>CM056198.1:9431992-9791992 GCA_029692085.1 Gymnothorax javanicus | reverse complement strand
TTTTTGAAGGCGGTGTCATGCAAAATCATTGTCAAAATCATGCTGTCATTTTATGCTATAATATTAAGATTTTCCTACAGTGCAGGCATACCATGTGCCACAAAAATACAGCCTGTCATAGGCTAGCTGATGTATTTTGCGCACAAGAATCTAAGCCCTAAACTAATCAATTGGCTCTGCACCCTGGATGTCCAAAAATGCTGAGGTCTCAGAAACGCGCTGGTCTCTGTTTCCCTTTTTCTTCTCTTGTTTTTATTTTTTCTGCGCGTGAGGTATGGTTTTTTTTTTGTTTTCTTCCTCTCCCAGGGGGGGATGAGGATTGGGTTATTTTGCCGCAGCTCGGCTGTGCGAACTCTGGATTGGGTGACACAGAAGGTGAGGGAGCGGGGACTGGAGGGGGGGAAAAGGCTTGCGTCGGCACTCTTTCCTGTTCCCTGGGGAAGGGATACAGGAGCGGCGCTCAGCTCCAAGCTCCGGAAATGTCCTGACCCAGCGCGCGACACCAAGCTGTTTTCAGTCCTCGCCTGTGGCGGTATCTGCTCCCGGCCCCCTGGGGGGGAAAGCGAGCGGGGGGGGGGACACTGTGAAGCTGGTGTAACATTTCCCCAAACGCCAGGTTCTCAGTACAGACGCCAGTGTTGCACCCTGGGATTGCGTTTCGGCGCTTGTCTTCACCTTTCGGTCTGCAAAGCATTTTCATTGGCTCCACTTGATGCTGCGTGAGTGTACAAGTGCAGAGTAAGTATGCATCCTTAAGGCATTACTTGCAGCCTAGTGTTGGGTAAAAAACAGCTTTTTCGGGATCGTTAAATGAAGTTTTCCCAATGCTGCTCTGAGCCAAAAGACCCATCCAAGCATAGCTTTGAAAAAATAATAAATAAAAATTTTCTTGCGGCGGTGGCAGACATTCCTCAGCGGTGAAGCTCTCCTCCCACACAGGAGAAACACTGGTAGGAGTCTCACCCCTGCGTTCGTTAGCGGTACCCCCTGGAGAGATCGATACCGCGGACGGCTTCGTTCCTGGTCCAGGATTCGGCGGCTATTAGGCCCACGTCCGTCGCAGGACGCCTACTATTCACCCTGGGGGCTGTGCAGGCTTTGTTAGCAGACCAGTGAGCGATCACTAACGCAGGAGAAATGTGCTCGGGCACAGGAGACAAACACTTTAGCGGCGGGAATCGTACGGCAGAGACGAGAGAGATGCACCGTGCTCGCTGTAAACGCTGACGCAGCCGCTGGGCCGTGCAGCTCCTGTTATAAAGGAGAGCTGCTCCGAGCAGAGTGCGTAGCTGCGAAAATATTTGGGGCATGCCGTTTGTCACCAGCGTGACCTCCTCACTTCCCCTGCTGGCAATTAACCTTTCAGGCGCCAAATCTATTGCCACAGTCTTTTTTTTTTTTTTTTTTTACGTTACCCTGCTGGATATGACTAGTAGGTGTTTTGGAATGTTTATATGGGTTTCATTTTTTCAAAATCGCTTTGTGTTCTCGAACACTGTTGCTTTCAGTTACTTTTCCTGATTGTTACTTATTGTTAGAATAGTTCACGCTGGCATTGGACCGTTCAGTTATTTTTCACCTCCTTACTTCCTCCTATTCTTGCGTCTGACCCAGAGATCGATCACGTCCGCCATCATTACTGCAATCCCAGTTTGTTAGTGGCTCCTTCCTTTGAGCTGAGAGAGTAGTAGACAGGTTCGGGTAATGTTTTTTTTCTCACTGACTAGACCTCTTTGCTTCCCTGATGGCAATTAACCTTTCAGGTGCCGGTCGCCACAATGTTTTTTTTGTCACTTTGTTCTGTTAGTTGTCTGTCTGTCTGTCTGTTTGTCTGTTTGTTAGCAGGATATCTCAAAAACGGCTGCATAGATTTCAACCAAACTTTGCAGGATGTTACAGTAGCACAAGAGGAACAAGTGATTAAAGTTAGTAGTATCTAGGCCAAAGAACAGCTGAGATATAGGCCAAAGTACAAATCCAGCTATGCTGGCGGAGATTAAGTACAGCTGAGATATAGGCCAAAGTACAAATCCAGCTATGCTGGCGGAGATTTGAATTCTCGAGTCAGACACCAGACGATTTCGACAACGGTCCCGCTAGGCGGGAGTCATTTGTTTATTACCTCGCTCGATACAGAGTCCAGAGGGTGAGGTATTGTTTTTGGTGCGGTTTGTTTGTTAGCAACCTTGCGGCAAAACAGCTGGACCAATCTCCACAAAAAGCATTAGTCCAGAATAGACCCCTGTAAGTTTTAGAGGTCATCGGGCCAAGGTCGAGGTCAAGGGTCACCAGGCAGGTCAAAATTGTGATAAGATTGAATCATAAGCTAAAGCACTAAAATAAGTACTACTGGGTGAGATTTTGTTTTGCCTGGCGACACGTGTTTGTTTTTTTTAGAATTTAAACCAAGTGTTGCGGAACTCTGTGGTGGTCAATTACCAGTTATCATAATAAGAATCTTTAGTTGATAACATTCTCATTGCATATTTCTGATACTGCCATTGGAGGGTAAATCTTCCTCGTGATCGTGGCATGTGGCTTTCTGACCAGTCACCACAATTTTCGTCTCAGCATCTCTTCTGCTGTGCTCGCCTGTGATTCAGGACAGTTTTCACCGCATGGAATGACAGTTAAATTATCCGTCTGCTCACGTCAAGCGAAATGCCATTAGCGTGGGAAAGAGACATCTGCGTACAGGAAGTCCCTGTAGCCGGCTATCGCCATATCAGGCCCAGCCAAGTGACCAGACAAGAGGCAGGTGTGTAAAAATCAGGGGTCTGAACGTACACCTCCTGCCCTGTATTTCAGACCACCATTGCACTCATCCCACTAATTTTGCTAATTATTTTGTACCTTCTGGTTGAAGATTGGAGCCGACTGGTAAATCCAAATGATTGGAACTGAATACTGGGCCAGGCTTTAACATTCAGAGCCTGTATTGTTGTTACACCTGGGAGTCCGCAGACAGGGGCTTTTGGTGTGTGTTTGGCTCGACGGGACACAGGAAGCTAACAGAAAATGTTCTCAACATTAAGGGGTTATCAACTTTATAACATGGCCACTGCATGACGGCAGCACTTGTGGGTGGGCAATTCAGAGCACCTGTAGTAAGAGAGATCTGGGCGAGAATGGTGTGTCGTTATTCAGGATTTACCGAGATGTGGGCGTGTTCTGGAATCACAGTATGTAAGGAGCGAATCAGTCAACACGCCGTCGTCTTTAAATTAATGCGCCCGTCAGTCTCGCAGTCTGTTAACTGGATGTGCGTATAACGGGCTCTCTTTCTCTCTCTCTCTCTCTCTCTCTCTCTCGGATGCTCGATATCTGTCACGCCGTCATCCCAGCCCAACCTAAACTTCGTGCTCTTTTGAGCCGTCAGCGCTGGCTTTGATCACCCATCCCGCTGAGCGATGACTGATGCTGACCTCGTACACTTTCTCTCTTGCGCTGAGAACACACCTGACTCACGCAGAGATGTGCTGCATATAAGGAGATGATGCAGTCTGACGCCATCTTTGAAACGCTCTTAGACAGCAGGATTGTCAATCACAAGACCAGAGCCCTGTCTCTTTGAATAGGGAGATGCCTATATCCAGTGTTCTGTCTTATCCATTTTCATATTTGTGGACACTTTCAAACTGTTAATGAGGTGGTGTCATAAAATTTGTGCTGAAGGGCATTAATTCCACAGAAAAACATCGTTTCAGTACGACTCATATGCATACGCTGCCACAGCTCCAAGGAACGGGATGGAGATTTCAACATAACCTTTTTTGTAGCCATAGTGATTGTAAATGATAGTTTTAGCCTGAACTATTAATATTATCTACAATTATCTGTGGATTGTGAATAAACTAAAATAAACACTTCTTAATTTGCTTGGTCTTCATGCAACTAGTATGTCAGACATAAAACCAGAGTTTATCGAGCTTTTCAGCTATCACAATCACATTTATCAGCAGCAGCGAGTGCTACGTTACAGTATGGTGATGATGCATCGCTACAGATACAAGTACAAATCAGACCGTCTATTGCTAATGCACCCGTCATTGGCTGTACAATGGGGATAAACTGCCAGTCAGATGTCAGTAGTCTTAAAACGGGCAGCGCTATCAACTGCTTTAATTTTAGGCGTAAATTACTCCTTAGTCTTTGGCATAAAGCCAAAAAAATTCAATCACAGAGACGTGTTACATCATCGTTGACTTCTCAAACTGTACAGTCCGTCGTATATATCAGTCGTGCAGTTGGCAAAATCTGAAGGTGTGATTGGCTGAGAGAATGTTTTACATTTCTGTGCCGCCATCTTTAGCAGTTCAATTTTTCCCATTGTGAAACAGCGCCGAAACTCTTTATATTTAGAACGTCTCTGACTCCGGTTCGCAAACGCACACCTCGTCCGTCATTGAGCCCTCGTGGTGAGAGGTCACAGCGGTGCGATCGGAATGTTCTCAGAAGAACATTTTACTGCTGTCCTGGTGAACACCAGTGGTAATCGCGAGCCCCTGAGCTCTAGAGCGCTAATGTAGAATTTTTAATAAACATCAAAAAATGAAAACTACTCTTTAAAGGTTCACAAACGTTAGGTAAAAGCTGAGCGAATGGATGAGATACACTTTATTTAATCATGTGGGAATTCGTCCTCTGCATTTGACCCATTTTCTAGTCTCTTAAGAGCAGGAATGAATGAATGAATGAATGAAAAAATGAGTGAGTGAATGTGTGAATGAATGAATGTGTGAATGGACAGACGAGTAAAGTTTCAGAAAAGGGTAGCTGGACGAGGTGATCGTTGCTGCAGTTTAGTTTCTTCTCTCCCTCCTTCCGCACTGTTCTGTCACCGCTGTCGTCCTCTCTCTCCGCCTAATCTCGCTTTAGTTCAATTTGCCTGTATTGTGTTCAGGGAGTTTAGCTTTTCCTGTCTCTCGCTCTCTTTCCTGCGCTCCTGCTCTCTCCCGCTGCTCCGTCTCACTCCATTCACCCCGACTTTATTCCCTTTATTCCCATTTCTCCTCCAGTATTTCATTCATAACCCTCCCCCCCCGACTCCATGTAATGTACACCCTTGTAATATTTCACCAGCATCGCATTACTCACAATGCTAAAACTAGACCATAAATTTCTCATCTCAACCGCCATTTCAGTCGTGTGTTTCCGCTTACAATCTTATTTCTAATTCTGGTATTTTGCTTGACTTGCCAAAAAATATTCCAATGAGATGAGTTGACTCATTTGAAGATTTGATAATGAGATGGAAAATTTCACTGGCAGAGCTCGCAGTGTCTTAAAACAACGCAATATTTTCAAGCCGAGTGAGAACAATAAGATTTTATGTCCCATAATAGAATTAAAACAATTAAGAGAGACAGTCAATGTATTACAGTGTAGTGTGGAGCTGCTACCTCTCTCTCTTTCTCTCTCTCTCACTCTCTCTCTTTCTATCTCTTTAACTCTCTCTCACACTCACTTCCTTTCTCTCTCAGCTCTTTTTTTTCTCTCACCGCAAAATCTGAGAAATAAGTCCACCTTCCCTAGTTGTTTAATCTTGTATTAAGACTTAAAACACTTATTTCTATTACCTTTTTTCTCAGTAAGACAAAAATTTGCCAATGAAGTGAGACAATTTTGACTTATTTCAAGATTTGCCGATGGGATAAGAAAATTTCACTTGTCAAGCACACGGTAACTTAAAATAAACTCAAATTTACTAATTGAGAGAGAAAAACTCGGAAGTTAGGTCTTATTTTAAGAAAAAATGACTTGTTAAGACAGATAATTTTTGCAGTCCCTTCTCCCTCTCTTTCTCTCTCCCTCTCTACACTTCTATCTCTCTCCTAATCTGTCTCTATACACTTCTCCCTCTTTCTCTCTCCCTCTCTAGTCTTCTCCCTCTCTCCTAATCTCTCTCTCTCTCTCTCTGATCCTGAGCGTCCCCTCCTCTCTCTGTCTCTCCTTTTTCGCTCCACACTCCCTGGCTGCTTTTCTCAGGCTCTAACAAATTCTCTTTATCCCTTTCTCTCCTTCGCCTTCCTGCTTCTCTCTCTCTCTCTCTTTTAATCCCTCTCTTTTTCCCGAGCTGGGATAGGGGAGCTCTCGTTGCGGGTGAGTAGCTCGTTAGCGCGACAAGCTTCCGGTCATGTTTCCCTTTTCCGTCTGAATTCCCTCGGTCCGCATCAGCGGACGGGCCGTCTGTCGCTGTTTGGAAGTGATTTGGTCCCAGCGCTGCGTCGGGAGTGGAGTGGGCAGCGGGGAGGGCCAGTTTGAGCACTCGGTCTGTGCGGCGGATTTCGCGGGCTGCTATGCTAACGAGTTCCCAGTGTTCCTGACGAGGTGACAGAGAGGAATAGGGAGTCAGACGTCCCCGCTCTCATAATTAATTTGAGAGGCTCATTTTTCACCTCCTTCATTCTTTTCCTTCCCTCCTTTTCTTGTTCTTTGCCCCTCCCATCAGGGGGGCAACGTGAATTAGGGAAATGGAACATCTTCGCTCCTTCAGTTCGACCCAGAGTCAGTCACAGCTGCGGCAGACAGAGGCTGATGGGGAGAGGAGTGATAAACTCGGGAAACTCCATTCTCCTAACACATTATTCCTGTTTCCTAACTCCTTAGTCTGGTTTGCGGACTCCTTTCTGCTGTTTCCTAAGTCCTTACTCTTGTTTCCTTACTCTTTATTCCTGTTTCCTAACTCCTGTCTGCAGTTTTCTAACTCCTTAATTAGTTTTTTCGTAATTCCTGCCTCCTGTTTCTTAACTGCTTATCAGGTTTGCTGACTCCTTACCGCTGTTTCCTTACTCCTTTCTCCTACCTCCTGACTTCTCACTCCTTTTTCCTGGCTTCTTACTCCCGATTCCTATCTGCTTACACTTAGTTCAACTCTTTACTCGTTTCCTTACTCCTTGAAGGCATGTTTCTTCTGATTGACCGGCCTTGATTGAAGTGAGAAGGGCATGACTAACAGTTGCTTCCCTTCTGTGCTGATTAATGAAATAAATGGGAGTTAGTGTTACGCAGGAGGTAAAATAGTGGATGTTAAAGCTCCGTGTTCAGAAAGTAATATTCCCGCTCAGGAATTTGTTTTGACTGCCTGGATTATTTGTTGAAGTCAACTGACCGAATTCATGGTTGGCAGAAACGAATGGCTGGGCTTTTCCTTTCCGACCTCTGGTCTTTCCATCACCGTATCGGAAACGCAGCAGTACGGCCCCGCAGACACATCCCTTGGAGTTACAACGAGTCAAAGAGTTTAGTTATTGCAGACCGCGGCAGAAGTCTTGCCAAAATGATTCGCCGGTTTGACAGTGGAGAAAATAGAATTCGTGATTCGTACAGTGTGAACTGTAACAAGAATCAAGGTAATACTGAACGCCGGCTGAACAGATGTGCGCCGCAGCCAAAAAAATAAATGGCTAATACATCAAAACATTAGGAGAGGTTTTAAGATGCTGACAATGTATTAGCAGCCTGTGGTTCAGGAGAAGCAGAGTTTCTCTCAAAGTGGAGCACGGGTTCCTTCAACCTGTCTGAGGTTTGTCCTCAAGCCAGTCCTGGGAGCTGACTTGACCAAGCTTCGCTTTCGCCAGAATTTTAGGACTTGCTAAGGTCTCTCCTTAAACATCAATTACATTTTTTTTTTTTTTTTTTTTTTTTAGAATTCAGTTCAATTCAATTTTACTTGTTCAGCACTTTTCACAACTGAGATTGACCCAAAGCGCTTTCCGTAGAACAGGGCCTGGGTCCTCAAGGAGCATGCGGAAGGGCATCAGTGGCAAGGAAAATCTGCCTTGTCGGCAGAAACCTTGGGCAGAACCCAACTGCCTGAGGTCGACCCTAGAGACAGGAGGAGAGAAGGTGAAGGACAGGACTGGAGGATGTGGAGGACGGACGAGCACACGGAGACAGGAAACAGGGGCAACATCTCACAGGAGAGGGGAGAGAGCAAACCTATTAAAACCATCAATCGACTCACACAGTCGAGTCCTGTTATTATGACCACCTCCTACTTTTGATGTCAGCAGAGCTTAGCCAATGAGAATAAGGCACGTGTCGAGAGCTGGCTTGGTGGGTGCATAAGGTGTGCTGTAGGTATTCTGCAAACATATCGCTCGTTGCGGTCATGTATCACGTACACCCATACATGCCGAGTGTCTTCCCCGGGGCGGATGGGCTCTTCCAGCAGGACAATGCGACGCGTCACACGGCCAGAAATGTCCGACAGTGGTTGGAAGCATGACCAAGATTTCCAAGTACTTCCCTGGCCCCCTAATTCCCCAGACTTGAACCCAGTCGAGCATGTGTGGGACCACCTCAATCGTCATGTTCGCTCTATGGATCCGCCACCACACACCCTCCAGCAGCTGTCAGATGTATTGCAGTCAGTATGGCACAAGATACCTGTGACAACCTTCCAGCACCTTACTGAGACACTCCCAGCCCGACTATCTGCACACGGCTGTTACTCTGGATATTAGCTGGTGGTCACAATAATGTGACTCGATTGTGTATATTGCCTTAAAGCTTGCAAACCTGAGAAGTTTAGACCGCTAAAAATACAAAATGAGGAAGAATGCTGGAAAGTACTTTTGGAGAAAAGACACGATGATGAAGTTCTTCAAATGCCCGGTGCCTGTAACCCCATAGGTCCTTAAAACTGCGCCGCTGCTGTGAAGTTAATAATTGATTTCTACCTTTATTTTATTTCGGCTGCAACCCATAGATCATTTTTCTTGCACACTTCAGGAGAAGTTTTGGAAATTGGCTCCTGAAAGGATAAAGTGTGCCTCCACTGTGTCGGAGAGAATTGGGAAATAGTTCTCCAGCAATGCTAACCGACTTCTGGGGGAGAGGAGGGACAGGATCTCCAAATATTCTGCTGAAAGAGAGAACATAATTTCCTGCTCTGCGTGCTCTGTTAAAGCAGGATGATGCGTCTTTTCATATTGACGATTAGCACCAATGATCATCAAGCAATGATAAGTGGGCATCATTAAAAATATAGAGTGATTAAATTCAGTCACACGCATTACTATGAATAGCCTTTTTATCGCTTTTTTTTTTTTTTTTTTTTGAACTGGTGATATAACTATGGGTTACATATGCGTCGGCTCAAATATGTTAAACCACCACAGTGAGTGGTTTTAATTACCACGGTGAACACAGCATGTGACAAGAGTGGGCAAATAGCTGTCGCCCATCATGCTGTGCTGATTTACTTATCAACGTTTGTGACTGTGGACGCGTAATTCGATTACATGTGTGTTCAAAGACCGTTTGTCTGCGATTGTGCTGACAAATGATTGAAAAGCAGGTGAGAAAAATGCTTCGGAAAAATTGGAGACCCGAGTTATAATCATTGTGCATTTTATGAGAGTTAAGGAACAATTTATGTAAATTCATATCAAAATAAACCCTTCTCATCAAATGTACGTAATCTATATTCATATGTTTATATATATATATATATATATATATATATATATATATGTATACACACCGTTATTTATGTGTGTGTGTGTGTGTGTGTGTGTGTGTGTATATATATATATTATTGAAAAAATTATTATTGAAAAAAATGGGTGTATCTCAAAACCTAGCGAACAGCCTTGCTGTCTACTGGCTACAGAGGCAGAGGTCTACAGACACAGTGTTTTAAACAAAATGGACCCTTCTCTGCTTTTGCATGTTCTGGTATGTTCCTAAAGCTTTCAGAGCCTGCGGCCTCTCTTTATTATCTGAGATGCTGCCAAAAGTGGAGGCAAGATTAAAATGGAAACGTAGCATTCAATCAAACAAAAGATTATTGAGTTTGAACCCCATTCATTAGATATTTAATGTTTACAGTCACTGCATATTAGATGATTAATGGTTATGCATAGTATATCCTGGTTGCGGTCAGATATTTAGATGTATTAAATGGGCCAGTATTTTGAGACATCCGGACTTTTACAGTTAGAAAATGGTAATGGAAGAAACAAAGGCATGCAGAAGACTTGGAGCTTCGAGCGAGTGCGTTCTTTTGCTTTTTTCCCCTTTAAGATAAGAGAATGTGTGCTGATGGTTAGAGTAATTATGTCTACTGCGAAAACAGAGGACATACTGTTTTACCCTCCGTCCGTAACTCCACAACTGCATAATTTTGTGATTCCGTGACTCCTTTAGTCCGAAGCGCTACCGTTTCCGGGTCACATCTCATAAACGGTGTGACTATCTCTTGATGCTATGATCAATATTGTTTTTTTGTTTTCCTGGTTTCCAGGAAAGAGTTTCAACTCTGCAGCTTTTATCTGGGGGCAGGCGACATCATCACAGTACATCACATCCATATCCCCTCTTTAAATTCTTTTAAAAGACTTTTACAAACTGCCCTGAAGGAAACACGTTGCTGTTTTACATAATCTGTGATATTGAGATGGAATGTATTTCAGATATCTTGGTTATGGCCTGTATGTTTCTCCTTTAAATATTACCTCTGTGATGCTTCTATGTATTGTATACGCTGAATTGTGATTTTTTTTCCCTTCTTTTTTTATGTTTATATGTTTATAACTATTTATGCTGCTATCTTGACCAGGACTCCCTGGAAGTAGAGATCTTGTATCTCAATGGGACCTTCCTGGCTAGGTAAAGGATAAATAAATAAACCTTGTGACTCTGCACATGTGCAGTTTGGATAGGCTGATTTCAAGAGGGCGGTTCCGAGACCCAATAAGCACAAAGTGGTGGTAGGCCCCTCCCCCCCTGCAGTGACTGGGGAGGGGATTGGGCGGGGGGTAAGCAGAGATGCCGACATCGCTCCATCCATCTTAAGGCAAACTTTACACTTGAAGGTTGAATAGCCTGCTGGGGGCTTGGTGGGGATGCTGGTTATAAATGGAGCCAGTGAAGGAAAAAAGAAAGATGCTGCACACAGCACCCATCAGCAAAAAAAAAGAATGTTTACTCCCACGAGACGGCGGTTCTGTCCAATTATCCAAGAGGGGCGGCGACGTGTTTTGGGTGACTGATGTGTCTTCGGAAATATTCGGCCAGTTTGTAGCATTCTGTGCAGGAAAGAGACGAAGCCAATGGTAGCAACCCGGATTCTGAAATCCGGAGGATGCAGGTTTAAAGCCGCTTTCACACCAGACGCGAAACGAATTTTTCGCACGACAGATTACATTCAAAGTCGGTGCAAAGACGCGAATACACGCGTTTCGCGTGTATTCGCGTCTTTGCATTGACTTTGAATGTAATCTGTCGTGCAAAAAATTCATTTTGCGTCCGGTGTGAAAGCAGCTTCAGTCATTGGCAGATTTCAGCTGCTCGCTCTTTGTAAACTTCACGGCTCAAACCGTCCTGGGTTTTACTTTGAGAAAATGTGAATTGATGTTATGAAGTGGAAAAATGTAAAGCTTTACTGTGTTAAAAAAAGGTGTATAATATTTAAGCAGTGAAGATGAAGGCGACTAACAAGCATGTACGGACATTCGTGTGTGACCTTCACAAAGGGCACCTCTGAAATGATGTCCTCTCGCTGAAACTCGAACTGTTTGTGGTAGGCCGTTGCTAGGGAACACGATCCGATCCCTCTCAATATTCCTAACAAGATGTCTGGCGGTAATGGAAGTGGCACCGCCGGGATTGTGCTCGGCGTGTCGGGATGAAATATGGATTTGCTATTGCTTACGTACTTTGAGCACTCCGGATGGGAGCGTTGAAGGAGGCGTTCCGAAAATGTCCGAAGACGCTGTAATTCTGGGTGCGCACCTCGCTAGAGAGGCGCCATTGACGTGGGGACACGTTTTCTTACAATCTTAGTTTCCTGCTAGCAGTTAGACGAAGTCTCGCAAACTGAAAAAGTTTTGCATGCAGTGCCTCAAATCCCCGTTGTATTGCACGCGCACCTTCTTCATTTCCTTGTAAACTCAACAGCGAGTTTTCAAATAGCGTAGCCGACTGCACCTCGGTTCCGTGGTCCTTATTGGAATGAGTAATGCTTGTCATTAGCTAAATTTAGCTGCTGCGCAGCTGGGGGTGATGGAATGTAAATTTTTTTGCTCTTAAACCTCCTGCAGAGCGTGTAGATAGCAGCAGGAGGGTGATTAAGGATTGCTGAGAACTGTTGCCTTATTATATGCTGTTGACGGCTGGATACAGTTGAGACTGCCTGCTGTGGCAGCTAAGCTCACTCTGAAGGGCCGCGAGTGAACAAATACAGACCTGGGTCAGTCACGTAATTTTTTTGGATTTGAGTACTTATCTGCACTTGATTGATCTTGCCTGGTGCAGCTGAGCCAACCAAGAGGACCGCAAGGCGGGGTCAACGCATTCTGAGAGTATTTCATTGGTTGCAACACTCTTGACCTAGCGTAGTAGAAATGTACTTGAGTCCACAGCAATCATGTAATCAACTCTGGTCGGAAAAAATTCTAATTTACATGTGTTGGGATGCAAAGGGCAGGACTGGAGAGGACGGTGGCAGAGGTACTGAACTCCTCTGTCACACTGAGATCTCGAGCTGTTTGTTCAATTGTTGCATTTACATTGCTAGAGCTGGTCTCCTTAAATACTTTTAAATGTCGATTAAAGGCAATGAAAAAAGATGTATCAGGCTGTTGGTGCTTTGACTGATGGGTTTCTGCTCTGTGACTCTGTGACCTTGTGTTTGTAAATTGCTTTGTGTGTTTTATATTTGCAACTTTGGTGATTATGCTGCTGCCTGTCTTGGCCAAGACCCTCTTGCAAATGAGATTGCTAATCTCAATGAGGTCTTCCTGGTTAAAAAAGTTTAAATAAATAAAAAAATAAAAACATTGAGGGCTGTTAGTATTTAGTCAGTAGCTACCTATTGGAGAGGATTGTAGCTCTTGTTGAGTTCACTCCAATAAGGATGGAAATAGCATCAAATATAAGACAGTGGCGTATGCTTTAATGTCAGGGATAGTATAAACTCTGTAGAACAGGGCCTCCTCATGTTTTCAGACAGCGTACCGCTTGTTTGCATGTCCGTAAAGTTGTAAGGTCGCGCAGCGTGAGCAGAACTCCTGATGCTGGTTGCGATAAGGCCGGGGCGAGAGCGACGGGCCAGGTGATGGTGGCGGGGGGAGGGGGGTGTGGTTGTTTGTTATGCAGCCTGGCGATCCCGCCAACCCGATCTCCCCAGCGGTCCCGGACGCGGGGCCCCTGGTACCGCTCGTATTGCACGGCCGTTTTTTCGTGGTGACCTCTGAGCAGAGACGGACCGCGACAACTCGAGACATCTGGAGGGAAGCAGGGGTCCCGTCGAAGGGTTTGGGGGGGGGGGCACGAAAAAAATCTGCATATCTCGCTCCCCTAGTCCGTGACAGCAAGCTGCCCGTCAGTTAACGGTGTGTTTTTAGTGCTATTTTAGTCGATCGCGGGGAAAGAGGACCCAGATGGCGGAATGCTCGGTGGAGCTCAAGGTTACCGGATAGCACCTCGGGGAAGGGGGAGGGGGTTTCGTGTGGCGGGGTGGGCGCTTGGGGCGGGGGGGTGCACTGTTTCCTCTCTATACCTGATGTTTGACCTTTCCCGCATGCCTTTGTTCCTGTTCCATCCTGCACTGGACACCGATGTGCGAACAGGAGAGATCAAAGGGGACGTGGCGTGAGCTTGTTCCCGACGATATGTTTAACATCTCCTCTCACCTGTCTCGCCCCTCGGGGCCGGATTCTTCCCGAGCACACGTTCTCCCCCACGTTTTCGCCCTCGAACAGCCCGTGCCTCTAATAACTGATAATGAACGCGCGCTGCGAGGAAGCAGTATTGCCTTTTGCCGCTTCGACTTGCTTCAACTTGTCCCTATCGAAACTGCAATCGTTCTATTAAAATGTAGATGAAAGGATTTGAAGTTAAATTGCATTTTATTGATGTGTTGAGATATAATATATTGAAAAAAAAACAACAATTTTTGCGTAGAAAAAAGCTTATGAAAAATTCCTAAAATGCCTGAAAGCTACCAACGCTGGAGTCATTCTGCCCTTAGCCAGCAATTTATATCTTTGTTGCTTGTAAAAGGTTAAGGTTATTAATATCCAAATAGTGCATTACTTTACGTATTATGACTTCCCAGCACTGTATCAGCATAATTTCACCTTAAACGAGCTGTATTTTTGAAGTTCAGGCCACAGTGGTAGCAACACTTGTATGCACAGTGCGCACTCAGGTCTGCTGCACATTCCTCCTGGAATTGGTGAATCGGTATGTCAGCGAGATTTTGCTTTAATCAGCACGGTGGCTCTCGGAGGGAAGGCATTTGCATTGAGAAGGGCAACAGCAAGCATCTGCCATTTCATAAGCGCCGGAATATGAATATGAATCGATGGGTGTTGTTGCGGCGGTTGTAAATAGATGAGATCGTGGCACCGAACAGACGCTGGAGCAATGCGGTTCGTCCAATTACACACTCGGTCCCTCACCTTAATCGCTGACTGTACGGGACACGGCGGCTTCTGGATCCTGTACGCGTATTGACTAATGAGCATGCGGTGGGGTTCCTTTTTTGGGTGTAATTTGCGCCGCGTTTCATAGAATGCAATGCTGTTCGGAAATGTCTTTCCTCCTCCTGCCCATTTAGCAGAAAGAGCCACTATCCACCTTGCTTAGGATCAAATACAAGACTCTGATTCCAAGAAAATCCAGCACCTGTGATACTATTCAGATCAATCACTGCAATCACTTCTTAAAGGTCCCATATTGTAGTCCTCTGTGACAATCCAGGACTATTGCCTGGCGTCGGTATAACAAGGTTTTGATGCTTGTGACAAAAAAAAAAAAAAAAAAAAAAAAAGCTAATTCTGGCAAGCGCCAGCCTCTCTTTCTCTCGTTGACCAGGTGCCATTTTGAGCGGGCAGTGAGTCAATAAAAATCAGGCTGTGCTTTGATTGGCTGGTTATTGAGGAGCTAAAAGAACAATGGCTGCCAAAGTCACAGAATTCCTGTACTGTGTTGTACTATGCTAATGAGTCCCCTTGTGATGTTCATAGGGGCACAAAATTAAAAAGGGTCGTTCAACAGCATGATTTCTTCGAAGGGTGTTACAGTTACAACACTGAGACGACCTGGTTTCACGTTTTGCCAGAGGTAAGGTAGAGAGAGGACTAAGCTAAATGTGTGAGGACAAGGAAAAATGTTAATTTATAATGTGGGACCCTTAAGCCTTTTCATATCTCATTTTATATCGGAGATTACCCATCGCGGCAGTGGCTTCCGAACAGCTGCGGAAAGGGCGCGGCAGCCTGCAGCCCAGTGTTTGCATGAAGGATTACTGTGTGCTCATGTGTACCCATGTGTGAACTTTGTCATGTTAGCCAAGATAAAATTACTGTAAACATACCGCAAATGTTTGCCGTTATACGGCAGATAGAGCCAGTGCTGCAGCAGGGCATTGTACAGAAGGGAAAAAAAATAAACCTTTTCCTCTATGGTGGGTCCCAGCTCAGCTTAGGGAAAAAACAGATTCAATCCAACCAACCGGATTAATCCAGCACTGAGAAAGCATTATTCCACAGTTCTGTCTGTCAGTCTTTAATTACAATAAAACGATTTGCACTTTTCAACACTACAAATTCTGTGAGCTTTAAAAGTCAGGGGAAGTCAAAGATTTAATTTTTGTTCTTTTTTATTTTTACTTTTTTTCTTTCCAGGGGTCCGCATTTAATTGCCTGTTTAGTGGCAGATATTGCCGGTCCAATTACCGCCTTTTGTTTGGTAATGGGACTTTGAGGTTGTTCTCTTGCCATTATCGGGCTCTAAATGTTCTGCATTAATGCAACAGAGCTCGAGCTGACCCCGGCTAAATGGCTTTCTCGGCGAACGGGTCGCGAGCTTCGTGGCGGGCTTTGCTGAATCTCTCCTCTCCTATCTCTCAAAGCAGTCGAGAGCGAGGCTAATGTTTGAAGCTCGGCCGTCTTTCTCATTTTAGTCATCATTTTTGCCCCTTCAAAACAAGAATGGTCCAACTCATTTTTTCCATTCTTAATTTTGGACCACTATTGAATTGAGCACTTTATGCTGCCTTACGGTGTGGAACATATGATGCACCTGTTGTATAGGTCTGGAACTACACTGAGTTAATCCATTATTGCACTAAAAAGATCAACCCATTTAGGAATCATTTTAGGATTAAAAACTTCAAAAAAGACAAATAAAGAGGTAGACCGCTCTTGTTCTCACGGGCTCATATATTCTCTTGAGGTTCTTATCCGCCCTCTCTTGCCAGGGGCTGTCCTGGGCAGGGGAACCTTGGTTTAGGAGGGGAGGGGGGTGAGAGGTGAAGGATGGGGGGGGGCGGGGTAGTATGTAACAGGGGACAGTTAAATTAAGGTGGCGCCATCAGAGTCCCATATCTGGGATCATTTGGAGTCAGAACAAATTAATTAATAAATTAATTAATAACAAATTAATTATAGGGGTTAATGCATGTGCATAAACATGCATGCACACGTTCACTCCAGCGCATGTGCACATTCACATACGCATGTAAATTTATTTTAAACTTAATGTCCAAATCAAGATTTTGTCGTCACATTGTCTGTTTTTATGTATTGCTCTTGTCTCGTCTTGTCTTGCATTTATGTGTTATCTCCCGGAATGTACGTGTATTTTTTTTTTTTTGTATGATTTCGTACCCAATAAAATTAGCGAGCTAGCTTACAAAATTTTGTACTCTTATATATACTGTCACACTGAAGATGTCCCCCCCTTCAAAGAGGGGGTTGGTGGTGGGCCAGAAAAAAAAACTCAGGGGGTTTTCATCCACAGGGTTTTTTGTGAATTTTGAATTGTTGCATAAGAGCACCAGTGGGGAATTTCCTGAAATAGCTGAAAATGCTTCTGAAAGTGAGCAAACTGCAAATATTAGTAGAGGGGTTGGCATGTCAGTAATGAGAAGATGCGTTAAAGGGCAATCACAAAGTTGTGAAACATTTTGACATAAAACCCAAAAATATCTGAATTTCGAATTCTAATGAGACAGCGTAGATTTGCGTGAATGTGTTTGCTGGGCTTACTGTAAGTTAGAGGCTTTTGCAATGATGTGAAAAATTTGCATTCAGTGCTAGTTTGATATGCCTAAGATTTTTTCCCACCTTACATTCATGCTTTTTCATGCTCAAAACTAAATCAAGTACCATCTTGAAATAAGTCTCTCATATTAATTTAATTTTTATAATCTCTGTTGAAATCATTTCAATATGAGATTAAATTTAGTTTTTTTTTTCTAATTGATCTTTCATATTATGACACTGCTTGAACATTGTAGAGATAGTATTGGTCGTTTCTCTTTGACATTACCATTTCATGGCCATTATAAGGTCCATATTGGTCTTGATTATTCAGTAAATAAAAATTCTTGATTATTAATCAGACAAAGTACTCTGAAACCAGTTGAGAGTAATCCGGTGTTAAAAGGCGAGATTATTGCGCGCTCTTTTCGTACGTCTGTGATTGGGTTCATAATTACAGACTTCACTCGGCAGCGCACCAGATGCAGTGCATAGCCCGTCGCCCACGCAATATTTGCTTAGTTTATTCTGATTAGTGTTTACTTTGATTGCGCGTGATACGCCCTCAGAACAAGAGGTGTGAAAGTGTCGAACTCTCATCACTGGGGAGATCCCGATATATCCATAAAGTTGTGCCCAGCAAACAATGCATGATTCATTTGTACTTCTCCTTTACATGTGAAACGATATCTATTCTTGCCCAATCTGAGTGCCATTGTCCTTGGAGAACTGCTCTCCACAAAGTACACAGAGATTTCTCCTCCACCCTTTAAATCTACTTTAATATATTATTTATGGCCTTCTTTACCATTGTTATAATATGAATGCTGTGATATATATGACATATACTGAGAGGCATTAAAAATGCAAAGTGGTTTTTATCGTCTAATTTGAAAACTGATAGTTTTTCCTTTTGCTGATTGACATGATGACCATCAGGTATGGGGAGCATTGCAAAATGTCAAGTGTCTGGGTTCGAATCCTTTCTTGGTTTAACACCTCATTATGATTATCTAAATGCAGCACAGTTCCCTGGATCATGGTCGTGAATCTCATTGGGAGAAATCATTTTGCACATGAATAGTTGAAGATCAGGGCCAATAAAAACACACATAAACAAAGTCACATCATTCCCACTTCAAATGCCACAAACAAATGAATCTCAGAAGAATCAAACATTTTGAATGTTGAATGATGGCCAGTCTCAGAGAAAAGATTCTGGACGCATTAATGTCCATTAAATGACTGTATCCAGACTGCAGGGATGACACAGAATGACCAGATGGGTCAGCTATCGTCCCCGACAAAGTGCATCATCTGTGACGCCACAAAAACACATTCCATAAAACGTCTTCTGCCGCATCAGATAATGCACAAGGACTGCTAAACTGACTGCCAATGTAACAATAACAGTGAGGGAAAGTCTCACAACCAATAGCACAGTTTCCCGAGACCGTGTTTTGCAACTACGAAAGAAACCATTTACCACTACTTAAAACAGTATATTTTATTATGCGTTTTTAATGCCTCTCAGTAAATATCGCTTATATTTTATGTAGATTTAAGAACATAGGAATCTTTAAAGCTAAAGTTGAGGAGTCTCTCATGTTCCTCCTGCTCAGCCGATGTGATCTACCTCCCACTTTACGAATCTTTCTCTCTTTTCCTCAAAAATGTGAACGTCATGAATCTGGGTTTTCCACTCTGCGTAAAATGTAATGAAATATTGATTTTGTCACTGCCGTGTAAATTGTTTAATACATCCAGGACAAGCATGAGCACATACCATGAGACCTCTTGTTGCATACCGCAAATTTGTAAATGTAGCTATTCGTGGATCTTTATATCTCGCTTTCCCCCAAACACATCACTCCCGAGTTACACGTTTAATTCATCGAAACGAGATCTGCGGTCCCTCGACTGATTTCTTTTTAATCCTTGAAGACAGTGGGAGGATGGAATGCACATTAATCTTGATTTTTGAATGAAATTTAACTCCTCGTGTGGTGTTTGGCTCTGTGGGACCCGCCCACTAAGTTTACTAAAATACAAATGATACAATGAATGACTTCTTCTACTGGAGACTCATTGGCCTTGGCTCATTTTCCACAAATAGCGTTGTAAAAGAACACATTTTCATTGGCTGCTCCCCAGTACACATCTATATTACATATGTGGTGTTTGGGTCCACTGGACCCAGGGGTAATAAAAGTGTGGAAATTGTTGGAGAAAACAAGCGAGCATCGCGAAAATTAAAGATAAAGTTTTGCTGTGTGCCGTCACTGGACCTGATGTTAGTAATCTTGTGTTTGTGTTTGTGTGTTGTGTGTGTGTGTGTGTGTGTGTGTGTGTTCCTTAAGATTTGCAGCATGTTTAATAGATTGGACACGACCCAGTTCGCCCAGTTTATGGGCATTATTGCTTAGTCCCATTACCGCCTCCCACACCCACCCAATATCCACAAGACCTGCGAACATTGGGCGAATAACTAAAACATGAGCCCCGCACGGATTATTATGGGATGCTTGGCATGCTGAAGTATTTCACTGCATTTCCGGACTGTTTTTCTTAACTAATTCAACAGCTTAATCCCGGGGATAATTCAGCACTTACGCCGTTCACCTTATGAGTGCATTTTTTACACAGCTGCCCTTAAATTGGCTGGTCTCTCCAGAGCTTCACTTTGTCAATATCTTAAGGTATTCATTTGCAGCCAAGCATGACCATGAATGAATTATGCATGAAGGCGTTTGTGATCGCGCCGAGTGAAATTCGGCCTCCCTGAGCCTTTCTCTGTCACACAGAAGCACAAGGGAGTGGGTGAGAACCAGAGGCTACTATCTACCATTTGGCAAAAAAAAATGAGTTAAGTGTGTGTAGCGCCTTCTAACTACACTTAAATCATAAATATTTAACATCAGTTACAAGTGTTTTTAACCAGAAATATCAATAGTCTGGCAAATATCTAACTGTACAGAAAACAGAAGCTTTGAACGTGTTTTTCTCAGAACTTTCAGCTTGTAGGTTAGTCGACTCCGGTTCTGACCCGCTCAGATAGTGCTGGTGGACGCAGGTGGACACGCTGAGCAGGTGGACTGTTCGGGAGAGGAAGCTGATGTGACCCATCTGTACGGCGGGCAGATTTCGGGCTTGACGGTATCAGGTTCTGGCTTTGACAGGTCTCAGAGGAGAAATAAAAATATAAATCAATACAAGTGTGTGTTTTATCCTTAGAGTGAGACTCAAGATCTCATTTATATAGCTAAATCCTATAATTATGCGTATTTTCGACCAGATGTTTTCACTGGCAAAGCAAGCTGTATTTTCAACCAATCTAGAATTTTCTGCTTGGAACTGAAGATGTAAGATATACGTCTCATTACTGGACCAAGACACCCTCTAAAGATATGTTTGGAGTGGCATGTCAGTTATGAAGAGAATTGCACGTGCTTACGAGAGTGTGTGCATGTGTGTGTGGTTGTGTGTGAGTGTGTGATGCATTGATGGGCATGGGAGCTCCATTCTGTGTGTATGTGTGTGTATGTGGGCATGAAAACACCTTCTTCTATGCTTTTATATACTTGTGTCTGTGTGTGTGTTTGAGTGTATGGCACATTTAAGGGCATGAGAGTACCATTGTGCTTGTGTGTGTGTGTGTGTGTGTGTGTGAGTGTATGGTGTGTTTATGGGCAGGAGAGCACCATCGTGTGCTTGCGTGCGTGTTACCGAGGTATCTCTGTTCGCCCAGCATTTGGCCAGGCTTCCAGCCATCTGCTGTGTGATGCTTCAGATCTCCTGTGCAGAGGCTGCTTTTATCTCTCCTAAAAGGCGGCTGAGTGACGGTAGCGGAGTCGGGTGACGATGCTGCCAATTAATGCCAGTTTGGTGCTGTTTTACGGCGCCACATTTTGATAATGCAGCCACCGGTCGGCCATTTCCATCTGGTCTGCGCCGCAGAGGATGAGAGAAGTGCGCTCCACTGGGGATTCTCTCGACATTTCAGGATCGTTACTCGCTTGAAAAAATTCCATTACTTAAACCAGGGCTTTTGAAGAAAAGACAGTCATTTCACAGCTGTAAGTTAAGGACACCCGCAAATGCACTTAATTTCCTGTGATTACGAATTCTCCTGTGACGTGTTCGTAACAAGCGGAGCACAGGGGCTGGACTTGTGTCAGCGGGTCGTAATATTCGCTGTGAGAATAGCGTCAGCTCATGATCTTATTATGTGGTACTGACTGAGCACCCCTAATGCTTGACATGAGTTGCTGATTTGGCACCACTGAGTTTTTGACCTCGCCTTTGTCATTATTTGTGTTGCTAAATAAAACACATTTTTGTGATATGGCGGTTTTTGCAGGATTCAAAGTGCTATTTTAAGCTTTAGCCAAGGGATATGAAGAATGTGAGCTGGTTGCCGTTGCCAGTAATCATAGAAGAAGAGAAATACCCCCTAAATTTTGATTGCAGTTGAGCAGATTTACATCGCTAGAGGTCGTGAGCATGCCCAGTAATCGTGACACAGGTTCCTTAACTATGATGCTCAAGAGTGCAAAGCTTACACACACGCACAAACACACACACACACACACAAACACACAAGGCTCTGTATACTTACACATATGCATGTTCAGCATACTGTATGTACGAGAATGAGTACATTCCTCAACTGTTATCTCATTGCATTGACCAGTCTCACAGCATTGAAAAAGCCATGCTGCCAGCCTTTTGCAATGTTTTTTTGTTGTTGTTGTTTCCTGGCAATGAAAGTAGTGTGGTTACATCATGATTAGATCTGGGACTCCTCTAATGGTAGATCTCCCCCCGTTTTTGAGAGTTCCTTTATCGCCTTCAGGTTGTCTTCTACCAAGTTCTGTAAATTTACAGTAGTCTGGCCGCGGAATCACTTAAAGTGCTTTTTTTTAAGGCTAGCTTTGCACTAGCGTAGAAAACTGATCTTCAAGGACCACTTGACGGAGGAATACGCTTTGAAGGCAAGGTCTGCGGGCAGAGCATGCTGTTTGAACTGTTTGAAAATGTCGTGGTGGTAATCAAAGGGAACGGTTTCCGAGAACTCCTTCAGCCTGACGCGTAGGTCCAGAAGACCTCTGTAATTAGTTTACGCTCAGTTTGCTGTGGAGTAGTGGCTAGGGAACTGGACCTTGGAGGGGAGGTTGAGCTACAGGTCAGAATACTTGATGAAATCGTCAGGTTAAATAACTGTTCATTTGAGCCGGGCGCTTGGATCTAATTGACGTGGTGGGGAGTTCCCTTGTGTTCAACGTATTGATGACTGAATAATAGGCTTACGATGGTCGACTCGCCGGAGGAGTCCAGGGGCTGCATTAGCATTTGCGTCTTCTTGTGCTCGAGGCAAATGTATGAGCCATTTACATTCACAGATCATATGTGGACAACTGCACGTACAACTACTTCTTTCCAAAATCATGGGCATCAATGGAGAGTTGGTCCCTGCTGTCTCAGCCTCCGTTATTTTGGTAATGCTTTCCTTTTCAGTTTATTTGTTTAACCTTTATTTAACCAAAGGAAGTGCCTTTGCGAGCGTCTTTCTCTTTTTCAAGGATGTCCCGGGAGAAATGCCAGGTAGAAAGGTTGCAAGTGAGAAGGGATAGAGCGGAAACAGGGGTGACGCCCCTAGAGCAGTTTTTTAGGGTTAAGGGCCTTGCTCAAGGGCCTAAGAGCAGAGTTCTGTCCAACTTCATCTCTTTAGATCAAGTCAGAATCCCAAACCAGTTACCAAAAGTGTAACCGACCCTGAGGCCACCATGCTGCCCCAGGGTGATGTTAGAAGATATCATCGGAGATGGAGCAGCATT
Organism: Gymnothorax javanicus; assembly: GCA_029692085.1. Lineage (NCBI taxonomy): Eukaryota > Metazoa > Chordata > Actinopteri > Anguilliformes > Muraenidae > Gymnothorax > Gymnothorax javanicus. Next base: position 9,769,155 of record CM056198.1, on the reverse strand, counting down.
ACTAATGTCAGGTAATGATGTTGCCTGGCTAATGAAGCCTGGCTCAAAAGCAGCGTTCTGGCCGATCGCAATAGTGTGTAAGGGGGTTGAGTTCAAGGATCTGCACTGACTTCTTAAGTTATTGTGCGCCAGCTCAACAAACCATGTACGGACTTTGCTCTATGTGTGGGAGTATTGTCCTGAAACAGACATGGGGCTTCGTCACACTCGTGGAATCATATTATCTCAAATGTCAGCCATCCTATGTTTCAGTAAACTAAGCTGTCCTTCAGTGAATGTCAGAGGCCTGGCCCAGTGTGAAAAACAGCCCTTGAGTAAGGAGTGTCCACATACTTTTGTCCATTTAGTATAGTTCTGGAAGTTTGCTTGCACCACCGTGCCTGCGCCTGGCTGCGTTGTGTAAAAGTCCTGAGGATTCGAGCCTGTTTTGTGATCTGCTGCCTTCTTGATGCAACGATGCGGCAATTAAATGGTAAATTCAATTCAGAAAAAAATGTTTAATTCACTGCTTTGTTAACCTCTGAGGTAACTTTTTAGCACATCCTGCCGCAATGCAGGCGATGGAACCCGGGCTGTGTAATTAAAAAAAAAAAAAAATTCAACAAGGAAAACAAATATTAGCAACAAGTATCCACGGTGAAATAACGTTGATTGAAATGCAATCTTGAATTAAACCGATGTGTTTTATTCCTCACCTTACCTTGACCAGGTCTGGCTAGACTTGTTCGTGACGAGCGTTTTCCGAGTTTGCGACGTGCTGATTTAAATGAATGATTGTAAACTGGTCAAGTGCAATCATTAGTTGAAAAGTATGTTCTCTTCCTCCGCATTTTTCTGGTGCGTTCCGTGAATGAATTGCCATTTCATCCGTAAGGTTTCATTGTTCAAATACTCACGCGCTGCACAGTTTAATCCCTCAAGCAGTTCATATTTTATACTGGCTGTAATCGCCTGGACAGAAAAGCGTTGTTAATTTCCACGAGACCTCCTCTGGCTCAAGAGGGCACTATTAGTCCATTGTCTTCCAGCTTTATTGGGAGACTCGACACAAAATCAATGGACGCCCAATTTCCATCGTCCATGGACGCTCAAGCTTGTAATCAAGGGCGGTTTGTCAAAGCTTAAAAATACGCGGACAGAACCCTGATTTGCTTGTCCCCGCCGCGCGAGGAGGCCTTTCGCCTCGCGGACTTTTCCAGAAGGCGCAGGAGGCGTGCTTGACATTCGGCGGATCGATCGCTTCTCCCCGTCGCTGTCAAACTTGACAGAGCAAGAAAGAGATTGAATCCTAATAAAACAGAGAGGGTGTTAAAAGGCTTTATAGGGCAAGGAGACATTACTCTATTGTTGTTTCACAGATAGAACCCCTATTCCCAAAATATCCCCCTAGCTATCCGCAGGCAGGTGGCTTGTCATGTCTATTAACCAAACAGTTTGGGGTATGGAGGCTGCGGCTTTGCCTCGAATTACAGCTATCTCACCAACGATTTTATCCAAAGTGGTTATTCAATTCGGCGGGGGCCAATCTTCCTTGGACTTATGAGAAGTTAACCGTTTGCCTCAAGGGCTCAATATTTGTCCTGATTATGGCTTTTTTGGGGCTACAGGTCTCCTCCAGACCTCGCATTTTTGTATCTTACCATCAGGGGGGCGATGTAGGTTTCATCAGAGATACTTTGTTTAGAGATACAGAGCGTAAACAAGGGTAGGTACAACATTGTGAACCACATTCAGTAGTGTTAGCAAAGCATTTTATGTCATCTGCTGTGCTTTGCAAGCCCAGGTCCTAACTCAATAAAATGAGGCCAGTGTTATTTGGCGTAGTTGTGAAAATGTTTTCCGCGCCAGAAGTGCGACAGCCCTTGTGATTAAAATGCGACTTAGCAGAGTTAGTGGGGAGAACTCAGCCTCTTTCCCACCGCACACAGCGACTTCAACAACCCTCCCTCACCTTACCCGCAGAGCATTATTTTTTCCGACAGTTTAATTGGTTACGTTTTCGCAGCGCTCTCTGTGTACCCCCCAGTGTCGGCGCCCGGTCCCCAGGCAGCTCTCTGCATCCTGCTAGCGTCTTAACCTCTTAAAGACGGAAGACCAGCCGCGGGGTTCTTGGCGGGATTAAGACCGTGCCGTCTGACTGAGCCATTTAGCGGGAATACAGACCATTATGTCCAAAACGGAGCTGAGGACCCAGCAGGGCTCCGGCATTTTCGCCATTCCTCTGCATTCAGGGAAGACTTTCTCCTTCAGAACTGAGCCCTGTCTTCCCCCGGGTGTGACAAAGATCTAATGAATAATATAAATGTTTACGGAGGACAATTAATGCTTACAGGGGGCAATTACGGACTCCCGCGGTCTGCCCGCCTCACTGCTTGATTATGTAGATTTTTTTTAATATATAGAAGTAAGAAGAAAGCGGGGCTTCGCAGATGGGCGGTTTATTTTCCCAGAATCCTCCACCCCAGCTGCTCAGCTCTGCTGCGAGGCAGCCCCCAGCGTGCTGATGTTTTTCTCGCCCGGGACGCCCTCCAGCCGCGACGGGGGGGCCCTCGCCATCAATCCTCTTGAAGCCCCGCGCGTAATAATTCGGCTTGGCAGCGACGGCGGGGGAGGGGGGGAGAAGGGGTAGATGGGCGTGATTTTATTGGGTCTAACCTGCTCTTAATTAGCACGTGCCGTGCCGTACAGGGTGGTTTGGAAAAACGACCCTGCAGAGCCCGGGAGAGCGTTGCGGTGCTGGGAGGGGGGGGTTTGGCTAGCCATAAATCAGCGAGATGGGCCGCACCGGACGGTGGCTTATCCGGCAAACCCAATCACCTACCTGCCCCACCCACCACCACCACCACCTCCTGTCCCCAAACCGGGTGATTTGCAATCACCAGGACACTGGAAGGAACGGACATTGGAGAGAGGGAAAGAGGTTTGGGAGGGAGAGAGAAGATGAGATGAGGAAATGAGGAAATGGATGAAAGAGAGGTATGGAAGGGAGGGACAAAAATGGGACAGAGAGGGGATGGAGGGAGAAAGAAGGATAAAAAATGGAGGAAAGATTATGGTGTGAGATGGTATGTAGTACTCGAGGTGGGAAGGGCGGATAATGAGGAAGTATGGAGGGTGAATAAGGTCGGTGAAGCAAGAGAGAGGGCAGGACACATTTCCAGAAGTACCTTTAATGGAAACTGGTAATATGTACAGTACTGGCTAGAAACTGTACATTGTATGCGCTGAATGATTCTCATTATACAGTCATAACCCATCTGTCCAAACATAGTGCACAGACCAGAGGGCTACATTTTATTGTTCCTGAGTATGAGCCATTTTTCTGTCAACTACGCTAAGATTTGTCCGATTTCAGCTACACACTTTTAAGCTATCAGTGCAAGTTGTTGTCTTGAAAGCCATAGATTATTTGAAGTGGAATAACTGTTTCCTGTTTGTGTGTGTGTCTCCTTCTCTTTTCATGCTGCCCCATTTTGAAACGGAAGACGACGGACGACATCGTCTCTTCGGCAGAATGTTCCAGTGACGACGAGGACCTCGAAGAGTGCGACTCGGGGCACGCAGGTGGGAGGAGTTTGTGTCATTCTGCTTGCTCAGATGTGACCGTTTTATTTCATTTATTTGTCTTTTTTTTTTTTTTTTTTTTTTTTGGTTTGCAACCAAGATTGTTTCCCGAAAGCATCATTTTCCCCTGGAAACGCAAAGTGTAACTTCATACAATGCTAACGACCTTCTCCAAAGACCTAAAGCAATTTTCCTATGAAGGCCTGAAACAAGTCTTATTAAAGATATCCAAATCCATAATTGCCTGTGCTTCTCACAGAAGTCCTCGGTGATGAGACTAATGTCTTTGAAGACACAGACTTTTAAATCCTCTTGTCTCCTGATAAGCTACACTTGTCTCTGTGGTTTCCAGAGTGGGTAACATGCCTCTGAAGCCTGACTAATTTTGTCCTCTCTGCATTCTCACAAGAGCGGAAAAACCTTTAATCGAAAAGTCCAAAATTAGTTTTGAGAGTCATGTTGTCTACCACCGATGCTACAAAATGTATCATATTTGTAGATTTCCTGCTGTGTGATTTTGACTGGTGTATATGACAGATGATACATTTTGCAATACTTTTGGTTTAGAGCTTCGAGCAAATGTCATCTAGATTAACTGCAAATGAACTGGTTATGCGTCTGTTTTATTCCCATGTTTTAAGTTTAACGTTTTAATAGAGAACAGATATCATCGAATTTCTGTGTACAGTGGTTATACGCATACAAGCGCACACACTCATGCACACGCAACATGTACACTAGTATTAGATTGTAGATGAAAGTGATATGCTAATTTTTTGTCCCAACCAAACGTAAGATGGACATACAGCAAATAATGTGCAGTTTATTTCTGCCCGTCTAATGGACTGCATAGCCGATAGACGTACATTTAATCAATATCTCCCTCAGCTTAGAAGAATGTTGGCGTAAGTCTGCAGTTTTAATACTGGCCATGCCTTCCCGATAAATGAAAACCAAATATTTTGGGCCCGGCTATTGGAAGAGTCTATCTTCACAATGGGTGGAGTTACCATTACTCAGCCAGCCAATCACCTACTTGAGGAAACATGCTATGGGCCTATCCCACTTACTTATTTTTCACCTTTCCTTTGCCTGTTCCAGAAATTGTTCAGGGTCTGCCATTGTTGTGGAGATTCCAAGCTGTTTAATGTTCCTTCAAGGAACTATAAGCGAGGACTTAATAGAATTTTTTAAAGATATCTTGAGCAGGGAAACCACTTGGTGACCTTTGTGGAAGTAATTTTTTTGGAATGTGGGGCGTATAAATGTTCGACCTGCTGATCCGCCTCAGCCCATCTGTCGAGCTTAAAACTTACATAATTTTGTTCAGGTGTTTTTTCTTGGGCAAAGATGTTCCATATCCCTAATTCACCTTTCCTTGATTCCTTGGCTGTCTTTTTCTCGCCTCTTATCCTCTTCTCTCCCAATGGAGGGATACAAATCGAGAAAAAGGTGCTAGGAGAGGAATAAGGAAGCGGAAATTGTGATAATAAACGCATTTCCTTACCACCACATTAAAAATGAAACACTCCATGTCCATAAAATGCGCATGTTGCTAACAATGTGCCATCATGGAGAATAACTGAACTACAAGTATGCATGATGCTTGAATGAGCTGATGAGCTGAGACCTGTGGGTGGTGTAGTTCCATATTACTTCATCCCACGTGGCAATAACAACCTTAACCTTCTAAGGTCTCCGAGCCTTTCATTATTGAAAAGGTTTGGAGTGCTCAGCCACATTACCACAATAAACAAAATGGTAATGCTTTCCACACATTAACATAATCATAGACCTTAATTTCGTCGATTTTCGAAAACCCTATTCATTTTTCTCATCAACATTGGCCCATTGGAACTGGAGCTAAAATGATGCTAACGAAGCCACTCACAAGTTCACGTCACTCTTCATTCACGATTCCTTGATTCCTTGATTGTCTTCTCGCTCCTTTTCCTCACTTCCACCTGTTATGGGAGATAAATCAAAGAAAAGGTGCAAGGAAAGGAATAAGGGGATGAAAATTAAGTAATTAAAGTGAGCCCTATTTTTATAAGCAGTAAGTCAGCGCTGGCTCGCCCGGTAGCTCCTCCCATCGTGAGGCTGATGGAGCGTCAACCGCTAATGATGTCCCTGGGACAGCCAGTTTAATTCTGGCTTTAGGGCTAAAGGGATAATTTATCGAACCTTATGGATATTATTCAAAATTCATTACATGAAGGGTATATCTCTGGGCCATCCTTCACTGCATGATCAGACCGCTAATTACCGCTAATACGCACAGATAAACCCTGCTGATTATGAAGCATATGTCCATATTGCCCTCGGCCCCATAATTTAATTCAGTTTGGCTAAATGAAATTTGAGTCCTTTATTCCATTATCTACTCATTAGCTACGTCCCTTAAATCGACCAATTACGGGCCATTATTATCACGGGCCATTATTTTCTTAGAAAACATTTCAGAAATACGCTTTCTGACTCGTTTTGAGTTCCTTTTTTAATTTTTTGAAATTCTTAATCCCGAGGGCATTCTGTCACATTTCAAAGAACATGATGAGAGAATAATAACCATCCTCTTGACTGATTGGCCGTGTGACATAGTTTTCACCCTCTATAATTGCCTATTTGCCTTTTTGATTTGCCCTAAATTAGGGGATAATGCTTTTTTTTTTTTTTTTTTACAGTCCCCAACATACTTGGCATTTATGAGGCATATATGTGGTAAGAATGGAAGATAATTGGGTAATGACTGCCTGTAAAGTTGATTCTTGGCAACTTAAACTAAAATCCTTGGAAACATCAATTAGCACTCCTATTACCCGTAAATTCAAGTGGCTGTGGTCTTCTCTTCAAAGGTTTGGCTACCATGAATGTAACTGCATACTTCCTAAAAAATTAGACAATAGTTGAGGTTTTTCGAATAGAGTATTTTCTAAAATGATGCGGAAACACACATCCGGCCATAACCAACCTAAACCTTTGAAGACAGTAAGGTAGTCTTGAATTTATGGACAATAGCAGAGGTGTTGCTTCGTTTTCATAGAGTTTTTAATTAATGGATAATAAGCTCATTTTTCTCTGTGGTGATTACCCAGTTATTTTCTATTTTCTTACGGGATATTTACCGAGTAAATCCACAGTACTTTGGCTACTTTAAAAGGAAGCGCCTCCCAGTTGCGGAAAATAGGCTGTCAAGCTAAGCAGTTGTCAATCAATTGAAATACACTGCTCAGTCAGACTGACTGTGAATCGTCTGGTTCTCACTCCCCCTTACCTCGATAAAAATGAATATGGAATACCGTTCTCTGCCTTTGAACAGTCTCCCTCCCTCTGTACAAACGCCCATTGTTCCCTCTAGCCGGGATCAATTTTGACATATTCAACAGCGGGAAGTATCTGCTACCTGGGGCCAAATCCGATTAATCTCAATCCACAGAAGGTGAAAGGTCAATCTTGCATCCTCCTTAAAATATAACGTCAATTGCTAGATCCTAGACAGGGGCTCCTTGAATTACACTGAAAAATATGACAAGCTATCGGCCACCTGGACACCCAGTCACACTGACACAGAAATTCACACCCTCATTTCGTTCCTGCTTTGGTTGACTTGGATATAGACGCATGAAATTTACGTTCAGCCATTTTTTGAATAATTTTTCATTAAAACTTTTTGTTTTAATTTTTTTTCTCTTTTTTTTAAAGTCAACATGCATGTGTACTTTCCTTCCGTTGAACTTTTATTTTGAATTTTTTTTCTGTTGGTTGTGGTCGTTCGGTCTCTTGGCGATACCTTCCCTCTCAGGTATCCTGATCAGCCCAGCCTCCCTATTGAAACATTGCTGTCGTTCTGCCTCATCTTGTTCCGCATGAATTTTTGGTGGTTGAAAACTTTTTTTCTCCTCTCTCTTCCTGGTTTTTTCCGTTAAGTATTCGTCTCACAGGGCTCTATTGAAACATCCCCATGTTTTAATTAACAAAAACGAGTCTAAAGGGCAACAAAATCTTTTCTTGCCATCGTTCCATTTTGGCCCACGCGTTTGTCGGCCGCCCAAGAAAGTTGTGTGAAAGAATGATTTTTTTTCCTCCTTTCCTCCTGTTTTCATTCCTCTTTTACACATCCCTTCTTCCTCATGCCTGTCTGCATCTAAGTGTCTTTTTTTAATGCAGATGGCATAAAAAGACTTTTATTGCCACAAAAGTATATCTGTTTTTCTATTTCATTTGTCGCTATTCGACTGTCATCTGTGGCATGCATTTAAACAAACATACCTCCGACTTGACTGACCTAAAACCGACCGCCTGGTGGGTTCCATCTCTGCATGAGCTGTTATTGTCATCACAGTGTGTGTGCGTGTGCGTTATAAGCCATTGCTCTGCATTTAGGCTAAATTCATTGGCTGCGTGCTATTAATTGCAACTTTGGCGACTTTAATGACCGTCATCCGCCACTTCGGGCTTTGTCTGTCTGTCTGTTGGCCTGCCTGTCTGTCTGTCAGTCGACGTGTGTCTGTCCTGAGTTGTCGTGCAGTGAATCTGTTCTCTGTCCATAGAATTGTTTAATTGCCCGTTTTTCCCTATGAGGAATTCCACAAGAGGGCCGCTATTTAATGAAAAAGATTCGCACCTTTATGAATCAGATTTGTTTATCTGAATTTGAATGGCTACAAGCCTCTCCCGCAGAACCACGGAGTGTGCTCAGAATATGCTGGCATTACGATTACATTCTACTACCGTGTACTGATTTATTCATACCATATAACGAGATGCATACACGTGAAATTATGCCACATATTTAAGCTGGGAGGGATTCCAAGACAGCAGCTTTGATGGTTTATATATTTCACTTTATCAGAACAAGTCCCCAGAGACTTAATTAGGTGTGCAACTGTTCCAGTGACGGAGCAGTACCGAATGTTTTAATCCATCAACTGGTTCCAGTCTTTCCAAAAAAATTATCGCTAAGCATGGCACATAACAGTCTCTGCTCTGTAATGCAGTAGGTTAATTTTTGACGCTCTGGCTTGTTAATCAGTCTACTGATATATGAACGCAGCTTGACTGGAGATGGCGCTGAGAGTCTGCATGGAGCGAAAAACGCAGATCTCCCTGAAACGCGGCCAGGCCGTGTGACGAGCGTTGAGGACATCAATATAAATTTGTGTCAGTTTTACTTAGGGACCGTAATCAGGGGGAAAATGTGTGTCGCCTCCCGGAGAGCATAACTGCGATTGTTCAGCGGCAGACAGCTGGCTTCTGCAGGGCCTGTGAATCTCCCTGTAGTCAGCGCTTTGGGCCTGAGTGAATCACCAGTCAACTGCGAACAGATGCCCGACCCCACCGAAGCACAATACGCTGCACGTCCAAAAGTGTGTGGACACCGCTTGATCCAGGGCTGTTTTTTTAAATGATTAGGTCTACGTCTCTTTGTTCCACTGAAGTAAAATCCTGACACTGTAGGATGCAATGATATTCCGGACAATTCTGTGTTTCCTGCAGTTGGGGAAGGCTCTTTCCTGTTTGAGTTTGACTGTGTCTCCCGGCACAGAGCGAAGACCGTGCTCCCAATCGGCAAGGCTTCAGATCAGCGTAGAGGAACTTGATTGGCCCGCAAAATGCTCTGACCTCAGCCCCATCGCATGCTGTTGAGACGGACTGAAAACTGACTTCGAGCGCAGCCTAATCTCCCATTTCACGGTCCAACCTCACTAACACTTCAGGGAGTGGAATGGAAGCAAGTGCTAAGCCTTCCCAGATGAGGGGAGCTTGTCATTGTAGCAAAAGGGGGAACCGGCTCCATTTTAGCGACCGTGATTTTGGAACGAGATGTGGGATGAGCAGGTGTCCGCATACTTTTGGCTACGTTGCGTAACTTGCCTCCTGCCTCATCCTGAGGCCAGCTGTCCACATGATGTAACACTGTCATCTGGCAGTAAGCATGTCGCTCAGATCCTTCATTGAAACAGATGAGTAAATTAAATGTAAATTCTTAAATTATGATATCATTCTTTGACAAAAGTATTTTCAGAAGTGAATATCGTCCCATTTAATCTGCGGAATTTTCTCCCCCTTCTTTATTGATTCCTAATTTGACATCAATTGCTCTGCAATTGCTCTGTACTGACATATTAATTCACTCTATTCTGCTGTACTCACTGTAGCAGTTAATACATATTTTTATCTGTTACTGACAAAAGGTTGTCAGCCAGTAATTTCTGGTCTTAAATCATTATGAAAAAGGCAAGGTCAATTTCGTGAATCTTGCAGTTCCATTGAAAATTTCATTGGCATTAGATGCAATAGGCAGGACTGAATTGCATCACTGAATGACAGTGTGATATTTAATAATTTGTGTGTTCAGTGTTATGTAACTATATCTCCTTGTCACCTTTTTATAATCTCCTATCGTGATGCTTTAACTCTAATAATAGCATGTTTTCAGGGGGTGAGAGTGTGACTATTTCGGCATTATGCACTGCATTGGCTGAGTATTGTCACTCAGTAAACCTGACTTCAGGTTATCGACTGACACAGTGCCGTTGCAAATGCACTTGTCTCCATCTTTATAGATTACTGGCAGTAGACAGGACTGCCTTTATTTCCTCAAGGACAGGCTGGGTCTTTAGACTGAAATTCTTTATCACCTTTGGTCTAATTAATCTTCGCCAACGGCACTGTTGTGGATTTCAATCGGAGCAGCTACAGAGCCACCTAGTGGATGTCAGCGGGCTTGCATGCAAAAGAACCCGCTCTCCAATAAGCTGTGGCACGGTACGAGACACTGCAATGAGACGAAGCCATTTGCGGGAAAGTTTCAATTCTGCTTGAATCCATTTTATTATGCCTCGGTGCGCATGCGCAAGCGAGGTATACGGTAGTTCGTTTGTGCGTCATTCAGTCATTCATTCAGTCATTCTGTCTGTTACCGGGATAGCTGCCACGCCGGTCAAAATCAAGTCCTAGAATATGGCTCTATGGGTTAAATGCCATGATCTCTTGGATTTAAATTTGCCAGATTTTACAGATAGAGCTTTGTTTTCGAGTTACAGCACTATTTGATTACCACGATGGCAATGCTGTGACAAATGCGCGTGAACGAGTAGGTTTGGTGTTCTGTTAATATTTGCAACCTGCCTCGCGGTCTGCGCTTGCTCAGACCTAAAATCTTCATCTAGGTTTCTTCGCTCATATCTTAAGTAGCCTATCTGCAAAAACCATGAAAAGACTTTTTTTCAGCGCGTCTTTGGACCTGTAAACGTTCATATAATTGCACGTACACGCTACGTTTTCCTGAAAATGCTGAAGTTGGATGAGAACTAGCCATGCTACGCACAGGCTAAATACACGTTATTCGATGCAATGTAGGCAGCCTGGGTTTAAAAGGCTTGTATACAACATTTGTGGTGCTGTTTTGTCCTTGATTGAATTAGCCGGTTTTACTTGCAAGAACAATTTCAAAATGCAGTTTTCACTGCATAACTAAGTTCGAAACCTGGCGCATTGTCTTTGTCACACAGTAAAACCGGTGTATGTGGAAAACAGACTCATTATTCACGGTGGTTTCGGAGATGTGTGAAATTACGTAAATCGCCAATGTAGTGGAAACCTTTGTTAATCAATGAACTCAAAATTTTCATATTGTTTAATAACTTTCATTTGTTGGACACAGTTGTATTGTTAATGTGGAGTGATATATTGTCATTTTTTTTTAAACATTAAAAATATATATTGGTGCTTCTTAGATTTTGGTATGTGCGCTCCTAAATTTTGGCTCGCGCTCCGAACTTTTTGAACTTGGGAGCGCAGCGCTACCAAGCGAAAAAAAGTTAATTTCGAGCCCTGTACTGTAGTACTTGAGCTGCATTGGTGCACAGGCGCATAATTCATGTGTCAGCAAGTGGCTCTGTGAATACAGTATGCCTCTTCTTTGCGTACATTAACGTACATCAGACTGCCATTGGTGGGTAAATACTCGAGTATGTCAAGCATAGATGCACAGCTAGGGCACTCTGACATGTCCACACCCAATTTTATAGCTTCATTAAGGGACATACTTGTCACTGCTGAAAGCACCGAGGCTTCAGCACCTTCAGTGCTCTCATTTGTACAGCACTATTCACCGTTGCGGTGTCTCAAAGACGTTTTGCGGAGTAAAACCTGGATTTTACTCCCAAAATCGCATTTGAGGTTGAGAGAAACTTCCGGCGAAGTGGAAAAAACCCACTGGCCATATCAGACAGTGATGTAACAGGACACCATTATCAACCATTCAGCTTCTCTCTAAAGCAGATGATGAAGAGAACTGCTATTCCATGCTGTCAACATACTCTTCTGTTAGAAAAAGGTCATACTCTAACTCATCACATGTGCTGTCGCCATAAACAGCAGAAATAGAATTAAAGAGAGAGAGGTGAAGTTGGAAGATTATACTGAGCTATCAGGCGCTATCTGTCTGAGGAGAGACACACAGTGCTGCATGGCATCACCTTACAGTCATTTTGCAGATCCTCTAATCCAGCGACACAGCATGAAGTGCATAAGCTGGTACAAGCAGGTAGCCTACAACAGTCTCAGTTTACTGACACAAAGTACTTTTGTGTTAGTATGTGTAGGGATACGTTGTTGTTAGAGCCTGTACTTCCTTAAAAATTTTAAGCTGAGAACTTGAGAAGACAAGTTTGCACTATGTTCTTGTTTCCTATAATATGCTAATTAGCATATTTTTAAGGCTGCTAGGAGGCTAAATTTAAATCGGTCTGTGCCTCTTTTTTTTTTTTTTTGTTCGTTTACCACGTGATTGGAAAACCCTTTGAACTGAGAAGTAAAATGTGCTGTGTGAAGTTATCTGTTATCTTAACAGTGCATGATCTCGCAGACAGAAAAGCACAAGAAATATCTAAAAATATACAAATGCTTGTCACTTTACAGGAAAAAATTGTCCTCCTTACCACTGGTTTAAATTTTCAATTATTATTATTGTTATTATTATTATTATGACTATTTTTTTAACTCTTTCATGCCCAGATAATGCTATTGAAGCTTTTAGGGTACTTTTGGGAAGAGTACTTACATGGGCCTGGTCAGGGGGAAGTGAACATTTGTCCGTCCGTTACCAAGTTTATTTTGGACATTATGTATACTGTGCACTATAGCAGATTAGGGAAATTATTAAGCATGGCCAACTTACTGAATTGAAACAAAAAGATTAATCATGCTGCATACCATAAATGAAGTACATTGTTAAGTAACAGTGTCCGTCCGTGACTTCCCCTTGACCAGCCCCACATGCATAAAAATGTACTTACCGTGAAAAAGTCTTTGGCACCATAACACTCAACACTTCGTCCTCTTTGCTTTTTTTTTTTTTTTTTTTACATTTTATGCATTACTGAGTCTGTAGAAAAGAGCGATTATGAGATTTCAAAGCCTGTAATTTGCAAAAAAAAAAAACCCCAAAAAAAACTGTTACAGATTAATTTTTGTATTTGATTAAAGATGGCAACAGATGGATCTCAGCCTAGGAATACCTGCAGAGACGGGAGTAAGCGAGACGACAGTCTGCAGATAATCGGTGAAAAGCTCTCTTGAGTGCTTGGAGCAGCCTGCCAACGGGTTTTCATGTGAAACCCCTGAGCTGTGCTCTGGAGAGAACGGATGAGGTTTACAAGGTGAAGCAGGTGTTTAGTTTTTAACCCTTTACTGTTCTGTAGTAATTATGGGGCCTCCAACAGAGTTGGAGGGAGAGATATTGTTCTTGGTTCGTTTCCCGTCGACCTTGGAGTTGTCGTTCCCATCATTTCTGCAGCGTAGCTTGAAAACCGTTCAGTATTTAAAAAAATTTTTTTTTTTTTACAAAACTTGGTATAAGTATAGGTCTCATGGTAAACTGATGCCTTTTGTTACTTTGGAATTTCTATAATACTGATTCTTACAATTTGGGGTTAGTGAGACAGGTTTTTTGTGTGTAAAAACACTCTTGTTCTTTAGTTTTGTGTCATTTTGTGGCTTCTTAAAGCGTCTTTGCTTTTTTCATTTTGTTTACAGGTGCCTAAGACTTTTGAGCAGTACCCTGTACCCTCTATAACCCTAGGTCTGAGAGTGCCAAGGTCTCAGTGTAATTTTACCCTAATTCCACTACTCAGGAGTTGATTTATCACTGAACATTTTACTGTATTAAAGAGAGGTAGCTGGTGGTAGGAAGAACAGCGGCACGAAGGTTTGGCTTGCGGCTGCCTTAAAATATCATCCCACACGTTCTAATTATGTTACCTGATTACAGCCCCATCTAAATCACGCGATGATAGCTGCGGAGTCCTTATTCTCTGAAATATCCGGAAGTTTCTCAGCAGCGCTCGTCATGTTAAATCCCTACAGTTATTTGGGGGATGGAAAAATGTTCTCTCACGTCTTGAAATTGAAGGATGTAACCCAATCTCTGTGTGATTAACATGATTTCAGATGATAGAATGGTGCACAGAGATATTAGCACCATGTGAAAAAAAGATTTGGTGCCCCTTCCTTACAAACAGGAACCTACAATGAGCCACGGTTGGAAGGGTCATCATCATTGCAAGTGTACAAAATGTAAAAATGTTCAGTGTTCGTGTGGGCATACGCTGTAAAGAACAGTTGGAAAGTTTGTCTCTGTACTACGCTCAGACTGTGTCTAAATGATTTCCACACCCCTCAAGTTATTAGTGCTGCATTGGGCCATCAGCTTGTGCACAAATACTGACTTATAGGGCTTCTCCACGAGCACTTACTTGGCTCTACTTGACTCGACTTTACTCTACTCGGTTTTTAGGTTTTTCCATTAGGTGATAGTACCTGGTACCAGGTACTTTTTTAGTACGTACTCGGTCGGGGTTCCAAGCGAGCTGAGTCGAGCCAAAAATGTGACATCAACAGACTGCAGGCCACTGATTGGCCAGGGAGTGATGCTTGCTATGATGACCCCACCCACTTTGAGGTGGTGCTCAACTGTAATGGAAAACGACCAAAAGCGAGTAGAGTCGAGTCGAGTAGAGGCGAGTAGTGCTAAAACTGTGTAATGGAAAAGCGGTTAGACCGTCCACACTACTGTGCACTGGCACACAGTGGCATGTGCACGCACACGGCCCACAGTCTACACTCAAACATGCATACTTGTACACACACTCAGCGCACTCTGAGAGACAAACTCCCATACACACACAGCCCACAGTATGCACGCATACATTCATAGCACACGGTCAAACACACACATGCACAAACACAAACATGCACAAGTGCATGCACACAGTCAGACACGCACTCACACAGCACGCTCTCAGACATGCACACGCGCATGCGCACACTGAAATGCTCACATGCATAGACACACAGCACACGCTCAAACACGTTTGCACACGCGTACACACACTCAAACATACATGCATACTCACGGAACGTACACTCAAACATGCACGCATGCTTACACTCGGAGCGCACACTAAAACATGTGCACGCACACACATGCAGTCAAACACATGCACGCCTCGTACACGCACACACACAATCAAGCAAGCACACACACACAGCACACACTCAAGCACGCACACACGCGTACACACACTCAAACACAGACATTCATACACAAACGGAGCACACAAACACACACATTCTAACACACGCACCCACGCATGCAACTTTGAGCTGAAAGAGGCGATTTTCTCTCCAAAGAAAGGCCAAATAGCACCATTTCATCCCCCCCTCTCTATAGTGCCCAAGTATTTGCTGACGGGCAGAGTTTTGGAAAACAGTCCTTTTGTGCGATGAGGAAGCTGACTGTGGCAGGACTTGGAAATGAGTTTCAGCTTTTGAAGTGGCGGGGAACGAATCGGGGTTAGCGGTTGGTGGCATGCGGTGTGTGGAGGGAGGGCCAACTGCTCGATCAGTGGAGGCGGGGGGCTGGAATGCTCGACAGGTACGGCAGCATCTGAAGGAGCAGTTACAGTCCTTCCATTTACTGTAGGGACGATGCGAGCAGTGTTAGCAGTCACAGTCACACCATTTACTGTAGGGACAATGCGACCGGTGGTAGTAGTCACAGTCGCACCATTTACTGTGGGGACAATACAAGCAGTGTTCACAGTCACAGATGCATCATTTACTGTGGGGACAATCAAATAGTGATCACAGTCACAGATGCACCATTTACTAAAGGGACAATGCGAGCAGTGATAGCAGTCACAGACACGTCAATTACTGCGGAGAAAATTAAATAGTGATCGCAGTCACATTTGGGACTGTAGGGACAACTGTAGGGACAATGTGAGCAGTTATAGCAGTCACAGTCCCACTATGTACTGTCGGGACAGTGCAAGCAGTGATAGCAGTCACAGTTGCACCATTTACTGTGGGGACAATGCGAGCAGTGATAGCAGTTACAGTCACACCATTTACTGTGGGGACAATGCGCGCAGTGATAGCAGTTACAGTCACACCATTTACTGTGGGGACAATGCGAGCAGTGATAGCAGTTACAGTCACACCATTTACTGTGGGGACAATGCGAGCAGTGATAGCAGTTACAGTCACACCATTTACTGTGGGGACAATGCGCGCAGTGATAGCAGTCACAGTCGCACCATTTACTGTGGGGACAATACAAGCAGTGATCGCAGTCACAGATGCATCATTTACTGTGGGGACAATCAAATAGTGATAGCAGTCACAGATGCACCATTTACTGTGGGGACAATGCGAACACCAATTACTGTCGGGCAGTGATAGCAGTCACAGTCATTTACCCACAATTACTGCAGTCACAGAAAATCAAATGCGAGCAGTGATAGCAGTCACAGTCACATTTATTTGATAGCAGTCACAGTCGCACATTTACTGTGGGGACAACAATGATAGAGCAGTGATAGCAGTTACAGTCACACCATTACTGTGGGGACAATGCGAGCAGTGATAGCAGTCACAGTCGCACCATTTACTGTGGGGACAATGCAAGCAGTGATAGCAGTCACAGTCGCACCATTTACTGTGGGGACAATGCGAGCAGTGATAGCAGTTACAGTCACACCATTTACTGTGGGGACAATGCGCGCAGTGATAGCAGTTACAGTCACACCATTTACTGTGGGGACAATGCGAGCAGTGATAGCAGTCACAGTCACACCATTTACTGTAGGGACAATGCTGTGGGGACAATGCGCGGCAGTGATAGCAGTCACAGTCACACCATTTAGCGGGACAATGCGAGCAGTGATAGCACAGTCACACCATTTACTGTGGGGACAATGCAGTGATAGCAGTCACACAGTGACAGTGACAGCAGTCACAGTTGCATTTACTAAAGGGACAATGCTAATATTGTTAGCAGTCACAGATGCATCATTTACTGTGGGACAATCAAATAGTGATCGCAGTCACAGTCGCACTATTTACTGTAGGGACAATGACTCCGTCTCACAATCACTTCCTCCCACACTCGGCCACGGACGTGGGGCAATAAAAAATAGTAAAAGTAGCATCAATAAAGGGGCAGTTCACTGAATATACATTCAGTCCCTTCTTTGCTGCTATAGCTAACAGCCTCCAATCCTATGGGAAGGTTTTCCCTCCAGATGTGAGAACATTGCTGCAGAGGTTTGCTTCCATTCCAATTGAAAACTCATTCTTGAGGTCGAGCGGTGATATGTTGGGCGGTGAAGACTGGCTCATAGTCTGCTTTCCAGTTTATCCCAAAGGTGGTTCATGGGGTGGCAGTCAGGGCTATGGGCAAGCCGGTCAAGCTCTTCTACACCAGATTTCTCAAGTCCTTGTGGGCCGGTACATGTAATAGTTTCTGGTTTGTTCCTGCTCATAAGTGCTTATTTCACGTCATTGATTGATTTTGGAGTCAGTCTTTCTTGTTTATGCGGCCTGAGTTGGCTGCTGGTTGAGTGGAAGGCCCCAAAAAATCCATCGACAACAGTGGCCCTCGAGGACTCGAGTTCGAGAGCTCCGTTCTGCAGTGATCTCAACAAACTAGGTGTGAGCTGGCTCTGTAAATTAGGGGGCACTGTAATGCTGATACAGATATGGGTCTTCTCGATACATTGGGAAACACGGAATTTAGTGGAACTTAAGAGCAGCTTCAATTGCAGTTTTAAGACTCATCTCTAGGTATGATTGTTCTGTACCGTGCCACAGTGTGACTGTCCCCCCTCCCCTCTCCCCCTGCTGGTCAGCTTTCACACTTGTAATGTTGTTCCGTACCCAAGTACAGTTGCGTATGTCCACATTCCGATACAGTTGGTGGCAGTATGCACCTAGGTGGTTTTAAATGGAGAAATATACACAAAGAAGAAGAAGCAATGTTCGGCTCACGTATTGGTTTTTGGCCGATTATGCGGTCCACATCCTCATACCACCGAAATTTATCTTTTTCATCACTTGAGCTGCCAGACCTTCGCACCGCGTCCCGCACTTTGACATACTGCAGCCTTGGCAAGGCACTGTTCAATTGTTCAGTGATAACCACGCAAATGTAAATACTCAAAATTATTCCATAAATCTCTGAGTTTTTGCATGTAGTATCCAGTTGCGACTGTATGTTTTGTCCTGCCCAAATTTCGAGCAAGCATTTAATTTCTTCGTTTGACCAGAGAGATCCTCTTGCCGTCAGGTTTGTTAGAACGAAAGAGTCGAACAGTTGAAACATCACATAACAGTCCACTCCCGTGCTCAGGTACGGTTGCTTTCACATTTGGTACCAGTGCTGATGAACCTTGCTGGAAGACACTTCTTCCAAGTGGACTCGCGTACCGCGCCCGAGCACGGTATGCTTGTACTCACACTCAAAATTAACTGGACTTTGGGGTCAAGTGCACTCGGATCTGTGCCCAAGTCCCTTGTGTTAAAGCATCCTGAGTGCTGTTTTGGATAAACAAATC
Source organism: Gymnothorax javanicus (assembly GCA_029692085.1). Taxonomy (NCBI): domain Eukaryota; kingdom Metazoa; phylum Chordata; class Actinopteri; order Anguilliformes; family Muraenidae; genus Gymnothorax; species Gymnothorax javanicus. Next base: position 9,750,688 of record CM056198.1, on the reverse strand, counting down.
GTTTTATTGATGTGAAGTCTTCTCCATGTTTTGTCACGATTTGTATTTGTTATATTACTTCCCTCTTGGGTTCTCTGCACTCTCTGTCCCTCCAAATGCACTTCCTGTTGTACATCGCTTTGGATAAGATCGTCTGCTAAATACAGTGCCGCAAAGTTATTGACAAAGAGGCCTAGTCCAAACCATGAGAAATCGTCCCGGACCTGGAAGCGTCCACGTATTTTTGGCCTGTATTTTTTGATGCACAGTGCTTTACAGTCGAAATGTGTCAAAAATCATGGTTTGTCAGAACAGTTGACTCGCTTACGGTTGTTTAATCGGTCTGCGAGCCCGCGCGCGCGTGGAAGAAGGGCGCCTTGATCCTGTGAAAGTGCTTAAGATGTTCGTCGATGCGGACGCCAGATCGCCAGCTGGAATTTGATCCCGGGGCTTTGACAGCAGGCGAGGGCGTCCCCCGCCCAATTACCAACCATCCATAACAGGGACCTGTTTCCGCTGAACAGCTGGGCACATAAACTCTGGCCGAGCCAGGTGACATTTCAAAGATTGCAGATTGCGCCAAAGATCCTCATTTTGCCCCCCTTGACACCGATATAAACTTTGTGCTCTGTGATCAGGCCGCGTGGCTTTAATTCGCCTCTTTGTCGTTTCTCTTCCACGCAAACCGCGCTACTATGACTAAGGACTCCAATCTAATTCCACTCCCGGTTCCCACGAGGCAGAGCGAGCACGAAATTGTGCGCGCTGCTGAAACAATTAACCTATCCAAATTGTGTGCACAGCTGAAATAACTTCCCAAGTCATTTGGGTGCACGGTGGATGCGGAGGGAGGGCTAGCTTGCAAGCACCCCCGAAATTCAGCACCTGTAATTACTGTCAATAACTGCACGCACGTAAAACAACAAGCTTCATTCACGGGCGCGAAGCAAAACAGAGTGGAGAATTGCTGACGATAATCGTTCTGAGAGTTCGGGACGGAGCGGAGGATGTGCGGAGTTTTTTAAACAACGGCGGTAGAAATCCTAGGAGGTCTCTGTGCAATTTTGCACCCCCGCGATTTTCACGTTTACGTTCGGTGATGAATCTCTCCGAAAATGACTCGTGACAGCGCGCGGGAGTCCGAGGAAGGAAATGTTCCGTCCCTCCGTGACTGATTACATTAGGAAAGGGGTATCACCTTACTGCTGTTCATATAGGCAACGCAGAGAGAGTCCAGCATATTGAGACATGCTGAACCGTGTAGCCAGTAGTACAACAATATTTCGAAAATAATGAGAACCTGTCATAAGGTGCAAATGAATAGGTTATTGCTGGGTTTGGGAACCATTATGTATCTCTCAGGTACTACCCGGGTGAAAGCATTTTTCCTGTTTTTTTCTTAAATGTGTGCATTTTCTCAGAATTCGGTTGCATAAAAATACAGCTATATTTGTGAATTATTCCAAATAAGAAGGAAGTGGGTGAACTGACAGTAAAAATGAAAACTTCCAATCAGAAACAGTGGTTTATTTGTGAGAATTTACTGTAGAAGGAAATAAATCCATGTTTTAAATGGTTTGAATCAATCTGTTTTTCATTAGATTGCTCCATTCAGAGAGGTAAGAGAATCCACTTCTTCCTCATTTCTGTGATAGCTAAAGAAAACTATTTTCTAACTAATATGGTGCATATGCTGTAAATACATCTATCTAAACACACCATTTCATCTTAGTGTGTGACTTAACCCTGTAAACTCAGAGTTCTGGTCAATTTCCTCTTGACTACGATCCAAATCAAAAAATGCATTTATTTTCAATATTGTAGGACAATGTCACATACATATTCTTTATCTGCTGATTACAGCACTTCAGTGAAGCTACATCACACTTATATTTAGTGAAATCAAGTAGAAAATATCCAGATCTTGTGAATCATTTTATACACATTGCCCTGCAATTCAGCTGGACATATTTCTGATCTTTGGAAAAATAGGGATCTCCATTAGAATTCAAAATAGGCCTCAAGCTTCACAGGTTTGAACAAAGCAGCTGCATTTGACAAACCCATATATGGATCCACGGAGTTTATTTTTTCTTTTTCAAGTTGCAAATATTAGCTTCCTTTAAGCTACCGTGGGGTCGACAAGCAAAAATTTCTTATCCCATTGGCAAATCTGAGAAATGAGTCATGATTTCGCACCTTATTTGCAGAATTTTTGTCTTACTGGGCAAAAAAGTGTGGGAAATCAGATTTGTAAGTTTAAATGTACTGTATGACTATGATACTTGGTAAGATGGTCTTATTTTTCTTTTTTTTTTGCTGCATAGCTCAAGGCGCTCCCTCAATGCATTACCCTGAATGCGAATCCAAACACACTGGAGTAAACGCAATAAGATGTACGGCGAATTTCAATGAGCTCTGCTGAAACCTGAGCGTTGATAGAAGACTGCCAAGAAAGAACTGCCTGGCTTTAAAAATGGAAATGTGCACTTTTTATGTCCGCTTAGAGCCAAAACTCTTTTTTTCCCCTCTCTCCTCTCAGTGTGCAGTAGCCCCGAGTCGAGGCTTGCATCCTGCAATGGCGCAGTTTGTGTGTTAGGAAAAGCTAAGCGATGCTAGCTGTGGAGAAGTGCGCTGAGCTCTGGCGTTTAGCGGACAAAGTTCACCGCAAAGGACCTTTTCAAAGATTAAAGGGGCTCGAAAATCAAAGCAGAAATTCTATCCTGCTTTGAGATTTCGGCCTGTGTAGCACACTGTAATGTGTTCCCCTCCCCAACTTTCATTACAGGAGGCTGCCCCAGACCATCTTGAGGAGTTGGAGAAAACCTTTTTGGATGTATGAAAGTCCCCCTCCATGTTTAAAGTTATCACTGAATCCCTGAGTCAGGCTGTCTTTGCCCTGACCAGAAACTACACGGTTACGATTGAATTCTTTGTGCTGCGTAGAAATGAAGGAATATGTCAGATTAAGCAATACTTACATACGTGCCTCAGCATGGTAGAAAAATTGTAATTCTGCCACTGTCATTCTGCCAGAATATCAATTCAATGAGTCATTACTGATACAGTATGTACATGCGATCGACACTGTTTTGGTAATTGCTATTGTCAGACTGTGTGAGTCATCATTATTAGCCTGTCAATAGTCAGTTCTGATGATTATATGAATTAAAGAATACATTGCTGCTTTGTGGAATTAATTCTGCATTAGGGTTTGCATATAGATCTGAAGACCGTCGAAGTGGCAGTGTGAAGAATTTGCAGAAAACCTGAAAGTCACTTCTGTTCCATGCAATATACTTTGTGTCTGGATCATTTCCTTGAGTTCACATTTGCAGTCTAAAAGAAGTCTAAAAACACAGATAATGAAGATGAATTTTTGAAAGAATTTAGGAGCAAGGGATGGGTCTCAGTACCTGTCGTGTAACGTAGCTTGTCTCAAAATACCTTCCATTCTTTGTCAAGTAACCTCATGGTTCTGCTATCATCAATTAGTGACACTATCCAACCCGGTCCCTGTGATGTTAACAGCTAAAAACCATTAATCGCTTCTCCCGTCCAATCAGGTTCTCGTTTGGCGTCAGTTGGAGGTAATGGCTGAAGCTTATTGGAACCAATCACAGGACATGTTCTGACCCAGCTCAATGGCTATAACAAAAAGGTAGATCGCACAAGGAAATAAGAGTAAGAGGTAATTAATTTAACTTTAAACTAAGAACATTAAATATCTGAAGACAATGCATAAAGTAACAGCTGGGAGAGTGCAGCAAAAACTTGGCACCGACAAGTTTCCTCCAGAAATGGGAGAAGGCCGTTTATTAAACAGTACTCTACACAGGTGGGTCTCATGATCTCCAATAGCTCGTCACAACTCCACACAAGAATGAGATTCAATTAGATTAAAACCGTCTGATCCCGTTATTGGGTTGGGATCTTTGGTGGTACATCCCTTTACCTGATGATTAACGATCAAGCACAGACCGGTAGAACAGCAGGACCATAACAGCACAGGAAGGGAGCTCAAACTAGCTTTTTTCTCGGTATTCATTTTTGAGAAAGATTGATCCCGGTAATGGTTGTCCTTGATACCGAATTCAATCCCCTGCTGTTCGATTGATTTCTAGAATGACAGTGGCAATTGCATTGCAGTGGACTCGTAATTGCAAAACACAAAAGGGTTTCTTTTTTTTTAAAGTAAGTCGAATGGAGACATCTTTTCTTCGTTCATCGGCAAGCTGTTTACAAACATACAACTCTGAAGTGATAATGTCAGCATGTAGCTGTGGTTTCGAAGCTTACACAGATTACATCACTTTATAGCTGCTTTATTAGGCACAGTTATAGCCCATTGAAATAGAAAAGAAGAGTGGGATTTTGCGTTCATCTCGGGTTCTGGGTTCATCAGGAGAGACAAAAGCAGTTATCTGTACCCGGTGCCCTCTTGTGGAATTCCTAAAGACAATGTGTACAAATGTTCAACCAAAGGCTCCAGATGACAATCAGTGCAATGACATTGATATTACATGCCAGAATTAAGTGCCAGTCATCAGAAATAACTTCAGAAACTTCAAGACTTTGCGGAGTTAAAAGACACTGGCCGCTAGAAGATGTGACTGATATTTGGGTGTACTGAATATTCCTTTATTGAACTTTCTTTTACAGCAGATTGCTTGAGTGGTTGGACAGCCATTGGTTGAACTTTGCCCTCTGAACTTTTGACCTTACTTAACCATTAAACTTCCTCCCCAGCTTGCTGTTCTACTTTCCCTAAATGCAACTTACTTAAAGCATGCAGTGACATCTCAGAGTTAGAAAAATAACCTCAGTTTTCAGCTAATTTTTTTTCAGAATACACATCTTTCAGCATTCCTGAAAGATGATGAATTTTAAAACTAATTATTTATTAGCAGAAATATGAAGTATTTGTGCAAAATAGAGGTAGCAGACACCATTCTCTTCTGCCCCTGTTTGCCTGTGTCTGTTTTTAAGTGTGTTTGCCTTCTATTGCTCGGTTATTTTGACTGTGTGGAGAAAGTCATTTGATTTCGTTGTTTGATTATCTGCACCATGTAAACCGTTTGTGACATAGATCATATCAACAATTTTCTAAATTAACAAGGAAAAGTTTGACCACTAAAAAATTTTCTCTCACAAATTGGAAATCAGGGATTTTAATTATTATTATTATTATTACTATTATTAATGCAAATAAGGCACATTCAAAAGCTCTGTACATAGCTTTTACTGATCGAATAAAAGATTAAATCAGTCTAAAGAATAGCCCATTTCACCATTATGAAGAGGGCTCCAGATTTACTTACTTTTCCAATGTCATTCTTTTCTGATTGAAATTCTGGATTGTACAAAACAGCATTGCAATGAAGTTGCAGCTTAGGGTTAGTGAGACTGTATGTTATCAGAGTTGTGTTATTTTTGTTTTTCCTTCGGGTCGATGGGCATGTATATGCTCATTGTCTGTTTGTGTGTTCCCATCCCTTCCTTACAGCCAAAAGCTCTAACGCTGCCCGGCCGCTTCGTTCTGCCCTAACATGGACATGGCAACTGACTTACACATTCACCCTCATCCCTGTCATCTCCTATGTAGTGTGCTCATAGGCCCGACTCCCCCACCTCACTTCCACAAACAGCAGCAACTCTCCCTACTGTCCTCTTAAACAGTGTCGCTTTGTGTAACACGATGTACAGCCATCCATTCGCCCTAGACTAAAGGACAAAACAACCCTGTAAGCAAATTGATAACATCAAACAATTCGACTGTAGATATTCACGAAAGCTTAAGAGACACTTTTTCAAAACAAGCTGCTGGAGATGTACAGGTTTTTTTGCACTGAATTATGTACCGGAAGAAGAGATTTTTTTTTTCCTTTTTAGAAAAAAACAAAGGTGAAATTGACTTTCCATGTTTTGTGATGTGGATGTATGTGTTGTTGCCTTCCTGTTTAATCCTGTCTTAAAAGCTTACGTTTGAAAAGCTATAAATTGCAAGAAAAAAAAAAAAAAAACAAAAACTATACTTGTCTGAGAGCATTCTTACACAACTTTCTTTTGTAAATTTTTTTTTTCTTCATGCCAAAATCATGCGGGCAATATGTTGATGTAAGTTGACAAAAATTATGGTATGCTTTTCTCTTTTTATACCTTTTTTGTAGGCTGTTATGATTTTACAAGCTGGCTTTTTGGTTTCTGTTTTATCGACTAATACTTTTCTCTGTTTTCCTTTTTTAAATAACTAACTGTGCCTTTTGGTTTGTGAATGTCTAAAGTAATGTTTGCCATGAGTGTGAGTGCTAAATAGTGTTTTAACTATTGTTTTTGCTCTTATTTTCTTTTTCTTTTCATTCTTTTGGGTTTGCGTTTATCGTTCAGTGCTCTCAGTGTTTGCATAAGCAGAATATTAGCATTAGCATTACCACCATGGCCAAGTCATTTTGGTGGCTTCAATCGCTTCCCAAGTTTTCTATTGAATTGCCCAGTCCCCCAAACACTAGAGGGTGGCATCACGGTCTTAACTGTACTCGAATAACATTTTACACACCGCCTCTAAAACACGGCCGCAAGCAACCAACTTGCATCTTTGAGCCATTTTGTTTCTTGAACGGGCATTTTTCACCCAAAAACTGAGGTGCTCCGATACGTTTCGAAATGGTTGTGGATATCTGCTCATCCAACATCTTATTTCAAAATTATGGACATTCGTCTCAATTTGATCCTTTTTTGCTGCTTTGATAGCCTCCACCATTCTGGGAAGGCTTTCCACTAGATGTTAGAACATTGCTATGGAGATTTGCTCTGAATCTAGCCAGAAAAGCATTGGTGAGGTCAAGCATTGATGATGGGCGATTATTCCTGACGTGAAGTTGGTTTTTTCTGTTAATTTTTAAAGAAGTTTGATGGGGTTTTGGTCAGAGCTCTGTGCAGGCCGGTCAAGATCTTCTGCATACATCTCAGTAAAGCCTGTATGAACCATGAGGAGCATTGTCACTCTGCACCTGGAAATATCCTTTCCCAAGCTCGTGGAAGCACAGAATCTTCTGGAGTGTCAGTGCATCCTGTGGTGTCTTGTTTTTTTTCTCAGTAGAATCAGATGCCCTTGCTCAGATCATGAAAAAAAGCTTCAGACCAAGCAGTGTCCACATACTTTTTTCGCAGTGGCGTGCCACCGGCAGTATGAAAGGCCGGCGGCAACCTCACCTTTCAACGCTTAATCTCCCTAAACTCGTTGCAGTTTACTTTGCCTGATTAGTTACCAAGCATTGATTTCCACAGTTGCTGGGAATTAAAGGTAGAGTGACTGGCCAATTTATTTTGACACCATCGCTGCATATGCCGACGCGAAGTTATGAGGCCTTTTCCAATCCTTGTAAATGACGATCTAAAATGTTAACGCAATTCAATTCATGAGGCTTTATTGGCTTGACTGCATGCAATACAATTTTGCTAAAGCATAATAACACACAAACTATACAATAGTAATATACATGAATAAAATACGCATAATAAATATGCAAAAGAGCATGTAAAACATGAGGGGGCAGGTAACATTGGATGTAAACATTCAACAAATAGGATTATAAATGAATAAACATTAATTATTTACCGTGCGGGACAGGGAGCTCACTCAGTTGTGGAGCTCATGGCAGGCAGCCACATATCTTGCCGCCAGTCTACAGCAGTCCTCTCTCTCTCTCAGGAGGATGGTAGTGTCTCTCAGTCATTTAGATAGGGGAACTCTGGGGATATTTTCACCTCCGCCAAGGAGGTTATGTTTTTGCCGGCGTTGGTTGGTCTGTCTATCTGTGTACAAGATAACTCAAAAGTCATGAATGGATATAGTCTGAAATTTTTTGGGTGGGTCGCTATTACATCAGGGATGGACCCTATTGATTTTGACCGCGATCGGTCAAACAATATGGCCGCGGTGGCAGCCATCTTGAAATCTTATGACGCGCGATAACTGACCTTCGCTCCCAGTGATATCACTCTGTTTTTGTGGGTTGATTGGTCTCGCATCAGGGCTGGAACCTATCCTTAAATTGCTTATGAGCCATGTTCGCTCAGCAAGATTTCGACTGTGCTGCCTTGGCGGAGGTTTGCACTCTGGGAGTGCCTCTATTTTCAAAATATTTTTTCCCAAAGGTTGTTATATTGGCTGCATTGTATTAGGAAGTGCAGTTCTGTCTTATCGGTTCCCTGGTCACAATAAACTTATCTCTCAAAGAGTCTGAACTCGCATAGCTCATAAAACAACGTAGATAAGCGTAAATTAGTTTGCGAGGCTTATTGTAATTCAAGCCTACAAAGATCGGTATAGTTTGATATGCCCAAAGATTTCTTTCTCTTCAGATGTATTCTTTTGAATGCTTTTTAAATTTCATTTTAAGGAAATCAAGCGCCAAATAGTGATTAATTACGGTCCTGAAGAAAATGTTAAAAGGAGAGATGGAAGTCCAGGAAAGTTTTGGATTTTTTGCACTTAGTTGAATTACAATGCCATCCTTACGATGTTGCATCTAACACGTAAATGTAGTCAATTGGCAATCAGTTTATCATCATCATTTCTCAACCATTATAGGCCATGTATTGATCTTGATTATTCAGTAAATAAATAGTTTGGTTGTTGATCAGTTGAACTTAAACAGGAACAGCTTGAGAGCAATCATGCGTTTGTCAATGGTTTAAAGGTGAGGTTACTGAAGGGCTTCTCTGAAGTCACAACACTGACTTTTTGCCATGCAGTGTGTGTGTGTGGATGCTTTCGTCTTCCCAGCTAGTGCGCTTGATAATATGTTCTTACGCGAACCATAATCTTTAGTCTCACTGGGCAACAAATAATTTGCTAATGGCAACAAATAATAGCTAGCTGATAGAGGGCTTCACTCATTGGAGTACTCCCACCTCATTCCTCAGCCAATCAGTGCGTCTAATGCCAACTTGGCAGTTATAGCATAGCAATGACAGGAAGAGGCCAGTCAACCCACAATTCGTGGCTATTTTCCGACTAGCATAGTTTCATAGCAGCAGCACTTTGGGATTGAACAGTCCCAAAGGTATGCAATAAAAATGATTGTGCATTTTGTTGAATTTTGAGAGGTCAGTTCAACTTAAATGTGTTATTTTCTTTTAAAAAAAAGATATGAGGATTTTATGATTTTATATTGAGTTTAATAGTTGAACCAACAACCTGAAATCACAAAAGCTGCAATCATTTCTTTACGTATGATTAAAGGTTCTGAAATCTGCCGAATAAATGGCTGGAATAAAAGATCGTTCTTTCAGCCAACAATCTGCCTACCTGTGAGATCATGCATGAATATGATCAGCGCACACAAGGACAGACGCTCACCTACACACTCACAAATGTTCAGAATGAAAAGACTGCCATTTTAGTGTCTGGCCACATCTTGCCATTTTGGTCACTGTATATGAACAGCCAAAAGGTGAAAGCCTTGGGAAACTGGCCAGCCTTACAGAGCTGTAACCTTTTCCGTTGCACAACACCCCCTTAGGGTTACTGGAGCTTACGTGCACAAAGCCAGCTAACTGCAGTGTAGGAGAATGTCCAGCATAAACCTTGAGGTGAAGCCAAGTGCCTCCATTTCAGCTCTTGAATTATTAAGGAACACTCAATTTGTAATGAAGTATTCTTTATCTCCCAAATTCGTACTGGTTGAATCAAATCATGAACCCAACCTCCAACCATCGTTCGACCCATCACAGTGCAGCAGTCCGCAACTGTGGAGACTTCGTCTTATTGGGTGAACAAGCTTAACCTTTTTTTTCTTTGGCGGGAGACGGCTGTGATGTAGCAAGGGCATAGAGTTTGCCATATCTGTTATTGAAATGGTTCAAACTGAAGGTGTTACTCCTGTGAAAAACTATAGTGGCTCTCAGAGAGTGCAGACCTCCTCTAAGGCCTCTAGGATACGCAAGCCAGCAATCACTGTCTTCTCATATCTACAGTTTTGTCTCTATTGAACTTTACTTCCATGTAGTGGATTTTAACATGTATGGCATTTATTCAGCCTCGGCAGCTAAATGCCCTATCTCGCAAAGTTAACAAAAGTTAAAACAATTTTGGTTTCCACACTGTGATTTGGATCCGCTACAAAATGTACTGGCACATACTGTGCCATTCCACTCAGTTTCTTGAAAACTGGCCTGGTAGTTTTTTTCCGTAATCCTGCTAACTAACCAACATTAGTGGAGATAATAATCACATACTTTCATGCTTTTGTTCACGGATCCTGAAATGCCCTTTACATGCTCTTATTATTCTGGCAGCACTTCTGAAACATCTTTAAGTATCCAAAATTTTCTTTCCTCTGCACACGCTTCTGGGGTAGTTGAAAACACGCTTCAAGCCCGAAACATCAAAAAACCGGAGAAAGGTGAACTTACCCTTTGAGACACGGTTGGCAGTGTATCCACAGGCTCTGGGCCTGCCTTGAAACAACATACATTCCTTTTTATTTGCCCTAAACTCCAAAAGAAAGTTCTTTTTTTCCATAAACAAAGTTTACTGGGTTCAGCAATCGCCAAAGTTAACCTTGCCAAGCTGTATTTATGGATTTAAAGGGAACTCTGGGAGTTTTTTTTTTTTATTTTTCTGTAGGTCAAGTTTAAGGACGAATGCTGATTGGATCCAAGCCATGATTCTATTCACAGCACGGCCGTACTTCCTGTTTCACAGCTGTAGTTACTGCGTAGCTAATTAGCAAGCGCACCTGGACGCTACCCAGCAGTTCAGCGAGGTAATTTTTTGCGGCGGCTGGAATTCTGGAACATCTGCGTCTGTGTTGATCCAGTCCAGGCCACCGATAATCCTGTGCCAGATGAATATCTGAAGTCAACCGCCGTGTGAAGACTGATAGCCGGTATTTAATAGCAGATTGACTCTGGCCCCGACGGTGAAGATACAGCGAACAGTGATACACTGTAGTCATTCGCAGCTCGTGATTCGTTAGCTTGAGCAGAGCAGTTGCTTTGGTACACCTTGCCCTACATTTCTGGTGCACCCCCTTGTATCCCCTGAAGCCTTCTGATGCAACCTAGCACTGTTTTTCATTTATTTTCCTTTGTTATGCTTTTTTTTATTCCTTTTGAGTTTTGGTCTTGATGGTTCTGGTTTTCTGTTGAAAGTTTAAGTTGTCTGCTTTGTTGTGTATGTTCTACTAATTTCCTCGTTGGTTTTTTGTTGGGTTGCTTATATTATGTGTGTGTGTGTATTGAATTGAGTGGACCATGAAAGTCTCTGGTTCTAACTTGTCTTTTTCTCTCTTTCAACTGTAGGAGGAGAACTAGTCATCCCCGTACTTGTGGAAGACCCAGTAGACATCCCTCCCATAGCAACCCGCCCCCCCTACATCCCCCTCCCCCCTACCCTACGCCCCCTCCTCACCGTAATTGACGCCACCAGAGAGTCCCTGCTAATGGCCACCGCGGCAGGGGTTCCGTGCTTGTCGGACCAGGGCGGCGAGGCTTGCGATGATGGTGATGGTGGTGATGATGATGATGTTGGTAGTGATGATAGTGATGATGGTGATGATGGGTTGGTGGTATCTGGGTTTGGCTCTGGGGAAACATTCGACTCCAGCCTGCCCCCCACCGACGACGAAGATTTTTACACCACCTTCTCCCTGGTAACAGATAAGACCTTGTCCACGTCGGCCTTCGAAGGAGGCTTCAAGGCCCAGGCGCCCAAGTGGGAGGCCAAGGACTTCAGGCCGAACAAGGCCTCCGTCACGCCGTCGCCCCGCGACCCCAGGGGATCCGCCTCCCCGCCGGTCGGCCGCGATGCTCTGCCAAAACTGCCGGCGGGGAAAATGAACAACCGCGAGCCAAAACCACAGCCGGATGTGGTGCTGCTCCCCTTCCCAACCTCCTTCGAGATGGACAGCACCAAGCCCAAGGGCACGGTCATAACCTCGCCCATGTTCCGTAACGTGCCCACGGCCAGCCCCACGGAGTCGGGCGTCCGCCGAATCCCGGGAGCTTCCGAGGTCATCCGGGAATCCAGCAGCACCACCGGGATGGTCGTGGGAATCGTGTCCGCGGCCGCCCTGTGCATCCTGATCCTCCTGTACGCCATGTACAAGTACAGGAACCGGGACGAGGGCTCCTACCAGGTGGACGAAACGCGGAACTACATCAGCAACTCGGCCCAGACGAACGGCGTCGTGGTAAAGGACAAGACGCAAGGCGCCAAAGGAGGTAGCAAAAGACCAAAAGACAAGGACAAGGAGTATTATGTGTAAAAAAAAAAAAAAACAAAAAAAGAAGAAGAAAAAAAAAAAGTTATTAATTACGAGAGTACAATGTTTTAAACAAAAAAAAGGAATACGCAAAAATATTTAAATAAAAACAGAACTGCGCTATGGAACGATGACATTCCGAGAGCTGCGGTTTCAAGAAAGATAAAGGCGAACTTAAGAACTTTTTTTTTTGAAGCGAACGAGGAAATGCACTGTATCGTAAAGCACACTTACTATTGTAAGGATATAGATGGTAATGGCTGAAAGTGACAATGCGGATCTCTTCTCCTTCGGCTGGATGGGAGAAGACGTGGATGTGGTGAATTTTACCGCTACGTCCATTATCCTGGGTGATTTTGCCAGCGGTGTGGTCCTTCACGTCCTTGTTTGTTGTACCCCTGTAAAAGAAACGATTTGGCCATAATTTTAAGCATGTGTGTGACATGTACATGATGAGTAGTGTTGGCATCTTTCCGCGAGTGGGTTGAAAAAGGAAATCCATTCATCCGTTGTTGATTTAACGAGTTACCTTTTGCCATAAACCGAAAAATTTGCAATGTTTCCGTGTCTTGATTTGTGATATGAAAAAAATGTGTCCGGCTGCATAACTCGCAGCAAGGAGGAAAGGCTTGGTGGAGATAGACCTCTGGTAACCATTAAGTGGTGTTATCTGCACAAACACTGTTTCTTACGTGGAGAGAATCCAGGTTTTTTTTCTCTTCTTTCTGGTCCGGGTTAGGTCATGTCATCACTTCGCATACCATCAACCTCGTGTTCAACCTGTTTTGAACCGAACTTCCTGGACGAGAACTGTTGGTCACCCAAACAACTTCTTTTTTTTTTTTTTAATAAGCCACAAGAAGTATATAAATACATTTTTATCCATCACCCGTAATTACTTCTGCTTCGTTTTGTGTGTTGTTTGATTGCTACTTGGTCTTCATTCATTATTTTTAATTTTATTTTATTTAAGTTGCGACAAAAATATCTCTGTGGTGGAGGCCTACAAAAGGTTTAACTCTCGTCCGTGACATTCAAGTGGAAATCAATCCGATGTGGGATATTCTGTCTGTTGTCACAGTCAGCTGTGTCAAACAACTAATTTGTTTACATATTTTATTACATGGTAGCTGTTGTACTTTGTAGTTCAATATTGTATATAACATTTGAGTTGTATTTTTTTTTGTAATCTTATTGTACATATCAATCATTTGGTTGAACAGTGTATTTCATTGAGGCGACTAAAAGTTAATTGTCAGGAATAGAGACAGCAGCCACAGAACTGAATAAAGATCTTATAAAGCGGGGAAAGGAAAAAGAGAGGCCACTCTGGCCAATCAGAGCCTTCTCTCTGGCGTTTCTTTGGCGCATGAATATTTGACCGACTTAAGTTCAAATTGACTGATTTAAATGTAAACGGACCTTCTCAGCTTTTTTGGGGGTGACATTATTATTAATTATTTTTGCTGTTTTTTATTTAGTAAAATTGAAGGTGAGTTTCCACACGCAGTCCAAACAGAAGTGTTGTGTAATTACATCCACAGGCGTGTCGTCACAGACATTTGTCGCCTTGTGGGACGATTCCCTTCCTTGTCTGTCGACCATCTTTCATTTGATTTATTTGTGCTTGCGTATCGTTTTTTTGTTGAGTCTTATTTTAATTTTTCTGATTTGTGCTAATTGTTAGTACATTTTATCTTAATTTGATGCTAGTTTTTTTTTATTCAAATTCAAGTCCATGCATATGTTTATCTGTGTTGTTATAGCTTTTATCACATTTGTTATTTATTTCATCTCAGCAATCCGGGTTATTTATTTAAATATTTATTTATTAATTATTTTTGCTTAGCAATAAAATGTTCTTCCCAAGTTTTAAATGTTAGTGTCGAGTGTTGTTTTTTTTTTGTTGTTGTTTTGCTTTGTTTGTCATTTTTGTTACATGAATGGTTGCAAAAATGTCTGTTATTTCCTGGAATTGAAAAGATGATTTCAGCAAACCTGATTCTTAGTTTTTGATTAGGTGCTACCAATCATTTACTTAATGTTCAAAAATATAAGAAAACTCTGCAGATTGGTCTCATTTTATAATGTACGGGGTCGTGGTGCGCAGTGATGTATATACCAGGTCAGTTCTGTACTTTATTATTTGATAGCAACACATCAGAACCTATTATTCATCATGTGACAAATGTGAAAAAACTAAAAACAAAATCAGTGTAAAATTATCTCTTCAAGAGCACATATGGCCCTTCTTGCACACATACTTTGTTAAAATAAGAATTGAATCAAAAGCGTATTGCGCAGGACTAAAATGTTGAAAATATTTGAAGAACCATCCTCAGTTTTTACTTCTCTCCAACCACATATATCTGAGATAACGTCCGCTTAACTTACCAACTTGTATTTGTTTATCTAAAAGATCTTTGGGACAAATCTACTGGTAGCATACTTTTCTTTGAATGGATATGGATCTGCCCAGAATGGCTAAGACAGTGGCGCGTTGATGAGACGTAACCTTGGTTACTAGCAAGGATGGGTAGCTGGCATTGTTGGCCTATTAGTTGTATACTGATAGCAAGCTGCCCTTGATAGTCAGGTCCCTCTGCACTTTATTACTGGTTATACCATGATTCTGTTCGAATGCTCGATCGTGATTGATTGAAGGACGTTCTAAGGGTGTGTCCACTGACTGCACCCCTGTGAAGTAGTTCCAAAATGTTAGCCTTTTGACATTTTATTTTATTTTGCACGTTTGAATTCCTGGCTAACTAAACTGACACTTTGAGTCACAAAGTTACAAACACTGGATGCGAAGGCAAAAGCAGACATAGACAACATTTTTGAGTTTTCCAATATAACTATTAAAATCTTTGGCAAGAATGATGATTATGACAAGCGGAAGAAAGCGCAGCATGACGACACCGTACGGCTAGAAGTATGACGCTGTGGAATTAGTTAGCACAGTTATTATATAGCAATGAAACAAAATGGAACTAATGACCATACCTCTTGCCCATAACAATGGAAATTTCTGCTGTTTTGGAGCAACAAAAGTGAATAGGGGTGGAACAGGCTGCGTATAAACGCAATTTTCGGACAAAAACACTAGTAAAGTCTCAGTAAAGTGACATCTGAGATTTGCTTCTAAACACCAAATACATGTTACAAAATGGATGCTGATAACGTGAAAAGACTGCAAACTAAACTAGTGCTGAATTGTGGCGTTAAACTGTTGAGCAGTTTTTCTCCAGTGTTATGTTCCAGATTTTTCTTGGGCGGGCCTAAAACATGGCCTGATGACGCACTGAAGCCATCCTTTACATACCCCGCCCCTAGCAGTACATAAAATCATGAGCGCATTGCATCAGTGGCTACCAGCTCAATCATGATTTATGACCGCACGTCCTGTGTTAAGCTACCTAGTTGAGTCACCAGTGTTCAGTTTTCTAGGTAGCAAATCAGCTATTCAGCCTGCTGTGTCCCAAATTTATCTTCTCTGAATGCAAGAATTTAGAAAAAATCTCTATCATCCTATTTAGATTTCGGTAAAATGAAGAACTGGTGGATTACTTTTGTAAACAGCTGCGTTGATGGAGGTCTGAGCATCACCTCCGATACTCCTCTCTGTGGTAAACATTTTACTCTGGGTACTTTCACAAACTTTCTTCTGAGACAGCTAAGATTAATGGGTAGTCCACTGATACTGGTAAATCCAGCCGACCCGACCATCTCCCCACCCTTTGTTCTCCCCTTCCGCCTACATCGTATGCTGTCGTCGACAGTAACTTTAGCTGTGGTGCCCATCAGTGAGTTTACCGGTAAGTCACACTGTGAGCAGTTATTTTAATTATAGTAGCTAGCTAGCTTGGTAGGTAGGTAGATTGTCCACAGTAACTGCATTAAATTTCGCAGGATGCGCCACTCCTCCATATGATTGTAAATTATGCAGCTGCGTAGACATAGCCTCATTCACAGCTGGTCCGTTGCTGCAGCAGAACATAAAATCATTTGCCTTACATGGCACCAGGGTATACTGACTTGTAAAAAAAAAAAAAAAAAAAAATTCCAGGCAAGCTAACTGGTAAACTACTGCTGGTGATTTTTTTTTTTTTTTTGGATAAAGAATGCACTCAAACTTTTACAGTTCCTAACCGATTTAGATGACTCATATTCAATTCAACTGGTGCACGGCTGAGGTACATGAAGCCGAAAAAAAGTTCTGTCTCCAGTTAATAGGAATCTGGATAGTTACTGTGGCTACAGTAGCTTAAAATATCTATATGTCTTTATTTGATGCAGTTATTGTTTATCGGAACATAAATGAATGTAAAAGTATGATTTCAATATAATTTTTTTTCAGGGATGCTATGGTCATGTTGGTCTTTGCAGCAGCGTCACAGCAACTAGGGGTGCAAACGATTATTCGAATAAAACAGGAATGGACGGGTAAATCATGACTGGTCATAAAAATTGATAATTGATAATCATTTTGTAGTCTTATTTTTTTCTCCATTTTATCCCAGTAAGTTTTTCTGAAATGTTTGTTTCAACCTCTTCATCCCAACTCATGGTTATGCTGGTGTTATAAGATTTGCAGCTGAGTGTCTCTCCCTTTTACGTGTGATGGATCACAAATTGTCCCCGTTCGAGATCGCCTGATTAACTATCAAACAATTTATTGAATAACCAACGTTATTACGTAAGCTTATGAGGAATAAGAAATAATTCATCAGGGAATCATCAAGAGACCACCAATAGGCTGGGCATTAGTCCACAATTGACCCCTCTAAATTTTGGATTTCATCTGGTCAAGGTCAAAGTCACGATGAGCGGAATGGTCAAAATCATTTTTCAGCAATATCTTTGCTAAAAATGATCATACCAACTTCAAACTAAATCCAGAATGTGCATCTTTCTATTCTGCTTCCACTCATCTGCTACACGATAGATATTCCTCATAGTTTTCTTTGCAGTTGGGGGATAAATGTCGGGGGGGTCAAGGTCATTGCTGAAATATGCGATTGGGCGTGATTTTAGTGGCATTAGCGAACACGCCTGCAGCATTTTAAAGCTAAGAATAGGGCTTACTTTTGGAAGTTTTGACGCGTAATTTTATTTAGAGCTATTTTTGTGAATCATGAAAATTAGGCTGTGTGCTTAACGCATTTCGCAGTGGTGTGCCGAAGTCAGAGCGCACTGTTTTTCACTTTACCCGTACTTTAAGTCTTTGACTGGGCATATATGTGTGGTAACTGTGGTATAAGCACAATAAAGAACTCCTTGCACTTGATTATACGTGCTGGCAGTGGCCAGAGATCCTAGACAGAGCGAGTTGCAACATTTTGGTTGCGGAAAATGTCAACATGGAGCCATTTTGTTTACATTGTTTTATCAAGCACCATCTCACATTACATTACATTACATTTATTTAGCAGACTTTTATTTATCTCAAAGTCAATGAGTTTTTTTATCCTGGTTTCTTGTTTCTCGTGTCTTAACATTTTCCCTCTTACGCTTGTCGAGACCATTGCTAGTTGGTTTTGTTGTTAATACAAAATTAATATGTTTCCCTTCTGAGAAAAGAAAAAAAAATTCAGTGATTTCCAACATGCAAAATGGCTGGGTTTCGCGGGATGGCAACAAAATCGCTCCTTGAATTTTCCCGACACTCTATCTAGGGACTCTAGCAGTGGCTGGTGTCAGTCCGGCCTATCACCACGAAAGTTAAGTTAAAGCTAGCCACTCTATAATATTGCTGCATTCTGTTTGTACCATCAGATATGTCAGTCAAGAATTTTGTTGTATGTCGGCTACCGGACTGGTATGAATACGTATTGTATTTTTGAAAGAGACCTTATTTCAGTAATGTAAGGTACAATGTTATAAAGCTACCAGCGGGAAAGTATAGTAAAGTAAAGTATATGAATTGTATTGTTGGTTGGTCTTGTCTTGCAGGTGTAGGCGGGACTGAGAACGGGGATATGTGATTACTTTTTGACTGTAAGAAAGAGAGCGGGGCAAGAAGAGAAATAATGAACATCACTCATTTATTTGTGGACATTTTACTCTGATGGAGTTAGTAATAGTTCTATCACTGTAAGGAGGGGCCCACAAAGAGGTCATGACAGATCTCCTTATGACAGACCAGTATCAGTTCCTCCTGCAGTATTTGAGTCATGTGTCCCTCAGGCGGTTGTTTAACCCTCAGAGCGCTACATGCAGCTATTGTTGCTCAATGATGTTAGATATCAAAATCAAAGCTGTTGAAAACCTATCATGTTGCGACTTGTTTAAAAGAGCTCCCGCAGGGGAGCTCTTTTAAACAAGTTGCCACATGATAGGTTTTCAACAGCACAAGATAATTAAATTTATATATATTATTTATTTATTTATTTCAGCGCTCTGAGGGTTAATATGAGTGATGATTGAGGGGAATTGCCCCCCTTTGTGTTCATGTACTTTTTTTTTATCTTGAAACAAAGGGGGGCAGGGGCGGGGGGCCAAGAGCCAATTCCAGCATATAATGGCAGTAATGCGCCCTGAACAGAGGAAACTACAGATCATGAAAGGTACAATCTAAATGCAGTAGCATTTTTTCTCATTATTTTGTCATCACTATTCATGCAGCATTGTAAACCCTGCTAAGTGTGGTACACTCAATCGTTTTGGGAACTCAAAAAAATTGTTTGCCAATTTAATGATCTTGTGTTCACGGCACTTAAAAACATGGTAAAAAAAAATAATAATAACTTTACCTTATATTCTTTAAGTTCCTTCCACACAATGCAATTAAGTTGGCCAACACAATTTTTTTTGAGGTAATTGCTTTCCACAAAACATTTGAGTTCACCACACTATCAAGGGTTTACAGTATGAGGAGAATTGTTCCCCTTTATGTTCATGTGCTTTTATATCTTGAAACAAAGCTGGGGTGGAAAAGAACGATCTAAATGCAGTGGTGTTTTTTTTTTTTTTAAATCATCATTGTTTCATCACCATTCATGTGTTACTGTAACTCCGTGCTGTGATAAGCTAACATTTCTCAAATTTCTGTGGACAATTTTTTGTATTTTATTCATAAGGAAACCCTTTCACACTCCTTAAGCTGAGGCTGTCTCATGCTTCTAAACCTCGGAAAACTGCGAGGCCACCTGAGGTCTCGGCTGCTGCGCATCTGGGCCGACATCCAAGCTGATTTGCAGCTCTCAAAGACGGAAGCAAAGCAGCGGCCTGGTTCACGTCAGGCTGCCGCGCATTGTTTCAGGCTGCAGAGATTCTTAAATTGCTCTTGGCTTCTACGCCGTTGTTACAACTGGAAGGTGCGCCAAAACAAAAAAAGCAGAAGCCTGCCGCTGCCTCCTTGCGTTGTTAAAGATGTTGCTTCAAAAGTATCTCCAGACAGAAAGAAAATCGGCAGTGGGAAAAACTTCAGACGCTGATCGCAGTGTCTCCGGCTGTCCAGAAACGCTGAAGTTTTTACACCTTTATGTAACCATTAGTCCTCTGAGAACATTTCTCTATTTCAAAGACACCGTTGGAGAAATGCCGGGTAGAACGGATGCATGTTGAGAAAGCATGATGGAGGTATGGGGATAGGAAGAGCCATATCGGGCCAAAGCCACTTGAATTGGTGTCCAAAGAGTATGAAGCATGTGGATTAAGACTTGGGTATAATTGAAGCGCCATTTTGATATTGTGGCATCACGAGAGTTTGCTCTAAAGCCAGGATAATTCGATCTGAACCTCAAATCCAAATCCAGCCCAGGTTTTCTTTTCTCCCAGGTAATTATCTAATTAACTACACAAACAGTCTTTCTGATTTGCCAGCCTGTCATCACAGCTGACTTCCAGGTAAAGGGAGGGTGGATAATTTCTCGGCTCTGGCGGACTGTAAGTTGATGATCCCCGCTCACATATTTTTTGTTATGACCCTCCTCGCCACTTGGGGGCGCACAGAGTTCAGGAAGTGTATTGCCATCAAAGTGATGCAATACCACCCATGTGATACTGCTGGAAGAATGGTGGAGCGATGGGCTCACGAGATGTGGAGTTTTGAGAGCCGGCATGCTTGTAAAACAGCCATTACAAACGCAGCATTACATTCCTTCGAATCACACAAACAAATAACTTGCATTGGCCTTTGTGAAGCCATTTTGTCAGTTGTATGTATAGGCTTTTATCCGTACCCTTTGCGCAGAACACAAATAATGCCAATTTCTTCCCACTACGCATGAGCCTATTTAGGGCTTATAACTCAGTATTTGTATCACAGAGACTACGGAAAATTATTCCAGTGAAGCAAGACATTTGGAAATTCAATTACAGAATTATTTAGGAATTACATTTCGGAATTTAAGGACGCCGGCGTCTATATCTGCGCAAAGGGGTTAAAAGACTGCTGGGATTCCGGATGCTTGGAGCACACATGCACTTCTATTGGGAAAGGTGATACTGTGTGATCTTCTGAGACAGATATGCGCGCTGACTGTTAGAAAACTGATCTTGTCTCACAAGCTTTCCAGACGTCCGTGTTCCTAATATAGTCGCAGCCGCTGGGTTATGTAAGATATGTTGTGGGTTCCATCCAGGGTTACTACTTATGTGTATCTGTGGGTGCCCAGACTCGGGGTAGGGCACCAGACTTGGCATACAAGTGAGACTAAGGGGGCTCGTTTTATTTCTGTACTGTCCAATTCATGCACAAACTGTGCAATACACCACTCAGCCACAATCAAGGTTCCCACAGGTGCTAGAAATCCTTGTTTTTTTTTTATTTATTTACTGTGGTGTTTTCAAGGTTCGAAAAGTGCTTGAATTTTGAATAAAGTGTGTGAAACAGCTTGAAATTGTGATATGAATTGCATTACTTAAATAACAGACCTCTATCTGACTGAGTGGTTACAAATATAATTTACTTCAGCTGTAAGGTGCTGGAAAAGCTTAAAACTGCACCCTGATATGCTTGAAAAGTATTTGAATTTGACTTTGGAAAAGATGTTGGATATGAATGACATTAAATCTACCTGCCTAAAATTTTGTTGATCCCCCCCAGTGCCACCAAAACAACAGCTCACCAAACTGATGTCTGCCTAAATTTCCAGACCCAGGGTTTCTCAGCAAGACATTTTCCGGAGTACAGCACTCTCTCCACCAGCCTGTCTTATTTCCACAGTGCAACCTGATGTCACCCCTTTCCCAAGTAAATGGTGCACAAGTACCCAGCCGGAAGCACATGATGTAAAAGAGAATGGGACTCACTGTACCAGGTGACCTTTCTGC
The DNA here is from genome assembly GCA_029692085.1 of Gymnothorax javanicus. Classification (NCBI taxonomy): domain Eukaryota; kingdom Metazoa; phylum Chordata; class Actinopteri; order Anguilliformes; family Muraenidae; genus Gymnothorax; species Gymnothorax javanicus. Next base: position 9,729,158 of record CM056198.1, on the reverse strand, counting down.
AGCTCGGAGAGTCCTCAAATTCACCTCACCATGGTGTTTGTGACTGTCAGTATTTCCTTATGAAACATGAATGAAGATCAAAAGCAATACTGTCCAGCACCGAATCATAAAAAGTTGGCATGATATGTTAAATTAAAAATGAAAAAGAATGCAGTATTTTGTTAATCATCATCGGCCTGTGTTACATCATTAATGGTGCCGTCACAAAAGTACAAGTTACAATTTCCAAGGGTGCAGAAACAACCCTGTACCGTGACCAAGCCTGGCTTTTGGCCTTGTTGCTGGTAACAGTCTGGATAGTCTTTTTTTCACTTTGGTTGAGAGCCACACGGAGTCCATCTCTGTCAAAAAAAGACCTGAAATTTTGATTCATTTTGCTACAAAACAAGTTTTCACTGTGTGATGGTCCATCGCAGATGCCTTTGAGCCCAGAGAAGTTGGTAGCGCTTCTGGACACTGTTAACATAAGGCTTCCTTTTTATACGCTAAAATTTTAACTGGCTCTGAGGATGTAACTACGTAGTGTGGTACTTGCAATAGTTTGCCTGAGAAATTCTGAGCCCATGTGATTCTATGAAGTATAGATAAAAGACAACTTTTGGTGCAGTGCTGTCTGAGTGATCAGAGATCACTGGTATGCATTCAGCTTAGGCTTGCGCACTTCCCCTTTACGTTCAGAAATTCCCCCAGATTCCTTGAACCTTTTAATTATGCACCATAGAGAATGAAATATCTAAATCTCTCGCTGTCTGTGGAACATTGTTACCTCCGCCAAGGAGGTTATGTTTTTGCTTCCGTTTGTTTATTGGTTGTCGAAATCGACGACCATGTCACTTCGTTCCGTTAGTTGTCTGTCTGTTTGTCTGTTTGTTAGCAGGATTTCTCAGAAACGACTGCATAGATTTCAACCAAACTTTGCAGGATGTTGCAGTAGCACAAGAGGAACAAGTGTTTAAATTTAGGCATATCTAGGCCAAAGTACAAATCCAGCTATGCTAGCGGAGATTTGAGGTCTCGAGTCAGACACCAGATGATTTCGACACCGGTTCCGCTAGGCGGGAGTCATTTATTTGTTTGTCTGTCTGTTAGCAGGAAAGCTCAAAAACAGTTGCATAGATTTTAACCAAACGTAGCAGGATGTTAAAGTAGCACAAGAGGAATAATTCATTAAATTTTGGCTTATCTAGGCCAAGGTACAGCTGAGATATAGGCCAAAGTTCGAATCCAGCTATGCTGGCGCAGGTAAGGCTCTCGCGAGTCCAGCTCAAGTTTTTAAAAGTGACTTTGATTTTCTCATGTATTTGTGGGCAACTTGGGCGATCCTCAGGTCATCTTTGCTCTTAAAGGACCAGGCCTTCCCTGGATGCTGCTTTTGTTCCAAAGTATGATTACAGTCACCAGCTAATATCAGCTGTCTTAAGTCACATTATTTTCAATTTTTTTTTTTTTTTTACCTCATTTCCGGTCCCGAAACGCCACTGTCCTAACGTTTTTTTTGGAATATGCTGCAGGCTTGAGAGGCAAAATGTATTCATTTACAAATAAAATAAATTTGACTGAGCAAGAGATTAAATACCTCATCTTCACATTATCTGCAATGAAATACAGGTCATAGTAAATTTAGAAATCAGAACCTGCTTTCTGTATTGATGTACGCTGTCCATACCGTACTAACTTTTCCCAAGTTGGAGTAGAATTTTTAAACTCTAATCCACTCTGCTCCGATCACTGTCGGTACATGGGCATCACGGGCTCTTTATTTGTTAAGTATCCAAAATGAACTGAGGATACTTACAGAGATCCAGAGGGGCCAATTAGCCAATACCCGAATTGCAGGTAAGTCTAAGTCAGTCACAAAAACAGCAGAATTATTTAAGACGGCACCGAGAACTCCGTCAGAAATTATGACATCATATGTCAAACACCGGAAACAGCCAAAGCAAAACAGAACTGTCAGAGCTCACGGACGCAGACAGACCGATCCTGATCTCATCTCGACAAACAGTACGTCGCGAGCTCCACAAAGCCCATATTTATGGCAGTGCTTCGGATGATTTCTGCCTGTGATCGCGGGTAGCGGTGGCTCATGACTATATAAAGATGTCACATAAAAGTTTGGCCCATAAAATACCAAGAGCTGAAGAAGGGACGCATTCCAGAGGAAGCCGGTAATGGGATTTTAAGATGTGATGTGGCGATGTGTTTATGGCTAATCTAAGCAGCTATTTTGAGAGAATTAAAGCACGGCAATTACAGTCCAGACGCGCACGGCGACACAACAGCGTACAGTCAAATGAATGGCGTGATCATACTGTCGATGAAATTACAAAGAACAGACCGGTAGCTGTGAATGTAAATGGTAGCGTGTTCATTGGAGAAAGTTGTAAAGTTGGCTTCAGGCCACTCAGCTTGTCAAGTCCTGCAATTTTTCTCTGATCAAGTGTGTGGCCCCAGTTCTGACGCATATTCTGGGGTTGTGCTTCTGTTATGTAACTTGGCAACTTCATGTAGAGACTTTTTTATTTTGACATTTTTTAACAGTGACAGGTTTACAGTCAGTCACAGATCTAACAGATGAGTAAGCCAATGACACTGAATGACAAAAAAAAAAAATGCAAGAAAAAGAAAGAAAAGGAAAAATAAAAACAAACAAATAAATAAATGTACAGCCGCAGTCAGAACATAGTGCATTTGAGGTAATACAGCTACAGTTTCCATGCAAGACCACAATGCCCTGCAGTTAATGTTTGTCAACAGTCAGGTCCCAAGTAAGTTATTAAAGGTCTCCATACTTTAGAAAACTGAAAAGGTTCCTCCCTTAAACAAAAGCTGAGCGCTTCTAAAGGCATGGACATGAACACATGGAGAAAGCCTTTTAGTGTTTCGAGAAATTCTTGTTCTACTCTTTCTTCAAAACAGTTCGAATGTAATGTTTTGAGGTGAACAGGTGATTTTGCCCTTCCGCTGAAATTATTGTAGCAATGTAGCAAGGCTTTGAAGAAAACAAGGGTTTATTGCAGAAAGCAAGATCACCGAGGCTGCTAGAGAAAAACCAAGATCCCACACAGATATGGATCATGGATTGAAGCTGTTCCGTGTTTCAGTGAGTGCAGTTATCCAGCTAACTCTGTTATCCTGCTTTGTGAAACCAGCCTCTGGCGTCACCAGCACCCACACAATGTGCTCGTAGCTGAGGGCAAAGTTGGCTCAGCAATTGACAGTCCTCCCGATATTTTGTTCAAAACATCTCAGTTTCTCGATCCAACTGATGACATATTGTGAAGATCACGTTTTCATCTGCAGGGCCACACAGGGCTCATTCGCAGCGTCACACGCCTCAATAATTAGGCCATATAGTGGACAACATCATAGATTTTCACTCACTCGGTAGACAGTGAAACACTATTGAATCACTGTCCTGGATACATATTTTTTTCAATAATTTCACCAGTCTTTCTCTCTCTCTCTCTCTCTTATTCACTCCCTCTCTCGCTCACCCCTTCACTGTTTTGTAAAGATGGTGAGGGCTGGACTAAGGTTGGATTTTCATTTTTGTAAAGATGGAAGAGATGAAAATAGTTTCCTGTTGCACCATGTGCTCTGCTCCCTATCCAAACATACACTTATCTCTGGGTATTTGCTGATTGAAAAGATTGTAAAATGTTTGTTATTTTGTTCAATAAATTGTTGCAGAAAAATCAAAAGTCTCACCCTTCAATCTTTTTCTCTTTCTCTTTCGATCTCTCCCTGCAGCACTCGCTCCCCCCTCCCTGTTTCACACCTTTTCTCTCCCTCCCTCATTCATTATCTTCCCTTCTCTTTCCCTCGCTCTTCCTCTATCACTCTCTCTCTACTGCTCTTGCTTTCTCTCCCCAGCTCCTTCTCTCTCTCTCTCTCTCTCCCTCTCTCTCTCTCTCTCTCTCTCTCTCTCTCTCTCTCTCTCTCTCTCGCCCGTCACCTCCCCAACCACACAGATCGGTCAGCACCATGGACAGCTACCTCAGACTGGAGGACTGATGTCTCGGTTACTGGACACCAGCAGCTTTTCCATCATTAGCAGCTGTGCTGATTTAAAAAGGCATCAGCAGGCTAACCGTAAATGCAGACCAGACACTGCAGCGCTTCCCTTGAACTAGTTTGCTGTTTCTAAACTTCCTTCTCCGCAGACAGCGGCAGACTAATCTTCAGCTCCACAGGCAGCTCCGACTTCAGTCTTGTTATTTTTAATTTTTTCCTTTTTGAGCTAGTTTGTGCAGTGCATCATTTCCTTGCAGCTAATTTTCTCTTTGCTAAACGCCCCTTACAACTTACTTCCATTTTAATTGTGTCCTGCCCGCGTTGTAACTTTGACGTCAATAAACTCAGTGACTCGGCAGAGGCTTTTGAGGTACCATCAACTGGAAAATGTGGATAACTTTTTATGCTTTGGACAATGCTGTTTTCAGGCATGAGAGAGTATATGCGTGGTGCTTTCCACAGCATTGAACCAGACCTTAGGTCTGTTCCACCAAGTATGATGCTGTCCGGAGTATATCCCAGAAGAGCTTTTTACCTCAATTCATGTTCGATATTGGAGGGGTGTTCCAGAATTTAAGAAGTGCGGTTATCTGACTAGCTCCTTCTTTGGAGAACAGGCAACAGGAACTGTGTTTGTGGGGTCTTTGGTAGAATGCAAATTAACAGAACTGAAATTACCGTATATACCGTATAGGGCCATTCAGCGTTACGTGCGTTAAAGTTCGGACACACATTTTGATGATAAATATGACTACATTTTTTTATTGCTTGGAGTTTCCATCTTGTTTAAACATTGTTTGTGGTCCTGGGTCAGTACTCTTTCATGGAAAGTAAGTAAAATCTCCCTACCTTCGCCAACTTTTTTGCTACAGCCTCACTTTCAGCGTTACGTGTGTTACATTCAGAGAAAAATGAAACGTCACTTTTTTCAAATCCTCAAAAGTCTGTGAAGTGTGCCACTGAGTGCATTTCTCTTATTATGATTTGAATACCCAATATATCAAGTTGTAATATCAGGTATTGTTGGGGATTTTAGAAATACCAAAATTTTTTAATGGAGGAATTTGGGCGTTATGTGCGTTACAAAAAAAAGTTACGTGGGTTACGCATCCGAACTGGGTATGAAGAAATCAATTTCTGGAGCATTTTATGAACATTGAGTGATTTGTTTTTCATTGAAATAAATATTTTTCACAAAATGAAGTGGTTTAGGAGTCCTTTCTTTGTGATGGGTTCAGATAGGAAGCCATTTATACCAGGAAACTGCAAGAAGCCATTCTTGCCGAGACCAGTTTCTGTTGTGAAACCTTGTTGTTTTTCTGCAAGAAGCCATTCTTGCTGAGACCAATTTCTGTTCTGAATCTGAAATCATTTTGTTTTTGAGCAATTTCTTGACACAACTGACAGTGACAGGGCCACCAAGTCTTCTATAAAGGAATGAGTGGAAAAAGCCCTAGCAGACCTATGTCCTCCATGTAATGAGCGAAGGTGACCATGCAGTGGTTGTACAGGGTTCAGAAGATTTCTATCGAGTTGTAGTTGTGGTTATGCCCGGGGTTACAGTCATTCATGTGTCAGCAGCAGAAATTTCGGAGTTTATGTCCAACAAAACCCTTGGAAAGATGTAAAAGATGCTTCAGGAATCAGTAGGGTGCATGTAGTTGCTTGTTGTGATGGGCCAAAGGTTGAATGTTCAGGACCAGTGCAGATACAGAAGCTTGTGGCGTTGTGAATTATGGCACCAAAGAGAGTGAAGCAAGTAGGCCTAGTGAAGGTAGTAAAACTCTAAAACCAGGTGACTGCGCTTTCGAGGAGAGGTGTTAGCAGTCCATGGCTCTGATGTTGAAGTTAGAGTAATAAAACCTGCCAGAAAAGGAAAGTGGTGTTGGCCTGGACGCCCTGACGTCCTTCAATATGAGCCTGAGAATGTTTTGAGAAAGCTGGAACCACCAGTTCCAGTAGGTATGGTTGGAGCAGGTGGCAAGGAAGACATTTTCTATGAATTCAATACTTTTGTATAAATCAAATTGTCAACATGTACACAAGCAAAAAGCAGGCAAGAAATCACAAAGATTGTCCCTCTTTTCTGTGAAAAATGTTAAAAAATTTTTTAAACGCACGTAACGTTTCGTGCGTTACACATCTTTCAGGCAAATTTCCATTGGGAAAATATGAAAATCTCAGTGATTTCTTTGGTTTATTTTTTTTGTTCACCCATTCTAACTTTGCATATTAGAAATGCAGGCCAAATATGGTCAATTCTTTGCTTTACATACATAAAAGGGTCATTTTTGTTACGTGCGTTACACAGACAACTCCCTAAATCTTCATCAAAAATTTTTCAGAAATCGTCAATAAGTCGGACATTGAGCAATTGTCGTTGATTAATACATGCCTCTATTCAGTAAAAGACCGTGTGACTCCGTGTTTTTTGTGTTGGAAATGATAATAAAGTGAGAAAACATGTATCATTGTTTTTGCCTTTTTTTCTAATCTTGAAAGTGGCTTATATTTGATGATGTGGCACGGATGGCACAAGAGACGAATCAAACTAAAGTTTATCCCATTGACAGAATTCAAAATTTAATTTTTCTGACCCAGGACCGCTTTGGCTGGAATGGCCCTATATTACAGTAATTTGGTGCCGTATTACTGTGTATTCTGAGTGCAAGAAAAACAGCACAGAGGGGAAATACTAAAAAATGCAGTGATTAGTGAACTTGGACACACGAGTGTGTGTGTGTGTGTGTGTGGTTGTGTGCTTATGCTCCAAGTATGCACCTGTGTTTATTAGCTTGCAGTGTGTGTGCTATCTAGTTTTTGAAGAGAAATTACAAATGAAAATGAAGTGGTTTAATTTAGCAGTTAAAGAATTCTGCGGATAAGCTTCTGATTGAATCTAGTAATGGAAAACGGCCATTTTCCCCTTTTAAAAGATCAACATGACCACCATTCACTGTAAGTTTACCCTAATCTGTGCCACTGGACACCTCTGTCAGGTTGTCCACCTAGTTTTCTGCACTGGTATAGTATCCGCGTGGAGAAGTGACAGATTGGGGTAGAGCAGGTTTTTGCCAAAGCTGTGTTAAAACTGTATCTTAAACCAGATGAGTGTCTAAACTGGATCTGCTAGAAGACGATGTCAAGAAATGTGTTGAGAAAAATTAATATGAATGTACCCTCTGCGAACATACATATGAAGAGTTTGTTTCCAAAACGCAATAAGTGCCAAAAATGACAAAAATTGAGAGTATACCTTAGAGCGATTGCCCTGTGCTTCTGACACATTGTGCAAAAATACGTTTTTAGAAATTTATACGATAAGGTTTATTTTTTTGAGGTCAAAGTTTGTGTTTTTCCATAAAATGCAACAGGCGCCAACGTAGAACATGTTGATTTACTCAAGATGAGTATAATGGATATATTGCGTTTTGGAAACAAACAAACACTTCATATTTTCAAATTAATCATTTTAAACTCCATATACTGTGACTTCTCACACACACACACAGAATCTCAGATATAGCCATCAGAAGTGATGCTGAGCGGAAGGGATAGAGATGTTTTGGCTTTATCCATGAAGGGGGGTCACACTTTAGATGAAGTGTTGCTCATAAAAGCTTCATACAGCATGTATAATGCCTTCATAAATGAGACATAATGTCTTCATAAATCATACATAAGCAAATATCATGCTTTGTACAAGGTGAAATAACACATCCCTTATTCAGCATGTGATGCCTGATATGATCATTGAATCATAGAAGAAACCGCACTCTCATTTTGTATACTTTATATGCCAGATGCGATATAACAATGTCACTTAGCTAGCGGCTAAATACAATAAAGGGTGACATTGTCAGACAAGTGACATTGTCATTGTCACATCTGGCATCACATGCTGAAAAAGGACATGTTATTTCACCCTTTACAAAACATGGCACTTGCTTTATTTTCCTTTATTACAGGGAAGTCCCACTGAGACCGAGGTCTCTTTTTCAGGGGAGCCCTGAATACATTAAAAGAATTACAAAGTGGGTTAACACACAGAACACAGTAAGATTCACACAATTACATACAACAACTGCAGAATAAAGGAAAACAAACTTTAAAATACAGTTAAAATAAATTAAAAAATAAATAAATGAAACATTCAAGTGCAAAGGACAGAGAACAAGTTCAAGGTTAAAACTAAAGGCAAGTACATCTGGCTTTTCCTCAAGTAACGTCTCCCACAGTCGATTCTTGAAGGATTCATAGGGAATGAGACAGTCAAGCTTCAGAGAGTCTTGGCATCTATTCCAGACATAAGGTGCAAATGAGCTAAAAAGCAAACAGCCCAAATTTGTCCTAGTCCTGGGTGACTCTAACAAAATCCACCCTTGCGATCTAACATGCTGGCTTCGGATTTTGAAGGACAACAGCCTAGTAAGATATGAAGGAAGTTTGCCAAGCAATGCTTTATTAATAAATAAAATACAATGGAGCTTCCTTCTAAAATAAAGGGAAAACCACCCAACAGAACTATATAACACACAGTGATGAGTGCGGAAACAATCTCCAGTGATAAAACGCAGAGCGCTGTGATAAATAGCGTCCAGAGGTCTTAAAGTACTATCAGAGGCATGCATGTAAAGGATATCCCCATAGTCAAATAAAGGAAAGATTGTTGCCTGGACAATCCTCTTCCTACTGTCTAAAGAAAAACAAGACCTGTCTCTGTAAAGAAACCCAATTTTTGTTCTGATTTTCTTGGACAAGTTAGACACATGAGTCTTAAAGGAAAAATCATGATCCAGCCAGATACCCAAATACTTGTAAGACTGAACTTGCTCAATTTTAGCACGAGACACCGAGAAAATTGAATCATTTGGCATAATTGCATTCCGAGCAGAAAAAAACATGAACTTCGTTTTATCCGTATTTAAAACAGGTTTCAAATCTGCCAGAGCGTGTTGAATAAGATTAAAAGCCGATTGCTGGTAGATAAGGGTCTGGGCACACGTTGGTGCAGAGGAGTACAACACAGTGTCATCCGCATAAAAATGAACCTTGCAATTTGCAATATTACGAGCAATATTATTAATATAAATTGTGAATAAAATTGGTCCAAGAATGGATCTTTGGGGTACGCCTTTTGTCACTTTTAAAAATTGAGACTTCGCATCCCCAAGCATAATAGCTTGTGTTCTATTAGAGAAATAGTCCTGGAACCACAAGCAGGCATCACAATCAAGACCAATGGAGGACAACTTTTTTAATAAAATAAAATAAATTGTATGCTTATGAATGATTTATGAAGACATTATACATGCTCTATAAAGCGTACATGAGCAACACTTAATCTAAAGTGTGACGCATGAAGGGTATGAGGTGCTAGTGGTGTGGTGATGGGCCGTTAGCACGTTAGCCACAGTAGCACACAGGTCCTCCTGCTCTCTGCCATTGTGCTCCCAGTGATGAGTGTCGGCCAGTAGCTGAGATGTGGAAATAACCAATCAAGAACTGGAAAGCCTTGTCAACCACCGTCTTTACCTCTGCCATCTCTCTCTCACTCTCACTCTCCCCTTCTTTTTTGTTTCCCCCTTTCACTCTCCTTCTCTCTCTCCTTCACTCCTCTTTCTCTTTGCCTCCCTTTCTCATGCATGGGCTTTCCCTCTCTCAATTGAATGAGCATTGTACACTTGATCAAGGTTTTTTATGTTGTTTGCCGATGTCATTGTCCTGTTTGACTCTGATGAAGACACAGCAGTGTCGAAACGTTAGTCTGTTTGCACCATAAAGGCTGTTAATTTGACAGTGTGCTCCAGTCTCCTCTGTCCCTCTCTATATTTGTCCTACAGTCCCCTCTGTCCCTCTCAATATTTGTGCTCCAGTCCCCTCTCCCTCTCTATATTTGTCCTACAGTCCCCTCTGTCCCTCTCAATATTTGTGCTCCAGTCCCCTCTCCCTCTCTATATTTGTCCTACAGTCCCCTCTGTCCCTCTCAATATTTGTGCTCCAGTCCCCTCTGTCCCTCTCTATATTTGTGCTCCAGTCCCCTCTGTCCCTCTCTATATTTGTGCTCCAGTCCCCTCTGTCCCTCTCTATATTTGTGCTCCAGTCCCCTCTGTCCCTCTCTATATTTCTGCTCCAGTCCCCCTCTGTCCCTCTCCCTCTCTATATTTGTCCTACAGTCCCTCTCCAGTCCCCAATATTTGTGCTCCAGTCCCCTCTCCCTCTCTATATTTGTCCTACAGTCCCCTGTGTCCCTCTCTATATTTGTGCTCCAGTCTCCTCTGTCCCTCTCTATATTTGTGCTCCAGTCCCCTCTGTCCCTCTCTATATTTGTGCTCCAGTCCCTCTGTCCCTCTCTATATTTCTGCTCCAGTCCCTCTGTCCCTCTCTATATTTCTGCTCCAGTCTCCTCTGTCCCTCTCTATATTTGTGCTCCAGTATCCTCTGTCCCTCTCTATATTTGTCCTACAGTCCCCTCTGTCCCTCTCAATATTTGTGCTCCAGTCCCCAGTCCCCTGTCCCTCTCTATATTTGTCCCTCCAGTCTCCCTCTGTCCCTCTCTATATTTGTGCCCCAGTCTCCTCCCCCTCTCTATATTTCTGCTCCAGTCCCCTCTGTCCCTCTCTATATTTCTGCTCCAGTCCCCTCTGTCCCTCTCTATATTTCTGCTCCAGTCCCCTCTGTCCCTCTCTATATTTGTGCTCCAGTCCCTCTGTCCCTCTCTATATTTGTGCTCCAGTCCCTCTGTCCCTCTCTATATTTGTGCTCCAGTCTCCTCTGTCCCTCTCTATATTTGTGCTCCAGTCCCCTCTGTCCCTCTCTATATTTGTGCTCCAGTCCCTCTGTCCCTCTCTATATTTCTGCTCCAGTCCCCTCTGTCCTCTCTATATTTGTGCTCCAGTCCCTCTGTCCCCCCTCTCTATATTTGTGCCCCAGTCTCCTCTGTCCCTCTCTATATTTGTGCTCAGTCCCCTCTGTCCCTCTCTATATTTGTGCTCCAGTCCCCCTATCCCTCTCTATATTTGTGCTCAATATTTGTGCTCCCAGTCCCCCTCTCCTCTCCAGTCCCCTCTGTCCCCTCTCAATATTTGTGCTCCAGTCCCCTCCTCCAGTCCCCTCTGTCCCTCTGCTCCAGTGTCTGCCCTCTATTTGTCCCACAGTATTTGTGCTCCAGTCCCCCTGTCCCTCTCTATATTTGTGCTCCAGTCCCCTCTGTCCCTCTCTATATTTGTGCTCCAGTCCCCTCTGTCCCTCTATATTTGTGCCCCAGTCTCCTCTGTCCCTCTCTAAATTTGTGCTCCAGTCCCCTCTGTCCCTCTCTATATTTGTGCTCCAGTCTCCTCTGTCCCTCTCAATATTTGTGCTCCAGTCCCCTCTGTCCCTCTCTATATTTGTGCTCCAGTCCCCTCTGTCCCTCTCTATATTTGTGCTCCAGTCCCCTCTGTCCCTCTATATTTGTGCTCCAGTCCCTCTGTCCTCTCTATATTTGTGCTCCAGTCTCCTCTGTCCCTCTCTATATTTTGTGCTCCAGTCCCTCTGTCCCTCTCTATTTTTCAGTCCCCTCTGTCCCTCTCTCAGTCTCCCTGTCCCTCTGTATATTTGTGCTCCAGTCTCCTCTGTCCCTCTCTATATTTGTGCTCCAGTCTCCTCTGTCCCTCTCTCTATTTTTGTCCAGTCCTGTCCCTCCCTGTCCCCTCTGTCTCTATTTGTGCTCCAGTCTCCTCTGTCCCTCTCTATATTTGTGTTCCAGTCTCCTCTGTCCCTCTCTATATTTGTGCTCCAGTCTCCTCTGTCCCTCTCTATATTTGTGCTCCAGTCCTCTGTCCCTCTCTATATTTGTGCTCCAGTCTCCTCTGTCCCTCTCTATATTTGTGCTCCAGTCCCCTCTGTCCCTCTCTATATTTGTGCTCCAGTCTCCTCTGTCCCTCTCTATTTGTGCTCCAGTCTCCTCTGTCCCTCTCTATATTTGTGCTCCAGTCCCCTCTGTCCCTCTCTATATTTGTGCTCCAGTCTCCTCTGTCCCTCTCTATATTTGTCCCCCAGTCTCCTTGTCCCTCTCTATATTTGTGCTCCAGTCCCCTCTGTCCCTCTCTATATTTGTGCTCCAGTCTCCTCTGCTCCTGCTAGTTTGTGCTCCAGTCCCCTCTGTCCCTCTCTATATTTGTGCCCCAGTCTCCTCTGTCCCTCTCTATATTTGTGCTCCAGTCCCCTCTGTCCCTCTCTATATTTGTGCTCCAGTCCCCTCTGTCCCTCTCTATATTTGTGCTCCAGTCCCCTCTGTCCCTCTCTATATTTGTGCTCCAGTCCCTCTGTCCCTCTCTATATTTGTGCTCCAGTCCTCTGTCCCTCTCTAGTGCTCCAGTCTCCTCTGTCCCTCTCTATATTTGTGCTCCAGTCCCTCTCTATATTTGTGCTCCAGTCTCCTCTGTCCCTCTCTATATTTGTGCTCCAGTCTCCTCTGTCCCTCTCTATATTTGTGCTCCAGTCTCCTCTGTCCCTCTCTATATTTGTGCTCCAGTCCCCTCTGTCCCCTCTCTATATTTGTCCAGTCCCCCAGTCTCCTCTGTCCCTCTCTATATTTGTGCTCCAGTCCCTCTGTCCCTCTCTATATTTGTGCTCCAGTCCCCTCTGTCCCTCTCTATATTTGTGCTCCAGTCCCCTCTGTCCCTCTCTATATTTGTGCTCCAGTCCCTCTGTCCCTCTCTATATTTGTGCTCCAGTCTCCTCTGTCCCTCTCTATATTTGTGCTCCAGTATCCTTCTGTCCCCCTCTCCTCCTCTGTCCCTCTCTATTTTTGTCCCCAGTCTCCTCTGTTTCCAGTCCCTCTGTCCCCTCTATATTTGTGCTCCAGTCTCCTCTGTCCCTCTCTATATTTGTGCTCCAGTCTCCTCTGTCCCTCTCTCCAGTCTCCTTTGTCCCTCTCTAGTCTCCTCTGTCCCTCTCTATATTTGTCCCCCCAGTCCCTCCCTGTCTCCTCTCTATATTTTGTCCCCCAGTCTCCTCTGTCCCTCTCCCTCTGTCCCTCTATCCCTCTCTATATTTGTGCTCCAGTCCCCTCTGTCCCTCTCTATATTTGTGCTCCAGTCTCCTCTGTCCCTCTCTATATGTGTCCCCCTGTCCCTCTCTATATTTGTGCTCCAGTCCCTCTGTCCCTCTCTATATTTGTGCTCCAGTCTCCTCTGTCCCTCTCTATATTTGTGCTCCAGTCCCTCTGTCCCTCTCTATATTTGTGCCCAGTCTCCTCTGTCCCTCTCTATATTTGTGCTCCAGTCTCCTCTGTCCCTCTCTATATTTGTGCCCCCAGTCTCCTCTGTCCCTCTCTATATTTGTGCTCCAGTCTCCTCTGTCCCTCTCTGCTGTCCCTCTATGTCCCTCTCTGTCCCTCTCTACATTTGTGCTCCAGTCTCCTCTGTCCCTCTCTATATTTGTGCTCCAGTCCCTCTGTCCCTCTCTATATTTGTGCTCCAGTCTCCTCTGTCCCTCTCTATATTTGTGCTCCAGTCTCCTCTGTCCCTCTCTATATTTGTTCTCCAGTCTCCTCTGCCCCTCTCTATATTTGTCCCCCAGTCTCCTTTGTCCCTATCTATATTTGTGCTCCAGTCCCCTCTGTCCCTCTCTATATTTGTGCTCCAGTCCCCTCTGTCCCTCTCTATATTTGTGCTCCAGTCCCCTCTGTCCCTCTCTATATTTGTGCTCCAGTCTCCTTTGTCCCTCTCTATATTTGTGTTCCAGTCCCCTCTGTCCCTCTCTATATTTGTGCCCCAGTCTCCTTTGTCCCTCTCTATATTTGTGCTCCAGTCCCCTCTATCCCTCTCTATATTTGTGCCCCAGTCTCCTTTGTCCCTCTCTATATTTGTGCTCCAGTCTCCTCTGTCCCTCTCTATATTTGTGCTCCAGTCTCCTCTGTCCCTCTCTATATTTGTGTTCCAGTCCCCTCTGTCCCTCTCTATATTTGTGCCCCAGTCTCCTTTGTCCCTCTCTATATTTGTGCTCCAGTCCCCTCTATCCCTCTCTATATTTGTGCTCCAGTCTCCTCTGTCCCTCTCTATATTTGTGCTCCAGTCCCCTCTGTCCCTCTCTATATTTGTGCTCCAGTCTCCTCTGTCCCTCTCTATATTTGTGCTCCAGTCTCCTCTGTCCCTCTCTATATTTGTGCCCCAGTCTCCTCTGTCCCTCTCTATATTTGTGCTCCAGTCCCCTCTATCCCTCTCTATATTTGTGCTCCAGTCTCCTCTGTCCCTCTCTATATTTGTGCTCCAGTCCCCTCTGTCCCTCTCTATATTTGTGCTCCAGGCTCCTTTGTCCCGCTCCATATTTGTTGTCTGTGAGCTGTTTAGCACCTGATTCAGCTGACTGTTGCAGTAAGATGAGCGGTGAACCTGTTTTTCATGTATTATTATTAAATTTTAAATAACAGTTGTGAAATAAGTTTATGAAAATGCAGAGTGCGAGCTTTGACTGTTGAGAGATTATGGTGGTTTTGATTTGTTGCGCTGATAGTCTCTAAGGCTGTGACGCGTGCTGACGCATCTGGTTGCTTCTAAGGTGTTGACCCTGTTTTCTCCCAGCAGATTAACTGGACAGAGTGTGTCAAATTTTGGAATTTAATTTTTAATCTTCTCTCCCTCCCTCTCTCTCGCTCCCTCTCATACGCACACACTCTGTCTCCCTTTCTCTTTCTTTCTCACACACAAACACACACACACACACTCTCTCTCTCATGCTCCATTTTCCGGTAAAGAAATAAATATGGCTGTGCTGGCCGCGGATGAGAAGACAGGATGAGGAGAACCAGTGGGCGTAATGTGACGAGATGCAGATGAAAGAGAGTAGACGGATGAAAGCAGACCGCTTGCGTAAGACCCAGCCAATTTCTGCCTCGCCCCGAAGCTAAGCTGTTTTCACTGCCTGCAATAGCCACACACAGTTGGTACATCATTTTGTCTGTAGGATGATTACATTAGTCATCGCGCCCCCTGATTGGCTGAGCACACTGCGACGCTTCCTCTCGTCTGGGGTAATTCTCTCCGTTCCACACATTGATTTTACCAGGCTCTCCGCTGCCTTGAGCTCTGGGTGTTATGCCAGGCCAGAAAACTAAAGGTTGTGCGTTTGAATCGCGTGTGGAATGGCGTAATTAAACCCAGCACAGCCGGATGAAATTCTTGTACCCAAGATAATTCTGCTTCTCTTTGAAACTCAATTACACCCAAACTTAGATGTACTGCAGGGAACACAGGCAGTTTCCCAACCTACCACTTTCCAGATCCAGGAAAATGCTCCTGACAGTGGACCTGATTGAACCACAGCATCAGGCTCCCTTCCTGCATTGTAAATACACAGCTCTACAAGTTAAAAACTTGTTTTTCAGTATCTGTGCTAATTTCATCTTCCATCCCAAAACAGTTCGAATGTCTGGCTCTGTCTGTTAATCTTGGGGAAAACACTCAGGTTACAGTTTTTGGTGCATATAGACCCCATTCAGCCCTCCCCTGTGCTGTTGACAATTTGGCTGACATGTTTTCCGTTTATAGTGCAACAGACTCGTTAATTATGGGAGATTTTAACCTAGATTGGGAAAAACCAGTGTCTGACTGCTTCAAAGACCTATGTGCTAATCTAAGCCTGACTCAGTTAATCACTAAACCTACACGGCCAAATGCAAAAAACAGCTCCAAATCATCTCTGATTGACATCATCTTGACTAACATGCCTCAGAGATATTCTTCGAGTGGTGTTTTCCCTCAGGATGTCAGTGATCACTGCCCGATCGCTTGCATAAGGAATGTGAAATTACTTAGGTCCAAGCCACGCGTCATTTTTAAAAGAAATTTTCGGCAATTTGACAATCAGAGGTACCTCCATGATTTAAGTTTGTGTGACTTAGACAGGGTGTCCCTCATTCATGATCCTGATCTGGCCTTTGCATATTTCTCAAATACTTTTAACTCCATTGCTGACAAACACGCTCCCTTTCGGAGAATTAGGACTAAGGACAGATGTACTGAGTGGTTCTCCCATGAATTATCTGAAATATTGAACAAAAGGAACTTTGCATGGGCAAAAGCTAGAAAAACTGGGGCTTATTCAGATTGGATTGTATTCAGGCAGTTGCGAAACAAGTGCACTGCTATGGTTAGGAAAGCAAAATCTACTTTTTGTCTTAACTCATTACATCAGAGTGCCAGTAATCCTGCTAAGTTCTGGAAAACAATAAAATTAATGAAGAATAATAAGCCCCAGCCCTTCCCTCTGAATATGGTCTGACTCTGGTCCCATATGTGACAAGAAGGAAATTTGTAATGTTCTCAATGAACATTTCATTAGTGCAGGCCATCAGTTTGATAGAATGCACCCTAATCGGATGGGTGCCACAAATAGGATAGGGCACCATATGCAAACTGTTCAATGCCAATCAAAACCCACACTCCCAAATGATATGAGTCATTGTAGTTTTTCCCTTAGCTTAATTTCTGAATCAGAAGTCTTTGATGCTCTTTTGAAAATTGACCCCAAAAAGTCTACTGGTGCTGATCTTTTGGACCCCGGACTGTTGAACTTGGCGGCTCCCTTAATAGCCCTGCCTTTAACACACATTTTTCGCCTTTCACTTAGCTTGGGCATTGTGCCAAAGACTTGGAAAACTGTACTTGTGCTTCCTTTGCATAAGGGTGGTGACGCTAAAGACTTTAATAATTATCGTCCAATTTCCAAGCTACCTTGTCTGGCCAAGATTCTTGAATCCTTTGTTAATCGTCAGCTCCGTTTATTTTTAGATAGAACTTGCATTTTAAGTACATTTCAGTCTGGTTTTAGAGCTGGACACAGCACTATATCTGCGGCATCTCTTGTTCTAAATGATATAGTATGTGCCCTTGATGGTGGGCAACATTGTGCCGCCCTGTTTGTTGACCTATCCAAGGCCTTTGACACTGTCGATCATTTACTCTTACTTGATACACTTAGCTCATTAGGCCTAGATCAGAATGCTTGCAAATGGTTTTCAAGTTATCTTTCAAACAGAATACAATGTGTTGCAGCAGACTCTCCTCAATCAACTTTTTTGGAGGTCAATAAAGGGGTACCACAGGGCTCAATTTTAGGACCCTTACTTTTTACTCTGCATGTTAATAATATGGTCTCATTTGATAATGGCTGTAAGGTGCATTTCTATGCTGATGATACAGTGCTTTATACTTCTGCTTCTTCATTGAATGAGGTATTATCTGCATTACAAAGAGCCTTTGTTTCATTTCAGCACTCACTTCTAGAGCTCAAATTAGTTTTAAATGTGGCAAAAACAAAATGTATGCATTTCTCTAGATCTAGTTATTTGAGGGACTGTTCATTTTTAATTCGCTCCTTGGATGGCTCTGAAATCGAGCGAGTGTCTTGTTACAAATACCTTGGAATATTTATCGATGGAAAACTGCCTTTTAGAGTACATCTTGATGAACTTACAAAAAAGTTAACACATAAAATTGTTTTTTTTTTTTTTACAGAAACGGCTCTTGTTTCTCTCGAGATAATAGGAAGCTTTTAATTCAATCAACCTTGTCAGTGTTAGATTATGGTGACATCATCTATATGCACGCTGCCCCAACGACCTTGAAAAAACTCGATACGGTCCATCACGCTGCACTTCGTTTTATTACCAGAGATCCTTTTACAACGCATCATTGTTCTCTGTATAAAGCTGTGGGTCGGCCATCATTGGCTACCAGGAGAAGGCAGCACTGGCTGACCTTCATTTATAAAGCAATCTTACACAGATTACCATGTTATCTTACAACTTCTATCTTAATTGTCAGTAGCAATTACCAGGCGAGATCTCAGGACTGGTTGGTCCAAGAAGTCCCCAGAGTTAAAACAGAACTTGGTAAAACTGCTTTTAGTTACTGTGCTCCTAGGACATGGAACAATTTTAAATAAACATTTAAACTGGGTAAATTGATATCATTAGAGAATTTCAAAAAAGTGATAAAGAATTTAGAAGTTGAGGACTGTGTGTTTTGAATAATATTATGGCAATTTTCTCAGCCACATGTATTGTATGCACTCCTGTATGATAATTTTATTGTTTATTTTTCGCTTTTTTTATGATAATGTATTGCTTTGTATTCTGTTTAGTGTTTTGTGTTGTTAACAGGGCACCATCGCAAATGAGACTGAGATCTCAATGGGTTCCCCTGTATAAATAAAGGTTAAATAAAATAAAATTTTAAAAGTTTATGAAACACAAGGGAAGCAAAACTATTATTGAGGTTTTCTGTCTTGATTAGTGATGGAAAGATAAGTTGATTAAGGAAGTGGTTCAACTCAGCTCAGCTTTTTTTGCTATTACTTGTGAAATTTCTGCCACTTCATTCTCAGGGTAAAGTTCGAGGTAGTTGGCGATTAAATTTTTGAAAATGTTGAGCAGCGGTTCAGAAAGCGAGTGTGTTATAAACACTGGGAGAGGCTTTCATCCTTTCCAAAAATATCCTTACTTGTTTTTACTTCATTTTGAAATAGGAAATCATGCCTATTTTTAGCTGATGTGTCAATTTTTGGCAAACGAAATGCTCTTTGGACAAGATACAGCGATACTGAGCGCAATACAATCCCACAGTTAGTAATTCCTCAAATCCTACATCCCATAAGCATCGCCTATTTGCTTTCTGTGCACTTAGTATGCCCATAAAATAAAAGGTCTGAGAGAGAGAGGGAGAGAGAGAGAGAGAGATTGCATGGCACATCGGCGCAGATATCCACTCCACCCCATCACAGCTGTTTATTTTCTTGTGACCAACAATATGATGCAAATTTCACACCGACATACAAGGAGGCAGCCTTTGTGCTGTTTCACAATTAGGGTGCGAAGTCCATTTTTATATCTTGAGCCAATTTTTGCAATAATCTTAGGGTAAATGATGAGTATTAGGACATTATAACATGAAGCACTGTTGCCACCATCTAAAGACACCACTTACCTGATGAAAAATATTAATTGCTCCCTAAACAAGAGAAATTAATGCTTTTTTTGACATTTTGTGTTTCATCGATTAAATGATCATTTTCTTATATTGTTTGTGATGAAAATGAAGGTCATGACCAGGTGTTTTCTATATGATATCCATTTTTTTTTAAGAAAACAAAAGGCTGTGATTGTCTCTTTTCCTATCTATAAAATTATCACAAAAAAAAAATGCTGCCATAATGTCGGTCAAAAAACTGTCTTCTCTGGAAATGCAATTATGCCCCGCTATAAACTGAGATTCTGTTTATTATCTTAGCATGTGTTTATGTCATACACAAAGATGAGTAACGATACTAAATATATCATAATGAAATATAGCAGTCTTGATATATGTTAAGGTATATGTGTTGTGACAATACCTGTCAAAAGTATGTGCTTTATGGAAACAAACAAAACAGATGCTGTAAATTCAATCAGAAATGCAAAACTCAAAATCTGCTACATGGAACACTAATATTCTGGAGTTAAATCCTTAAATGTATGTGCTAAACCATGGATGTACATTACACATGATGCCCGGATTTTGAGTGTCTGTGAAACAACGTGACACCTTGATTGTGAAGCAGCCCTTGTAGCGCTGTCATTCAGGAAATTATGGCTAAACAGTGATGAGGACTATGATCAACTTCACTCACTGAGAGGTTCTCAAGGATCAGCAGGCAATGTAGGTAACAGCACAAAAAACGCATAACTCAGAAATTACTGAGTCACTTCAAAAAAATTCAAATCCACACCTTTCCCGCATGATGAGAGGGTGAACGCGGCCATTTTCGGGAACTTGAAATGATACAAAACGCCTATTAAATGAAAAGCGAACACATAAATGGCTACGAAAACAAAGTGCGGTGGAATTTTTGTGCACAGGTACCGAAGTGCGGCACGCAGAGCCCAAAGAAAAATATATCGAATGAGCGCGAAGGTTACAATGCAAGCTAATTCGGTACAGGTGACGTCACTGGGTGCCTCCATTCATTTCTGTCTAATGTGTAGAACAAAAAAATAAATTACACCATTAAATTTCTTCTGCTTTAGAGATCGTGAAATACCATCCATCGAGTTCCCGGTTCATCAGTCGAACAATTCATCAGGGATAAACATCCGTGGCGCGCGGCTATTACAGTCTGAATGTCCATTTCGGCTGATTTTTGTCATCATTATTTCAAATGAGCAAATGGGGTTTTTGGCTTCTTTTGGACACACTGCCCTCTAGGGGCTAAATTACCAAAACCCGACCTGGAAGATTGAAATCAACGTCGGAATCGTCGAGCCCACAGTCTCGATTTTAGGTCAACAATTCCCACTATATTCCCCAACGCTCTCAAAACACATCATATCGCCGGCATGAGAGACAACACCGCCTTTCGCTGCGGCCAGTGGCGCCACTTTTAAGCGTTTTCTCCTTTCACAACTTCGCCTGAGCAAATTTAACAAAGTGAAATTTGTAGGTAATATTGCATTAACCTAAATAGGCTCGAATTCATGTCTTGGCAAATAGAATAACCGATGATTAAATTTAAAAGAGCATTGAATAGATAAATCATGGGGCCAAAATTGAGGACCGAAATAAATCACTGAAGCAGCTCTTTCAATGCTATGGGGAAAAAATTATATATATATCCTCAAGAATTCAGCCTTAGAGAGACTGTGCAGTGCCATTGATTTATTTATTTATTTATTTTATTTAATCAGGGAAGACTGCAGATTCAGAAATCTCATTTTGCCCTGGGAAGGGAGAGGGCTTGGCACAGCAAATTCAGGGGATGATTAGGTGGCAGGTCGAAAACCAGGTTGGGACTTTTTGCCATGACACCGGGAACCCCCTACTCTTATCGAAGAGTGTCATAGGATCTTTAATGACCACATTTCAGGACCCGGTTTAACGTCTCATCCGAAAAAGGCGTCTTCTTCAGTACAGTGTCCCGTCCACTGCACTGGGGCATTGGGGATTAATCCACCAGAGGGAAGATCGCAAATACCCCACCAACACTTTCAGCAACAACTTGGTTTTCCCAGGTGGTCTCCACTAAAAAGCACAGACCAGGATGCGTTCTTTATGAAAAGATGAGGGGCTCCACAGACATAAACAAACACATCATAAAAAACAGACCAGGAAAGATGGGGGGTCTCAGCAAAACAGCTGTCTCAGCATGAAATGTGGACGCTTCAGTGACACAAAATGAAGGAGCAGAGCTTCTCGCCTTATTACTAGCTCTGATCAATTGGGGTGATTCATGTGATACTTTAAAGGCTCTGTCATCTGCTCCATTGGCCTGTCTTATCACTCCTCACCAGGTGACACTGAACTCTCTCAGCTTGTCCCACTGATATGTTGATCTCAGCTAGCCTGTAAGACATTTTGAGTTGGACGTCACACCATCGGCTTTTATTCAACCTGGGGAAAACGTTATCATCCAGCTCACCCAACTGCCCACACTCATATGCACGCACGCACATATTCGCATTCACAAACTCGCACGCACTCTCCGGTACACGAATATACACACACGAACGAACACTTCCTCACTCAAACAAGCACATGTGCACCCACAGACTCTGACTCACACATACATATACACAACCACCCACCCACCCACATGCACAAACTACACACGCACTCGAGACACAAATATGTATACAAACACACACACACAGGTACACACATACGTATACACTCACGCACCACACACACACACACACACACACACACTCCAGACACACAAATGTATACACACACACACGTAAACACTCAAGCACCACACACACACACACACACACTCCTCCTCATGCTTGTACCACCGGGTCCACTTCTGGATCCCTCCCCCCAGCCTCCACCCTTCAGTGGGGGGGATGAACTTCCCAGTTCAGTCACAACAGGAAAAACCTTTCCAATAATCTAGCACAGACTGGAGACTCTCTTTTTAAAATGACAACCATACCTCCAAAATCCTGACAGATAATCCTGCCTCCTTCCTGCTGGCTTCGTCTTTGTTTAGATCCTTCCCCACTAGGCGCATAAATGTTTGGTCATCTGCTTGGTGGTAATGTCTTGTAAAATTGCACTCTGTTCAGTTACATTTTTGTGATGTCATATTTCTCTTATTTCTGAGAGTTACTTTACTTGAGTCACGACCATTCATAGCGCTGGATCGGAGTGTTCAGCGCGTGATTATAATGCCACTCTTTTGTTGATAATAGAAAAGTAACATCTGATTAAGTCCGTAAAACATTAGCTCTTGGATACTCCCTGTCTAGCCCACTTTGTTGAATAGAGATTTAGTGATTTGGGAATACTACATTTCAGGGTGGAGAGCACACAGATGTCATATGATCCAGGGATTTAGGAGTACACTCTGCTCTTTAGTTGGCCGAGGTATGTGAAGTATGACAATGACCGTGGGTTCACTACAGTTTTCATGTTTGGAATATCATGTTCAGGAAGTAGCTGAAAGATGTATTTATTTTATGTCTTACTAGCATTGACTGTTGTAACTCTGTGCACCAGGCATTTGTCAAAGACCTACTTCCACCCTACTGGCAGTTTTTAAACTTCATAATAAGATGGGCCACTCCAAGCTCTCCCGATTAAATAGGAGTCAGTAATATCGCAAAACTGGTGAATGAAAAATAATGGAGTGAGTTTTCAGTTTGGCCATTTTGAGTTTACAGACCAGCCAATCAGAGTAAGGACTATAAAACAACCCCCTTCAAATAAAAGAGACGGAACGTTCACTTTGGTTCAGCAAGTACAGATCGCGTTAAAACCTTTCTTCTGCTCTCACATACAAGTATCAGATTCTCATTCAGATAGTCTGTTCTCTACTGCCATAAAAGGCTGTACTCTCTACTGCAGTCAGTTTAAAATGATGGCACCATTTATCATGCACATCATACTGAAGAGTGAATGCATGTTAGTTTGCATGCATATTATACGAAAATTTGAGGGCATTCACTGAGAAAGCCAAAGAGATTTAAATAAAATCCAAATGAAAATGTTAAATGCTGATTATCAGCATGTGTCAGATGTGAAGGAGGTCTGATGATGAATACAGCCGTACAATATCTCAACCTGTTCTTCCTCACTGGGGTCGCTGGAGCTTATCCCAGCTGACTCTGGGCAATAGGCAGGGACACACCCTGGAAAGCTTGCCAATCTATCACAGGGCACATGCCCGATTCCCTCATACTCACTCACTCTCTCTCAGACACGCATACAAACACATGCACCCGAAACCCACACAAACACAGGGAGAACATGCAAACTACACAAAGAGAGGGTCCCAGGCTGGATTCAAACCTGCAAGGCAACACTGCTGTCCACTACACCATCGTGCCGCCTAGTCTGATGTTTTGATGGCAAGTCAAGCAAACCAAGAGAGTTTCAAAGAAGCTTAATAGTTGCTGCCAGAATTGCAAGCGTACTGGCCAGAAAAACAACAAGACTTAACAGAATTAAATTAACATCTCCCCGACCCAGTGCTCACAAAAGTGCACGTGATGGGCTTGGCAAAGCTGGTATTTACGACCGGGCTGCACTGTGAATAAAGCCGAGAACTGGGCTGGAGCGCAACCTCATATAATCATATCACATAATGCAACGAACGGAACACCTGGACCAATGGGACTGCCCAAATACTTCTACACCTTGCGAGTATAGTACTAGGTACTTTTTCCTAATAGAAAAGCAAAAAAGGCGAGTAGAGCCAGTACTGCGTAGCGGAAAAGCGCCATTAGATTCAGTAGAGATCAGCAACAATTAAACCGTGGCTTTGCACGAGTTTTAAAGTTACAAAAACTTTGCGGGTAAGAGCAGTTCGCAACAATTAGTTGGATCCCCGTCCGCTACGGATTCAAAATGTGCGAAAACTTCGCCTGAATTCTGAATCATTTTCACAGCTGGCTGCTTGTTTATTTACATAGCATTCAGTGAGACCCCCTTTCCTGGAATAGCCACTTGCTTTTCGCCAAAGCTTTGGATCGCTTCCTCGCCAGCTACTTGAGATTCCACCCGAGGCCTGTTTACCTCAGCGGGAGTAAGAAAAGCCCTCTGTGCGCGACCCCCTCCCCCGAAACGTGATTTCAGGCGAAGCGCTTTGTAAACTG
The DNA here is from genome assembly GCA_029692085.1 of Gymnothorax javanicus. Taxonomy (NCBI): domain Eukaryota; kingdom Metazoa; phylum Chordata; class Actinopteri; order Anguilliformes; family Muraenidae; genus Gymnothorax; species Gymnothorax javanicus. The sequence continues at coordinate 9,705,025 of CM056198.1, read as the reverse complement.
GAGAGTGGAAACAGCCTCTCGTCCTCTCCTGACACCGGCCCCTGTCCCTATTTCACTGCGCGTATGCTTTCCAAGAGCTGGAAAACCTCTGAATGGTGAATGTTTTTCCGATCCCCCGGTGACAAGGAGGCTTCCGGTGTTTTTTTTTTTCTTTTTCTTTTTCGGCCGCGTGCCCACCCTATCACGCGCTTGCCAGAGCTTGGATTCTCAGCTCGCAACTAGTGAGCGCGTCACGGGAAATTTCTGAAAGGGAGCCGAAAATAGTGATGAAAATTAAAGCTATTTTACTTTTTTTTGTTCAAAACATGTTCCGGCAATCAGTTATTCAGAAATCAAGTTATTCAGACGCTCACATTGAAACTCACAGGGTCCCCCCTGGGTTCTGAAAAATATTCTTCACTTTCTCCCACGAGAAATAAAGTCAAAAAAATATTCTTCACTTTATCATAGTCGTCATTTTTCATTAGTCACTTGTGAACTTTATAAAACTTTGAAAAGCCTTCAAAGCGGACAAAGTGCATGCAGCATGAACAAGGTCAAACCTAAAGTATTTGCGTCAGAAGAGGTCTCTCCATCATACTTCTGATTGTATATATAATTTTGGGTCCATTCAAGTCCAGCCTCTAATAATGGGGACCCTGTGGACCATAAAAGCTAAATTAAAACCTCTTGAGCATTTAGCATGGAATTTATTCAAAAGACTGGCAATAGAAGTCCCTTTAAACCCTTAATTTCTTTATTTTTTTCTTAACATTTTTATCAATGCAGCCATTTTTGGCATCCCAAAATTAAAAAGGGACACACCATTTAAGGGCAATAGAGAGGCCGGACAAAAATGCTAAATTGGACTTTGGGTGAGCTCAAAATTTTGTGTTGTTGGAATCAGAATTAGTGGAATAGTCAAATGTTTATTTAAAATGTTTAACTTTTAAGATTTCCATTAACTGAATCCAAATTGAACTTTAGGTGAGTTCAATGCTTTGTGCACAATTTATTGGAATCCTTAATGTAAATCTCAAATGTTTAGGGTTTCAAATGTTAGACATCTCAGATAATCACTAATTCTGATGCCAGCAACAAACAAGTCTCAGTGCTGGCACCCTCATCCACTTCTCCCTAGGGAGTGCTTTCTGGTTACTGTACTGTCTGAAACCACCATGTGATGCTAAGCTGGTAAACCCAAAGGCCCCCAGCGGTAGCAAGCGCCACGGGATTTACATAATTCAGTCATAATTACAACACCATGCCTAGCGGATTAACACTTATTGTTATTGGTCAAAAGCTTGGCGTCCATTCGGTCATAAGGTGTAGTCTATTTTTACAAACGCATTACTGCTACTTGCACTGAGTTTTTGAAAATCATTGAATGCATAGCCATTTCAGTCATAAGAGTTTAAGAGTGTGAAACACCCCTCTAACATTATAAGCCACTCGTTAAGAAAAATAATTGCTTGGAGTTCGTTAAAATTCTGCGATAGCAATTCCAGTTAGAGCAAAACCATCGCACACAGCGTTCACCCCAGGACCGAGTCTGAGAACTGTTGAGTTAGGCGTCCGGAAACTACCTTACTGGCTAACTATCGCACTGGCCTGAGCATATTTTATCAGCGATGAGTTCACAGACAACCAACCCAGCAGTGTAGGAACGGTTTGTTGCCAATACGAGGTTTTGATCATTATTGATGATGAATCAGATATTGTATGGTACTGTCTTGTGCCTTTCAAGCTAACTTGGAAGTACCATGTTTTGCATAATGTAAGCTAAGAAATCGCCAGTCATACTGTGGTAGAAAACATGGCAACAAATGTCATGATTGTACGCATCAAGTGATTGTTAAGTCGAAGACTAATCAAACTAATATATACCGTGTAAAGATGCGCTCATATCTGCTCATATCAATCACGTTTACGTAACTAGCGACTCATATATAAATTTACACACCTAGTTCCCTAGTTAATTATGGGGGGATGACAACTTCCACCGTTTTACAGGTAAAACTAAAATCCGCGAAGATGCACTCCCTCACATGACTGACCGCCTGATAACATCATTTGGCTTTTCAACTCCACGGAGACCTGTCAGCCAATAAGACAGCATTTGGACGTATTTTCCCGTAAACCCCCTCTCTGATCGGTCTTTCTTGGCTCTGTTCATTGAAGATAAAACAATACGATAGTGCTGTCCTGTTTCACGGATATTCAGTAACGTAGTCAACTGCCCAAAGTGAATAACTATTTATTTATTTTATTTATTTATGCATTCATATAAACTATATGGGTCTAAAGAAAACATCTTTGGGGCAACAGCCTCGAATGCTCTGGGCGCACGAAGCCACTATTTGCCATTGAATTTTTATTCGTCATTAAACAAATACATTCGCCACTGTGACGACTGCTCATAATTTTCTCCTCGTCACCGATGAATTATTTTCGTCAATGACGAAAATGACGAGCGGCAGCAGGAACCCCGGACTCATACACCAAAACACACTTGCTCATGCGCACATACACACAAATACACAAAGACAGACATGAACACACACACAGACACACACACACCAAAGCACACGCACAAATGTGGGCACAGGTGCACACAAAAATACCGAAACACACAGGCTAGGACGCACACAGGTACTCGCACGCACGCACGCACGCACACACACACACACACACACACACACACACTACATACTCCCACATGTTGGCAGCAGCTGGTGGAATTATGAGCCATCCTATCATTCTATAACACAAGACTCAGACTCCTTTTCATTCCACCTTTAATGCATTTCACAAATTTTAAAAATATCAGCTATCCGTAACGTACAATAATCACAACAACATACAAAATGGAGTGAACACATTGGGCTGTATTCACATCAGTGATGAGGTTCTGGTTCACAGCTTTCTGTGGCCTACAGACTCAGCTTATCAGCCCACAGTGATCCTACAACACTACTTCTGTTCTTAAAAAACTTCACGAACATGGGCCACGATGACTGCCCGCGCGAGCAGGCTCATATATTTCAATCCAAGCAAAGGAGGTGTAGTCTTGTATCCAACCACTGACAGGGCTTGGAGACCCTTTCCTCAGTGATCATCATTTATACACCAGCTGTGCCGCGACTCAAATATACAGCCCAGCACAGAGGCTGAATTTCGTTCGAGAACTATTTACAAACAAATTTTAACGGTCAGTTCCACAAGGCAAACAACTGCAGTGAACTACGTTTAGCTAAATGGTTTTAAATCAACATTCGATTCAGTTCCTAACTTTGCTTGCACACGACAAATTCAGATTGTCAGCAAGTGTTAACTAATGTTCGAGACAAAGATAATAAAGTTAGAATCAGTTGGCAAACATTAGTCAACAGTAGCGACTTAAGGATTCGCTCTCTCCTGATTGGTCGAGGCAGACGGTCAGTGTAAACAGTGATAATCACCGCGGGAAAGTGCGCGAGAGGAGAATATCACAATCCCACGACCTGGAGCTAAAAGTAGATTAAGCTTCCCTGTAGGATCTCCTGACCGTGTCCGTATTCGTGTGGCTTCGTCCCTGTGTGGAGCTTTATGTTAGAGGTGTCACCCTTCTCCTATTTTATATTTTCAACTGTTATTGACTTCAGTTATCCGTGAATCCAATGATTTATCCACCTTGGACAAGTGATATTCATCTCAGCTGCACCTCGGTGAATATCACTTGTAGATAAATCATTGGATTCACCTCAACTGAAGTCAATAATTGTAGAAAATTCACTCTTTTGAACACATCTCAAAATTTTTGGTTGCGTCCAAAAAGGCACATCTCTCTGATACGCAGACCAGTCGGAACAAACTCCCGATAACTAATTCACCTTCCGGCTGCTACGTCGTCTCACTTGCTCCAGATATGATCGGTTCCCCACTGAGGTTCTCTCATTTTTCCCAGCTCCTCATTTGAATATTCTACCACAATTCATATTTTTCTCCCCATTCTGGTTCTCCAATCTCCGCTGCGTTACTGGGCCACACCACAAATAACCCCATCTTTGCTGCATTGTTAGCAATAGAAAACCAACCAGCCTGGCCTTTTCTTCTTTTCAAATGATGGGAATTTAGCCTATTAGCCAAGAACTACAGCTGGAGCCAGAAGAGGATTTAAGTTGCTTAAAATGACTTCAGTTAGGGTCAACTTTTTGAAAACAGTTGCACTCTATCGCCAATAAAAATGAGGCGCTACATCGGGTAAGGGGCGCATCAACACGAGTACAAAACTGAAGGTGCAGTCCGTGAGAGTCTCTACAACGACCTCCAAAAGGGTCAGATCCAAAACCCGTTAACCTCCAGGCTAAAACGTAGATGATCATATTCATCAATTTAGATCATTTTGGCCCAAAGAGTAACAATTTAGGTCGGTTAACAAACAATAAATATATTTGTATGTATCTTATATAAGGCATACTGCTTACTTACAGCAGTAAATCACTGAAGAGGTCTGTGGGAACTGATAATTATTCTGATTCTGTCCATAATACATACTTAATTTACATATTCAGACTGATTATAAACAACCTCATTGATTTTGGTTTTACTGCAGAGGTATCCCAACTTATGTGTCAATCGCGTACCCAATCAAATTTTAACTCTCACACTAGTTTCGATGGGACTTTGAATTCTGTCCAATTCTATCCATGCAGAGATTTAGGATCTCACCCAAAAAGGCTTCAAATTCAAAATGTTTGACTCATTGACAATGTATAAAGATATACAACCTAACAGCTCCCAAAAAGTGAGGCCAAAACATCTTGATTGCCATCTAGTGGCTGGCTGCAGTACAAGTTGTAAGCCCACCCCCGTCATGTAAGCGGATGGGACATGGGCCTCACTGAAACGTGCCAAATAAGTTTTTTCTGAAGATTATTTCGGTAATTTTAATTTGTTCCTCTTATGCTGATACATGTTCATTTGTTAAATTTTTCTGATAACCTTTGTTTTATTTAGTTATTTGATGATATACAAAGGGGGTGTAAATCATGATTGGCAGCTTTGATTGACAGCTTCTCTTAGAGAAGTCATTGACGGTTGATTTACTTCCGGGAACTGTATGGAGCTCAAGTGCGACCATCGAGGAGAGATATAACATTAACATTACATGGGCTGTTTTTTACATTTGTGCCGAATTTGAGCTGTTTATGTACAAATTTAAGGTGTTTATGAGCTTTTTATTGTGGCGTGCGTATCCCTGAAAATCTGCATGTTGTTGTGGCGTGCGAACTCGCGAGTGCGGACGAGTGAAGATTATTTGGCGCCGTGTCAAATGTGGGTAAGGGCAGAAGGGCCGTTTGTATCAGAAACAGCTCAGGGATAAAAGTGCGCGGCGAGCTCTTAATCAAAACCAGGAGGAGCACATGATGTGGTGCATTGTACAGACAGCACAAAATCACACGGAAGGAGGGAGTCTGTAAAAAACAAAGTCATGTGCGTGAGCAGGAAGGAGCCTCACATCACCAAGTTTATTTTTATTTTTTTTGTTGAGAGCTGGCTCCGTGTGTCTTGACTCACGCACGGTAATTCTGGCTTCTCTCGCGTAAAGGGCAATGGGTTTATCTGAGATGACGTGGACGGGAGCATGTTTTTTCAGGTCCCGTCTCCATGGCAGACTTTGGGTAGGTTCCGAAAGCTCATCCATTTCATCTGCCAGTTGAGCCGGTATGTGCAAGGACTTTCCTTGGGAACGGAAAGGAAGCCACCGGGTAGGTGAGCCTGGAGCATCTCCAGAGGGAAGTCGATGGAGCTTTTTTTAATGAGGAAGTTCATCAAAAACGTCTCACTGTTCCTTCCGTTTGCGATCCATGTCCACAGCCATAAAATGGACCTACGCCCCTCCATCGACATCCTGAAGAACAAAAAGTCCTATGTTTATTCCCCTTCATTGCTTCCTCTTACCGCCGCCCATAGTTCTGCTCCAGCCATTGGCGGACGTCTCCCAGATTGTAGAAGAAGGGGCCCTTCCCACCCAAGTAGGCGACCCTCCTCTCGCGGACGATGCAGACTCTCTCGAAAGAGACTCCGTAGGCGGCATTGGTGTTGTTGTCCATGCAGTCGGCCACCAGCCCGCATTGCGGCGGGATGGCGAATTGCTCCAACAATCGCCGGGCCGCGTTGACCCGCTCCTCCAGGCTCCGATGCCGCCGGACCCGAAATGACCATGGTCCGGCCGCGGGAGCCGCCCACCCGTCCGAGGGGTGCGCCTCGTCAACGTACACCAGCAGGAAGTCGGCTACGTCCGCGAAGTCCTCCACCAGCAGCCGGAACTCCGGCAGCTGGCTGATAAATGGCGGTCAGGTGGCTGAGCCAAAGTTGACCACCAGGGGGCGGTCGGAGGACAAGAAATCCAACAGGTGGCACTCGTCACCTGGCTTGCGTCTGGGACTCCGTTTGCGGCCCCCTCGAGAGCTGGGGACCCTCACCACCTTGGAATTAGGAGCTTCACCACCAAGCTTCACCTGCACACAGAACAGACACTGATGTATGTACCGCAAGCTCTGCCAGACCACAGCCCAAATCAGAAGACGTCATCCTATAGGGCTGCCTAGTCTTCCACAGGACTGTCCAAGCCTTTCTCTGGAAATCTTACCCCCTGCAGATTTTCACTTCGACCATAATTTAGCAGCATCTGTCAGTTTCTGCAGATTTCAGGAAGATTTCAAGCTATAACATGAGGCGTGCTTTGTCAGAGTCGGAGTGAAAACCTGAAGGATGGTAGATCTCTTGGAACAGGGTTGAGCAGCCCTGGCCTAGTGGACTGAAAGGGTCCAGAGGTGCTTCACAGGGTTAAGATGGCTTGTGGTTCAAGCACCAGCATGGTCACAAGATCTGTGCAGCTGGTGGACCTTTGAACAACACTCTTTACCCCTCAATGCTGCGGAGCAGGCTATGCAACATTAAGTTGCTTAGGAAAAAAAAGAATCAGCAATGCAACTGCAATATGATATACTGCCATACAATATAGTGTAAGTGGAGCAGGGTGAATCCATCTGGTCTCTCAATCCTTTCTTTCAGCCTCACACTCACAATAAAACAATTTCACGCATACAAAATATAAAGTACAGTCATTATCATTCACAGCCTCCCACACATTCACAGAATTAAATTCAGTCTGAATTTATTAATAACTGCTACACGAAGTGGATGTTTCCAAAGCAAAAACATACAAGAAAGCATTAGAGGTGTGGTAGTATTATATAAACAAGAACACATCAACAAAGTCCAGTCATAATATTTAAGTACTGGAATCAAGTATAACTTCTTGCCCATCTTTGGTTTCATCCAGTCTCTCAGGTACTCAGAGACACACAAAAACAAGCATAAACAAGCTAAGGCACCAACAAACACATTTAAATGTGTGCAAATATTAAGAGCACGTGGACGGGCAGTTGTACCATCACATACAAAATAAAACAGAGAAGACAATTCCTGTGAGCTGGCAAATTTTAGTATCCCAGTATATCTTGAGGCTCAGTCTCCACGAGAGGTCAAATTAGCTGCTCTAAGCCAATATCAGCAAATCTAATTATATCTTACATTAAAACAATGAATTAATGCGCTAAATATAGTTAAGGTGTATACATGAATAGACCAAGCATCTGTCCTCCTTTGCATAAAACGTTGTTCCTACGCAAATCTTTTGTGAAGGAGGAAGCTATCATATGTCAAACATGCTGTCAGATTAGTGTCAAATTAATGCTCCATCAGTGCTGAAATGGTGACGACCCCAGGCAGCTGGAACACATCATGCACACTCCCAGGCCTAAGACCGTGAAACTCTTAGATAAGTGTAATAAATACCTTTTTTCTTCCAACAGTAAATGTCGGGCAAATACCGGTATGTGCGCAAGCAGGTACTTGCAAATGAGCGCTTCATAAAGGTACAGATATTGTGACCACCCATGTCTCACAACAACGGAAACAACAATCAAAATAATAATAATAATAATAATAATAATACGAAGAAGACGACAAAATAAGAGAAAAAAGATTGTTATTGTTGTTGTTGTTGTTGTTGTTATAGTAGTAGTAGCACCAGTAGTAGACAAAAACCATTCCGTACTGATGATTTTGCGGTTACACGTTGCCAACACGTCGAAAGTTGTGTACTTAGCCTGAACAGGATTTCGAAAAGTCGTTTTACGCATCATTACCTGCTTGTAGGCGTCCAGTAGGAAACTATTCCAGATCGAGCGCAAACCTGCTGAGGTCAGCATGCGCTGCCACTCGCCGCAGGCTGCAGACCTCGAGAAGCTGAGAAGTGACATCACGCGCTTCAGGAGAACCACGGAGTCGTAAAGCGCGAGGAAGAGACAGTTGGAGAAAAAGCCTGGTAATATCTGCAGGGCGACCAGCAAGTCCATACTCTGCGCGCTCGCTCTTTGCTGCGCGGATGGACTGTCGGTCTGTTTTCGCGCTTTTCTGCTTTTTCCCAAATTCACCCTCTGCAAACCCATTCCGTTCAGATGTTCTGTTTCCTGCCGTACTTTTGGTGTTAAACTTTCTGTAATACTACCCCTCAACTTTTTGGCCCGGAGGGTATCCCATAGCCAACTTCGGCGCATTTCAGGGGTAGTGCAAGCGTTAAGAGGTGGATTCCCAGCTTTTACGCGGTCCCCAAACAACCACCCCCACTCCAACTATCCTCCTCCCACTCGTCTCCCTGTGTCGCTGCGCTGTTAGTAAGCCGTAAATTGTTTTTTTTTTTTTTTTTGTAATTGAACTTTATGCTTGTTCGTGGCATGATCGTGACATCACCAGAAAGTTACCCTCCCCGTTCTCAGACTTGAGAGAAAGCTCAAAAATAACGGACAGGACTGATTGTTTTCAGATCAGGTCATTCTAGGGCTAGTTGTCTTGCGGTGTACAAAGAGTACTCCTGCACTCTTGTATCGTGACGGTTACGCACACCTTTAAGTTCTCTTTAATTTGCGCTCCGAAATGATAAAAAAAATAGTCAAATTATCGAATGCCAGTTCCTTTTCTACGTGAAAGAGCTCAATATTTTTGATGACTTAACTTCATGAGTCTCCAACGGTGCTCTCCAAACGCTGGGACTGTGCAAATTATTGCCACTTGGAGCACTTTGTTTCTTTAATACGTGCAGGAATATAACTTCACACATATGATTCCGTTTACGACATATATCATTTGACAAACCACCACAACATGCGTTTTACTTCTCTTATTATCCTGGCCACGTGTGCGCAATGAGAGCGCGAACTGGACTTTGAAAACATTTCACCCAGCATGAAGTCAACGAGTGAAGACAGGGGGGGGCAGGACTGAGGATAAAATTCAAGGATGGTGGGCGAAAGTCAGGTTATTACCCACATTCACACAGTTTTCTGCAACATGTGGCATGGACGTTTATGCCCGAGAACAAAGATTCAAAACGCAAGATATTCATTAGTGAAAGTAGTTTATGTTCGTCCTGCCTTCTGCGCGATTTATTCTTACATTACTGGCTTGGCAATCCTTCAGGTTCGCATGTAGACCACTTTATATTCAGAAAGAATGCAGGGGGTTGGTTCGAAAGGTTTCTTGGAATCATTAAAAGATTTGGCAGTTAGAATGACAGTTTGCACGTGCCATAAATCAAACGTCAAGTGTTCTTTTGTGTATTTTCACCCCAGGATTTCTTCCCAGGATATGATAAACGGAAAAAAGTTAATATTCAATCAGCGGGATTTAGACAGTTGAGTCAGCCTTGTTTCACATTGTGAGACATTAACACGCCAACATTTTGATTGGGGTTGCTAACGTTATAAAGGGGCGTCTGACATGTTGGGACAAGGGGAGGGAATGGGTGGGCATGCAAGAAAACAATTTTAGCTGACACGCAACGGTTTTGGCGAGGGAGATGCAAAACTTCGCCATTTGCCACAAAAAACCTTTGGTTGTAATCTCAGTATACCACCTGCCACGCAAGAAAATAAAACCACCTATGGTAAAAATTGTCCAGTTTCCGTGCTCTTGTTCAATTCCAGAAGGGATTCGATTGTGAAGGTAGATCAAACCATTAATTTAGTAACGTTACAAGGTCAAAAAGAGGAGGGGCGTCTATGTGGCACAACTGTCAAAGCAAGGCTTCCAAGTTTGAACCCCAGGACAGAGCGATGGAACTCTCCTGGCTCGCCGTTAACCAGGACAACCTGATTTTATCCTCCTAGAACGTGACGCTTTAATTGGAGAGTATTCAAAAGGCAGCGAAAAGAAAACTAAATGAGCGAGACTGCGAACAACTGGCCGTGCGAAAAGGATGCGGCACAACGTGACTTTGGCCTGTTGTGCACTAATTGTTGAGGTGTACGGACGCCCGAGAGTACTGGGTGGATGACTGAGTCAGACTCAAGCGGAATCACTTGATGGAAAGAACTCTTAAGGACAACTAGAAGCCCGATTTCCTCCATTTCGTCGTTCTCAAAAAAGTCAGACAAGATTTATTGCCTCTCGCGCCCACGCGACAATGCCGATAATGTCATCCATTGCAGATGGATCGAGTTACCTTTTTATTTTGCTTTGAACATATTGGCCCATTGTGCAGAATGTTTATAGAAATGGGAGGCTACAATTCAGCTCACAAAGGGGTTTTTGGGTGAGACGTATACCTGGGGCTAAACGAAATCAGTAGAGCACTTGTGGATAATTTTCGTTGTAAGAATAGTCGCGCATATTCAGAACCAGTCTCTCTCAAAGAGGCCCTCTTAATTATGGGCCTTCGCGGGAGGCTTGGCCCAGAAACAAAGGCTAAAACTGTGAGAAACAGTTCAGGAACGCGAAAAACCACCCGGTGCTTACCGGACTTACCGCTCAATCAAGCCAATTCAGTTCTTGGATGAAATGAACAACAACTTTACTGTGAAATAAAACAAAAGTTTCATTTCCACTCCCCCTAATTATGTTTATATAAGGTAACCTGAAAATCTACTTCAAATTTTAATGATTTGGCCAAACTTTTGTACGCCACGCTAATGAAGTAAAAATCTGGCACAATGCACATGGGTACAATGACAGTTGGGATTTGAATGTACTGCCTGATCTGCTTATTCCGACTGAGATGAAGGATCAGATCATACTTTGTGTTTAACAAACCATACACTCAAAAGATCAATCAAGCTGCACAGCCATAATCCGTATCCTAAGTAAGTTTCCAAATGTTCTCAATAATTGTGCTGCCCATGCCATGAAGGGGTCATATAATGCTCATTTCCAACCATAACATTTTCATTTTCATGGTCTATTGACAAATATTTGCATGTTTTTATAGCCAAAAAGCATGCGGTTACTGCTGTACAGGCTGTGTGCGCAGCACCTCGGCCTCACTTAACCTGAAACAGGCTGTTATGACCCCTGTACCTTGAAGGCCCCCTCTCTTAAAGCCCACTCTGTTGTGATTGGTCAACCGCTGTTCAGGAAGCAATGCTCTGTTTAATGAAGGGAACGCAACGAAAGGTCGGGGTCGTGATGCTAAAGAACAGTGGTGAAAATAAATTGTAACCACTTACGCTTCACAAAGTTTTCCTTTGGAAATCCACACTAAGGGAATATGCCATCGTACTGCAGAAAAATAGCATGTTCTCGACATGGCAAAACGCACTGACCAAACTCTTCCCAACATCCGCTCTACCTAGCTTTGTTCGATGGAGATCTAAACTAGTCGCCAGTTGGGCATCGTGGACCCAGAAATAAAGGAATTAATAAAATAACACACTACTTTTGAGCGTGGGGCCACATGTCTCTACTATACCTTTTAAAGCGCTTTAAGATTTCGTAAGATGTTTGGTATTCTATTTAACTTTCTTATCTCACTGTGTTTAGGTTTTGGGGTTTTACTGGCTGTTGGGGGTGTCAGAGGTCATCCTTAAGAGCCCAGAAACAACCAGGGAGATTTATTAGCCTGACCAGCGTGTGCCCTCGCAGATAAGAGAAAATACTGCAGTAAAATGGATAAATACCAGAGAATTTCAACATGTGGGGGTAGTTTCATGGCTCCAGTTTGGTCCTTGATACTCCATTGGATCCTTTGTCAGAAGATTTAGACTAGAATGAAGCCTTATACATCCAAAACCAATAACATGAACAACGGTGAATTGTTTTGTATGAAGCATATATAATTTGTGTACTAACTATGAGTTGGAATCAATAATAGTCAAACACCTTTATGAATTGTGTATCATTAATTACTCTTTATTTAGAGTGTTGTTCCTTTAATGACAAATTGCTTTTTAAAAAGCACTCCTCCATATTTCGAGTTCTTAATTACTGCTGCTGGGAGGTATTTTCAACACTGGTGTGTCAATGTGTGTGTGTTTGTCAGCAGGATTACATAAACCATATTCAATGGATAATTATAACATTTATGGGGAGTTGGACTGCATGAATTGGAAGCAGGTGATAAGTGTTAGTGGATCCAAACCTGCTGGCAAAGGTATACATTTTCTGAGTGCTCTCTTGTTAAGGAACCTAGTTTTAGTACTCAGTGAGTTGTATCAAGATTTACAGTGGTTATGCTAGATGCTGTACAACATACCATGCAGAAAAAAAAGTGGAAAAGGGGAAGGCTGCTGAGCCAGAGGCTAGAAGCAGCACACAGGAGAGAGATTGCACCACTTCTTCAATCCTCTTGCTTATTAATTTGCTTCTCTAGTTTTGAACTAACAATTACTGCAATAAACAGAACTAATATTCACCAGCTGTGGACTTTGACTCTTTTTCCCCGAGAACCTAACAGGCATTATATGCAAACGTGTTACAGTGTGACGTAGACATGTTATGGACTACAAGAGTGGAGTTTCAAGCAGTTCAGGAGCTCCCTTCGGCATTTGTAACTTTGCAGACATTTTACATTTGCTAAAAACTAGGTAGTCAGGTCGCCCGCGACCGCATGGGTGTAGCCCCCGAAAGCCTGCTTCTCCGGCCTGTACTGCATCCGTTTCAGCACAAATTTGCGCATTATTCGGCCAATACTGTTGCCATGGCAACTAAAATTGATCGGTGTCATAACTGAAGTATAACACATGTCCATACCAAATATGAAAATAATCGGTCAAAAATTACAGCCTGTAAAGCATCCACAAGGAAGTGTATACGGATGCGAACGCAGCGGCGGTGGAGACAACAAGCGTGAACCCATGGTCCGGGGGCTACAACTATATAACATACAGATAGGTGAAAAACCCTAAAAGCATAATATGACCCCCTTGATTCCAAGGAGGCCATTTTCTCCAGTTGCAAATTTAAAGTGTGTAAGCCGTTAAAAAGAGGGAAATCCATAATATGTATAAATGTGATGACTGACATAACACTTGAAATGCATTTTAAAGAAACCTTGTGCTACTTGCTAAAAGGTTGCGTGTATGGTGTTCCTATGAACTTGATAATTGAGACCTTAATGTTCTGCAGTTGGACTGGTTTGACCCTGGATTAGTTAAACCAGTTTAAATATGATTGATTTATGCTCAGTGTCCACCGTGTTGGATTCTGCTGAAATGTGAATTAATTCGAAAGAACGACTGTTTCGTGATGTACTATCGTATTAAAATGCATCATTATTCTCGGGTGGACCTTCGTGGCCAAATAAACAAACACGGCGTACCGAAATGTTCGACACAAAGAACCAAACAGAGTGTAATCCCCACTACAGACCACAGGAAATGGCTAAGGCATCTGTTTGAATTCTGTTCTAATTTTATCAGTGGATAAAAGCTGGTGAGAAACACAGGAAGAGAGCGGATGAGAATCATTCCGGTAAAAAACAGAGGTACGTAAGAGCACTTAAGTCCAGCATTATTTGACATTTTTAGCCTTTCAACGATAATACAATCAATTCTCCGAGAAAATACAATTCATTTACGGTGTGGATTGATCCTTTGACATTCGTGAAAGGACTGGAGTCAGAAATAGATTACTCAGCAGGTGGTCCTCGACATTTCAGCCGCTAAAACTCCCCTGGAAGACATGATATCCTGTCTGTCTGGCGTCATTGCGACCCAGTTTGCACAAGCTACAGTGCATTTCGTCAAGTTTATGAAACTTTAACCCTATAAACGCACAAAGGAAATTTTCGTAACATGCCTCCGTAGAAACACTCGCATATTCAAAGTTAAACAAAATTCATTTTATTTTCCCCATTAATGACACACATTTGTGTGTGACGTTGTAAACCGATCACCATATTCATTTTATGTGTTCTCTGGTCGGGGAGGGCTACAGTGCCTGTTGATTTTTGTTATTAAGTCGATTGATGAATTAGGGGAGAAGATTATGCAATTAACTCACCTGGTTAATTGGGTCATAAGTGGATCTTGAAAGGTTGGCTATCCCTGTAACATAATTCCCTAAAATCTACCAGGCCTCTAGTACATCATACTGGTCTATGCATCAGGTTATCAGCAATGTTGATCAGAATTCCTTCAACTGTTTCGTCTCCCTTCTTTCTACAGCAGGGCTCAAAATTGGGCCCCCAATTCGAAAACCCGCCTTGGTTTTCTATATTCCTTTGTAATTACCCGGAATAATCATGGCAAGCACTCAGTAACCAAACATATGGTGTAAAATCGCTGGCAGACCATAACAGTACAATATAAAAGAAGCTGCTACATCGTGTAAGACCGGTTTTCATCATTTAAAAGCATGTCTGCTACCGAATGAGCCTACAGCAAATTATTCCTTTAGGAACGGTTCTTGTAAAATACGCCCATGTTTTTTCACATTAATTTGCGCCGGAAGGAAGATATAACATGACTGTTCCATTACTTCACATACAATTGTAATAGGGCCGGCAAGACTTCATGTAAAATTCATGATGGTAATGCCATTACAGACGCACTAAAGGAGAAAAAAAAAGCACAATTATGGTCCTTCTCTAAACTGAATTTCACATGAATCGTGGAAAAAAAAATTAAAGCGTTAAACAAAGGCTCATTATTCACTCCCTCGAACGGCACCCCAGCAATTCATACATGTGGCTGACAAATACTTGAGGAGATAATTATGACAGACTGGATATAGAACAAGCCATAGCAAGGCCTCA
The DNA here is from genome assembly GCA_029692085.1 of Gymnothorax javanicus. Classification (NCBI taxonomy): domain Eukaryota; kingdom Metazoa; phylum Chordata; class Actinopteri; order Anguilliformes; family Muraenidae; genus Gymnothorax; species Gymnothorax javanicus. Next base: position 9,689,967 of record CM056198.1, on the reverse strand, counting down.
GGCAATTTTGATGGGGTATCGTTTGAGAGCTGGTCTTGAAGCAACGACACAGATAAGCTGTTGTTATTGTCAAGTAAAGTCAGGCCACACTTGAATGTGAACCAACAGCTATGGAAACACAATAGATATTCTCGCATGACTACATTACAAGGATATTTGATATTGTCAGTGTGTGGAGTAGTATTTGCGCAGGGCATCTTTTAGGTGGTGTAGGATGGATATATTTGTGTGTGTGTGTATGTGTGTGTGTGTGTGTGTGTGTGTGCCATGTTTACCTACCCTTGTGGGGACATGGAATTTCAGATTTCTTTGTACTTGTAGGGATGTTTTCAGGTCCCCACAAAAAATTGAGCTATTTTAGGGCTAGGGGTTAAGGTTAGGGTTGGGATAAGGTTAGGGTGAGGTATATACTGTTGAGGTCAGGGAAAGGGGTTAGGGAATGTCTATGGAACGTTCCTACATGACACGAAAACAAACGCACCCATGCGTGCGGGCGGGCAGGCGTGGGTGCGTCCCAGACCATGACATGCACCAATTTTACGATACAATCAATATTAATCCCTCAACTGTGCGTGGCCGTAATGTATGAAAATCAGTCATTCAAGTTTTAAGTTTTTTACGTTAAAAATGTAAGATGCTGCTGGATCAATTTAATTTTAAAGCTTCTTGGCCAAAGCAGACCCAGCAAAGACACAGTTGATGTTTGGCCGCTGACTGCCATTGGGGAATATTTAAGCAGGAAGGATCACTTTAGGGAAAAACCCAAGCGATAGGGAAAACTCAATCACTTTCATGCTATCAAGACTGTGCTCATTTTACATCCTTTACACTAAATACTGAATGTGGAATTGTTATCTTTTTGATTATGAACAAATGATAAATAATTACAGCATAAAAAAATTCATATAATAAAAATAAAAAATATTGAGTACACATAAAAAAGCAAGATAAAAACAGTAATCCAGAGTTTGCACTGAGATGAAAACAATCAAATGATGACAGTCAAAGCAACTTGCACCAGATAAACAGTGAAACTAAGAATCATCTCATTTGCTGAAAACTGACAAATATTAATTCTGAATATAGGTATATGTCATTTACAAGGTTCTACAAGCAGCTGAAAGCCTCAATACAGAAAGCTTATTCTTGGTGGGGGGTGCATGTAGTCATTTTTATATCTAAAGAAATCAGTGCAGAAATATTTCAAATAATATCATGGATTTCCGCATAAACATTTCCCAAAAACCCATGGAAGTGGACAATGTCAGGCATTTTATTTCCGTGATTAATAAACTTCACTTTTTTTGATGAATTTCCGCTTCACAGAAGGAGGTAAATATCTGTATCTTATCCACAGCACATTAAATCTCAAAAATCCAGTTTACCGGCACAAAAATATTATGAAACATTTAAACGCAATTTGTCTTATTATTTCTATGTAATACCAAAGCTGACCTCTTACCCCGACACGACCCCCATTGCTCTTTGTCAACACTAAAAATGTTTGGCGTTGGGGGTTGCCGTGGCAACCGGAGTCCTGGGTCGGCTGGCGTACACTGCTGATCACTTTTTGCACCTGAACATTTAAAAATAAAGCGCCGGCTGCTGTAAACGGCTGTAAACAGGCACTGTGCAGAGAGGAGACAGGTCTACATTTCGTCCAATAGTGGCGAAGATTCCACGCCATTCAAACGCACAGAGTCGTCTTCAGGAAGACTGCAGTCAAAATCCGGAGAGGCAAACCGTTTGTGTGGTGCTGGGAAAGAGCGAAACATTTCGCACACTCACTTCAAACAGTACAATGAAACAACAGTACCGTCGTTTATCACACCACTTCAATTCAACAAAACTTTTACAATACGGCTACAGTTTAACTTGCTCATTCCAAGCCGTACACAAAAAAGTTGAAACTATGAAGCTTAAATGTGTTGTAAATGTGTCTGTGTTGTATGGACTCGATAATATCCTGACACTATTTCACAAAAATTGACGGTACCACATTCGCAAAGAGGACTCATTATCATCTGTAGCTCACGAGTCACTGTTTGAAATTGTAATACCCCAAATCTGTTGAGACATTGTCATAGTGTAGGACTATAATACCATGTGAACGCAACATGTGTCAAAGCTCAAAGAGTCACTGTTGAACTACAATACCCAGAGTTCACAGGTACTCACAGGCACTGTCATCCAGCAGGGAGCTGGACAGGAAGTTGCTGGGTCCCCGGATAGAGGAGGAGAAAGCAGCCAAACGAACACCACGAGACGCGGCGTCCATCTTCTCGTCCTGCGGGCAATCGCAACGTGTCAGACACACGACGACTCAGGGAACAGGCCGACACCTCTATCGACTCAGAATTTACCAACATAAACTTTCAACACCATCCAAGCACTATTGCTGCAGTACCGCACCAAATGACCACGGGCAGATTTTTCTAGAAATTCTGAATAGCCTTGAAAGCTGCAAGTGTGGAAACAGACACAAGGAAACTGAGGGGTGTAGGGAGGGGCCAGTTTATGTGTGTGTTTTGGTGCGAAATGCGAACTATGCAGAATTTTCACCAAAAAAATGTAATACAATAATCACGCCAAGGTACCTTTTTGGTTCACTATAAATATTTGCTTTTCCATGCCCATGTCATCCTCACCTCATCACATGTATTTGTTTTTCTAAAATGCGCTCGGGACATTTCTGGGCGTGGTGCTCCTTTCAGTGCGTGTCGAGGGCTGGGCGTGGCCAAAGAGCCGGCAGAGGTGAAGAACTTAAAGTAGGACCACAACGAAGCAAAAACTATAACCTGACAAAGCTCTTCTAAAACATGAGTTCGCCTTGGAATTACTTTAGCTTAAACGGAAACATATACGACAAGCATGAGCTGCCGAAATCCTCCGCCACGGGATGGTTGATGTATGAACTGGAGACAAAATGCGGTGCAGGACACACAGACGGACAGAAGGATCGATGGAAGTATGAAAAGGCACATCAACAGAAGAGGATGTATCCATATTCAAAGTTTTGATGAGAAATATATTGTTGAGAAACCGTTTAGGGGTTCTGGAACAGAAAACAACAGGATGGCTGATATTACGCCTGGAAACAAAATGTGGAGGTGAGATAGACAGGCGACAGAAGGATGGACAAAAGAACAAAGAGGCTTATCTACACAACAAGGTGTATCCAAGTTGAAAATTTGGTAGAGAAATAAATGACAGTCCAGGATTTCTGGACCAGAAAAAAGTGTGATGGATGGACAGGCACGCGGAAGGACAAGACTCCTTCCTATATCCCCATCCACTCCATGATGGGGGAAAAAATGCAAAAACAAAATTTGAAGGTAACAAGAGCTGTCAGGAGATGGGGCAACACCCCGGGCCCCGCCAAAATTAAAATTTGAAAATTTCCAAAATAGCAAACGGCAGTTGTCCAGCACATGGCTGATTGGTCTTTCACACATCCAAACTAATCTTGTGAAGTTCCATAATGATACATGATTGTTCAGACAGTAGAAGAGACAGTGAAATGTGATTGGCAGAGGGTGTTTGTGAAATCACCCTGTAGTTCTTGATATCCATAGGACTCTCAACCGATATGAAGGGTTAAAATTTTTAAGTTGATTGGAAAATTGGTTTTAGAGTCATGACCATTTCTTTACTACAGCGCCACGTATGGACAGATTTGCACAAAATTTGGTAGGCTTGGGTCTCATGGCTTGTTGATGAGGAATCTCAAGTTTGGTGATGACTGGACATTGCATTTCAGAGTTCAAGCTGAATTTAGTAATAGAGGCCGCACCCACGAAATTCTTTGCCTTACTGCAGCCATATGTATAAATGCAGCGATTCGGTGTATTTCGCATCAAGAGATCGCGGTCTGGACATGTTAATTACGAAGTTTCATGCAAATCAGGCAAACAGTGTAGAAGGAGATAGAGTTCAAAGGTTTTACAAGAATTAAAATTAACGGAAAATGCATACATACGCAAATGGACATCACTCATATGGAAAGATTTGCGTAGAACCACAATGAGCAGAAAAAAGAATTTTGTTTCGGAGACATACAGGGCAAACGTTATAAGCCAAAATGAAAAACCTGTTGTTGTAGCGCCACCTTGCGGTCAATCAATATAAAAATTCTAAAGTAGCAAAAGACACCACTGCAGTACTTGTTTGTTGTTTGTATAAAGTTTCATGAAAAAAAACCATGATGCAGATATTGAAATATGGTTCTGGAAACGAAAAGGATTGCAGATGGAAGTATGGATATGATGGCAGCGATATATAACGCCTGTATTACACACCGAGAGGACAGTAAAAATGAAGGCGAGCAGGCGGGGGTTAAGGAGGACACTTATTTAATGGTAAACCGAGCTCCGTGGCAAAGTTAAAAATGCTGCATGGCATGCCTTCAGCAGCGGACCCCGGAGTCCTCTCGGGTCAGCCTAATTAGAGCAGGCGCAGACAGAGCGAGTTTGCAGGGCGGCGAGCTCCGCTCTTGCGCAGGCGTTTAAAGCAGACGGAGCGCGGGTGCAGGGGGGCGCGGGCTCACATCCTGAGCAGATGAATGTAATTTAGACGGAGCGTGATGATGGCCTCTCAGCCACAGGCTTCACGGGCCTCCTGCTCCTGTGGGCACTGAGGCCAGTTTAGGACAAACATGCTAACAAGCTCAGTGGTGGCGGCTTTCCCCCTGCCCCACACACACACACACACACACACACACAATCATCACAGGACGGGCACCAAGACCCCACACACACACACACACACACACACACACACACACACACACACACACACACAATCATCACAGGACGGGCACCAAGACCCACACACACACACACACACACACACACACACACAAAATCATCACAGGACGGGCACCAAGACCCACACACACACACACACACACACACACACACAAACACACACAATCATCACAGGACGGGCACCAAGACCCAGACACACACACACACACACACACACACACACACACACACACACACACACACTCACGCACACGCATATACACTGCAGGCCAAAATATCACGAACACCCTGCATTTTTCAGAATTTGGCTGGTTTTTGTCTTAAAGTCATCTTAAAGTCAATTTTGAGCGATAAAGGCACACAAATTGTCAAAGGGACACTTGTATTGACTATTGTATTTAGTCAACTTGTATTGAGTTGCTGCGGGATGAACTTGAGCGGGCAGTCAGAGAAATGTGCCCATCAAGTTCAAAAGAGCTCATGAAGGAATGCTTGAAAGCCCAGAATGAGTTACCAGGAAGCTCTCCCCTTAACCCTTAGTGCAGATATAGACGCCAGCGTCCGTAAATTCCGAAATTCCGAAATTCCTACATAATTCTGTAATTGAATTTCCAAATGTCTTGCTTCACTGGAATAATTTTCCAGAGTCTCTGTGACTCATACAGTACTGTGCAAAGGTTTTAGGCACATTTAAAGCAATTTTATAGGGCAAATATGCTTGCAAAAATGATGAAATGAAAAGGTTTTAATAACTGAAAAATGGACTAAACAGAGCTGTAAACGGTTATAAACTATATCAAAACAATATTTGGTCTAACTACCTCTTACCAAAAAATCTGGGACACTGTCCTGTTGTGTTATAGTTTTATGAGATGATCGGCTTTTTGCTTGTTTCAAGCAGAGTGGAAAACTTGCCATGGTTTTACGGCAGACTGACTGTCTCGCTTGTGTCTGTCCCTCCAAGCAACTGAAGATCACAAAGGAAAAACGATCAGAGTCCAAATTTAGCATTTTTGTATATTTTATATATATTATAGTATTTATAATCATATATAATAATATTATATATCATTATCAGATTTTATATATTTTATATTTTTTGCATATTTTTTCAGTGCATTGTTTCTAAGATCGTTTTGAATTTTTAATTCATCATTTCTCCACAACATGAAAATGTGACTGATCATTTTTCCATTGTGGTCCGCAACTGCAGACAGCCATGATGATGTTGACATCAGGGCTCCGTCAAGACTATATTATTTGTATCAACTGTTTTTAATGAAATACCACCATTTATTTATAAAACTATTCTTTGGAATTTCAAATATACTTTTTATCTTCAGTGACACAAATGTGGTAAACAAAAAATAAACATCTAAAGCCAGATTTAAGTTTTAAAAAATGTGGGGCACCTAAGACTTTTGCACAGTACTGTTCACTGGGTTATAAAGCCTAAATAGGCTCATGCATAACGGGAAAAATTGGCATTATTTATATGTCATTCTGTTTTTTGTTGTTGCTGAAAACCTTATTACATCAATAAACATACCAATTGCAGCCTACTGTGCTACACAATATACGGATCGGGGAAAAATAAATAAACCACAGCGTGTCAGCGCTTAAACACCCCATGACAAAACACACTGCATGACCAGCAGGAGCACTGGCAGCACATAAGAGCGGACTGCGAGCTTAGTCTCGTACCTGGAAGTCCTGAATTCTCCTCTTGGACTCCTCCAACTGGTGCTGCAGATCATCTACGATCTCCTTGTACCGGGCGTATCGCTGCCCCACGATCTCTCGCTGTCTCTGCGACTCCTGCGGCAGAAGCCACGACCTCGTCAGCCTCACGTGCCCCAGGCCACAGACCTGCTCTCTACACCCAGGGTTTCCTCCCGGATTTTTTGAAACTGTGGCGGAGGGCTTCAGCGTCGGGTCAAAACTCAGCATTATCAGGTGCGGCCAGTTTCATTAATCAGCACGTAGGCGATATAATAACTGAAGTCTATGTGCACGGAGGCTTATCAGTTTCATGTGCATGACGGTGGATTTCACATGTAATATGAAAACCGATTATGACTCCGGACTCCGGAATTGGAATTAAATAATCATGAAGATACAATTAGGTTGAGCAGGATGTGCTCACAGCAAACACAGAAGTTAACATCGTAGTTTATCGTTTGGCAAAGTGAACAAAATATTTTTTCTCTAATCGTTGCACACATTGCATTAAGAAGAAAGCAGCGCGTTATACTGCCGATGGCTAATTTTTATTCATTGGAAAACGTTCATCAAGCAAAATGATTGACAACAGGTCAAGAATTATTAGCGCTCATTTTAACTTAACAAGGAGAACTGGCAACACCTGATAGTCCTTAGGATTTTTGGAGTTTATGTAAAGTCATTTTACATAGGTGTGGCGGCTTTTATTTTGCCGTGGCGGTGCGCCACGATCAATTACATGCAGCGGAAACCCTGACACCTGACCTCACCCAGGACTTCAGCAACCGTGACCAACCCTTTTCCGGGAGATCCGCCATCTTACTTTTTTTTTGTTTGCTCCAACGCTAATTTACCACATCAAACTCAGACAAATTACCAGCTCAGCGAGATCTCAAGCTGTAGGGGGGAGGTGGGCTGCATCAGAGCTGGAGTGGAAACCTGCCAGAAAGTAGATCTCCAGGGATCTCTCATGGGTTGATTATAATATCACCTCCTAATATTTGTTTGTTGCTTGACTACTGCATTCAAAACGGCAGCCGATTTAAGGTTCACGCAACGCTAGCAGATCATGTATCTGGGAAATATTTTGGAAGCACCCTGTCAAAGAAGCTGCACCAACAGAAACGGGTTTTTGTGTGTTGATACCACGGTTTGCCGGGGATCTGCTGTACCTCCAGGTCCTTGAAGTTCTCGAGTAGACTCAGCTTCTCGGGGACAGACTCCAGATGATCTAGAGCGAGCCTGGTGCTCTAGGGTCACATGATAGAAACAGGCCAATAAGAGTCAAAAACCAGGTCTGGACTGAACATATGATGCACACATTCGCCAATCACTGTGTAATCTCGTAAAATGTACAGTATTTGCAGCGATGAAATTTTCTTAAAACTCAATTTTCTTAAGTCAAAGCTTGTCTATTTACTGGAAATTTCAACCACTGGAAAACGGAAAGCAGCTGCGTTTGGACATAAAACATTTTTGGAATTTTCGTTACTCGAGTAAGTGCGTCATTGAGAAGAAAGTAATTCATGGTATTTCTTGACCAACAGAAACTTCAAGCATTCAGAGGAAAAAAAAATGGCACTTTCACTTTTGGGGTTCTCAAAATGTGTGGGTCACTCACTGTTGGGACCCAAGGCTGGGCTTAAAATCTATATCCAAGTAGCTCTACACAGCCAGTAGGATTCTTCCAGAACTGCTCAAGTAACAGAGAGCATCTGAATACCAGAGGTGAAAACTCCAGGATCAGCCAGTCCTCTCCAGTCGTTTGCTTCAACTGCCTGGATTTACCACTTTATTCTATTCTCCAGCTCAGGAGGAAGAGGCAATTACTGGAGTTAAGGCTGTTTTATACATTATAAACTTGTAAAACGAGTCGACAGATGTCTTAGGAAAAGTGTCCTAGGACACAAGATGCTTTTATGCTTAAACGAAGAGTTGAACGACATCTGGAGCGCAAGCTGTCGCCTCCATGGTAATTTTGCATTTATTGTACTATAACCAACTGAGCGTTTTGCTAAAGCTGCTGCATCGCCTTTGTATATTCATGACAACCACCAAACTCTCATTCCATCCAGCTATTGAAAATATAAAGACAAGCAACGACGATGTTATCTGAAATCTGCAATGTTACAAATATTCGACAGGTAACAAAACGCAGTCGAATTCCACTTTAGTCCGTCTTTCATTATTGTTACATTATTCTAGTCCTCACACTCTGTCAACAGACGTCTTACAGGTATCAAACAGCCTTTAGCAGGCTAGGTTCGTGGGCAAAGGAAAACACACAGGAGGACTTTAACTTTCGAACCCCTACACTCTGCACTTCTGCGGAATACACCATATAAGTCACAGAGCACATTTAACATTTCATAGTATGCAGCCGGGAGTGCGTTTCCCACAATCACAGATGCTAACTTACATAGTTGGGCCCATTGACTGTGAATGGACGCAGTATGTAAGTTGCTAACTTAGTTAGCAAGTACACCTTTGGGAAATGCATCTGAGGAGAACAGTTTCACCTATGATCATTTAAAGGCTTGGGAGGACATTTCACAACAGTTTATTTAGCTGATGCATATATTCAGAGTAACTTGCAGTCTGATTAGACCAAGAAGAGGCCAACCTCCCCCCCCCCAAAGCAATGTAGGCTGAAGGACGCAACAGCTGCACTGGCTCTACTGAGGTGGGCCTGTAGAGCCAGTCATCACACAGTCGTTAAAAGGGAAAAGTCGTTAACACAACGAATGCATCCCAGTCAATACCGAGCACCTGCACGTTTCTTCCCCACGGCGACTGATGGGCGTATGAGGCAAAGGGAGTTTCCAAGTGTGTGCGCTAATATAACCCCAGGCAGTGCGCCGACGAGTTGCATAATGCTGACAAAGAGCAGGGATGACAAATCGCTTTCATTTTTTTAGGGACGCTCCTGAACAGTCCAAAGTCAATAATGCCTTTCAATAGTGCTCCGCGAATAGACTCTTCTCTTGAACCAAAAACTAATTAAGTGCATATACTTGTCTAGCATCGGTTGTTCAGAGTTTCCAGGCGAAACCTTTATCATATGTATATGAAAAAATTGATCCCCCCCAACCCCCCTCCAGCTTAAACCACATCCTATTCTTCATTATTTGGCCCCAGGAGTGGGGGTGGGGGCGTGGGGCGGGGGGCGGGGGGCATGGTTGCTCAGAACGGGAACACAACGTCCTTCCACTGTGCGCGAAAGAGAAAAGTAAATAAAACGATTAGGCGCAAAAAAAGGACAGCCAAGGCCTATTCAGTGAAAATCAGATAGTGCTCTTCAAAAATCATGCCGGGCGCGGACACGGATCACTTGAGCTTCCAAATTTGAATTTAAGTCGGCACATCTTGTGCTTCGGCAAAAGAACAATAAGCTATGCAAAGTAACAAGGTAAGAGAGATGTGCATAATGGCATATTAGGGTATCTCTGGTGGGGGGAGGGTGCTGTGTCAGATTTGTACATTTGCAATGCAAGCCCGTGTAACCTTCCACCTGTAGTCTTGTTCTATGATCATTAGCTTTCATCACTGCAAATATAAAGGAAACCTGCCCAAGATTTCTTCCTAATAAGGAGGTTTTCTTTGCCACTGTCACCTTTTGACAGTCTCCTTGGGGGTTCTGGGCCTGTTCTATGTTTATCGCTTCAGGTCCATTCCAACTGTGAAAAGTGCTGAACAAATAAAATTGAATTGAATTAAAACTGAAGTGTAAACTGTCGACAGAGGGGGTCCACTAAAATATACGGTGTTTGCTTTGCAAAGATTCACCTGTGGCAAACCACTGCACTGGCATAAAATAGGCAATAAAATAAAATTGCCTCCATAAAATAAGAAGTTAATCAATAATAGTCATGTGATTCACAGGCAGTGCCGTTCTCATCTGTTTTTGTTTACAGGAGGTGCACTGCAGATGTGATTCTCACTGGCTAACATTTACTTGCTCGGAGATAAATGACAGCGGAAATATCGATCAGGCACCTAAACGGAGCCATTCCTTCATCTCCAAGAGGCCTCTAACCCCATTGATGATGTCTAAAATTGTTCTGCAAAAGTCTCCAATTCCCCCGAACTGAGAGTAGAGAATATGGAAATTTTTGTACAAACAAATATTTCTTTAACAATGCACCGATTTTACATTCTTAGCAGCAGAGCCAGGTCCTAAGGTCACCCTTTCCCAGATACGGTACGGCACATTATTCTGCCAACTGCCACCAACCCAGATATCCTAATGACCTCCCATGATATTACAGTGAATAGCGGTCACAATGTCTCCGCTGGCGACATATAAACCACTCTCTGGTCATGAAGAAGGGTTCGCAGCTTCACTCGAGAGACACTTCTCGGCGAACACAAACTGTCCCAATGATACTAGAGCGGTTTTTTTTTTTTTTTGTCAATGCAAGGACACTGCAGCACTGTTTTATCAAAAATGATAAAAAATGTTCTGCATTAGTCGGGCCTGTCAGAGGGTCACCGATGCCGGGGTAAATGAACTGATTACTCAGGGAAACTGCAGGCTACGAATAGTGGTAAGCGGGAGGCACAAGGTATGGCATCATGACAAATGTAGGCATCATCACTTGTGCGGTACTGACACAGAATCATGACTAGAAAGACCCTACAGTCGGGCTGCTAAGCTAATTCGTAGTGCCATTTCTTTCCATGGTAAAGCTCACAAACACAACAAAACATATAGAAATAAGGTCTGAATATCCATCCGATATCGAAACCGCCGCGTCCTCACTAGGGTCGCGGGGGAGCTGGAGCCAATCCCAGCTGACTATGGGCGAAAGGCAGGGACCCACCCTGGACGGCTCGCCAATCCATCGCAGGGCGCACACTCCATTCACTCTCACACTCACACCCACGGGCAAGTTAGAGTCTCCAGTTAGCCTGACATGCATGTCTTTGGAGCGCGGGAGAAAACCAGAGTACCTCGAGGAAACCGACGTGAACACGGGGAGAACATGCAGCTCCTGACAGAAAGGCCCCAGGCCGGATTCAAACTCATGACCTTCCTCCAGTCAGGTGACAGTGCACCATGATGCTGGACGAATTTTTTTTTTGAAACCTGGGCAGTTAAAAGCTCGCAAACCTCTGGTCTATTTTATCTAAACTGTAAGGTAGCCCTGACCCTCTGAAGGGATTTATATTAATGCAGTCACAAGCAAGTACACGGCATCTCCATCCAAGATGTATACAACTTCCCGTTCGGCCATTTGCTATACTGGCGGGTGGAGTAGGGGATGTGCAGTCGAGACTGGGAAACATTAAAATAAATTCTGTGCCTTTCTGGGAACAGGTCAGTGACCTCTTGAGATAAGGAGATGGGTCAGATTCCATAATCCTTCCGGATGGGGGCTGACTTGCGGAGGTCAGCAGTCCCTGGGCAATGATGAACCTGCCATAGTGTGAAAGAGATCTTTCTCGAAAACCCCTATGAATTCTGGGATAGGTTTGAAAATTGAGTTAGCTGGAACCGTGGACTTACCGTTTCCAGACCTGATATCCGGTCCTGAAAAAAGAGGCATTTTACGTCAGTTCATTTGGTTGAGAGGTGAAGTGAAAACAAGAGAACATCGGGAATCACACAAGGACTGCTGTGCACGCATGCAGGTGCACACGCTGTTCATTTATTCATTTATTTTTCATATTGAACACGTTTAAGTCAAGTGCAATATTAAAATAAATCATACAGCTGAAAAAAATTAGAAAACGAGAGGTCGAAATCAGATAAAATTTTTTTTCCCCCAAATAAATTAATTCAGATTATTGCAATCCTTACAATATCACATTTTATGAGTAAATGTAATGTTCAAGCTGCTTATTAATCATAACAGGCTACATATCGGTCTTGATTACTGCGTAAATAAAGAGTTTGATAGTTAATCAGGCACATGTACAAGGGAGCAGGTTGAGAGTAATCATGTGTTAAAAGGTGAGGTTAGAGCAGTGCTGTAATTCCTCTGATGACGCGCCACTGATGTTAAATCACTACTGCCACACTGCTAATGCTTCCACGTTTACTCCCTGCTGCCTATATTAGCTCATGCTGTGGCAATGCATACTCATGTATGTCATATATATAAAGCACAACAGGACCAAACTGAGCAGGAGAGAGAGAGAGAGAGAGAGAGAGATAAAACTAGAATGTGCTTTTACTCGTAAAAACAGACGTCTACCCCCGGCCCCCTTGCCTGCCTAACCCTCCGGACAGACAGATGGACAGACAGGCACATACCAAAAGGCACCACTTCAGGACCTGAGTAGTAAGTATGCAAAGTTTCGGTAAGATTATGCAAACAGTTTTGGAGTTACGCTCCGGAAACGAAGTGGGAACGCGAACGCCAACAGGAAACGAGCCTAAAACAATGTCTCCCCTCTCCCTCCGGGGGAGGACATAATGAGAGAGACAGAGAAACGGAGGAGACAGAGAGAAGACAAGGAGAAGGAGGAGCGAGGGAGAGAGATGAAGTGAGGAAAGAGATGAAAAGAGAGATGGAAAAGACGGAGAAAGAGAGGAGAGAAAGGGAGAGAGAGAGGGAAAGAGAGATTGGAGAGAAAGGGAGAGAAGGAGAGGGAGAGAGACAGAGAATGGGAGAGAGGAAGAGTGAAAACAAGAGAGAGGGAGAGAAAGAAAAAGAATGTAGAGGAAGGGAGAAAAGGAGAGGGAGAGAGGTAGACTGAAAGAGAGAGAATGAAGGGGAGACAGGAGAGAGGGAATGAGAGAGACAGAGAGTAAGAGAGTGAGAGTTGTGTATGGAGCTGTCTCGCATGATATACGAGCCCCGTCCACACTAAGCTGGTTACCTGCCCTCCGCCTCACACCGGGGGGGCACTGAGTCACTAGACCCCCCCACACGCCCTAATCAACAGGCCCAGGACACCTGCATTATTCGCCCAAAAGGCATTCATACAGGCGCGTCAGCACACTGGGGGGGGAGATGAAACAGGGAACAGGACTCCGCGGTGTACAGACTCTACAGTGTGAAAACAGGCAAGAGAAACCAGGCCCACTTGCTTCACAACCCATACGCTACATGGCCAAAAGTATGTGGACACCCCTTGGCCCGAGGGCTGTTCTCCGTAGTTAAGGATGAGCCCCATAAACTCTACAGTAGTTTACAGCAGCTTGGGGAAGGCCCAATCCTGTTCTTAGATGACAGTGTTCCCATGTGTACAACGAGCTCCATACATGGTTTGTTTAAGCACTTGACCTGGCTGAACAGGGGCCTGACGTTAATCTCATCAAACGCCATTTGGATCAACCAGAAAGCCAGTTTCAAGATCTAAGATTTTTGACTTTGGTATTTGCTGCTGGAAAATCTAAGTCGCACGATAGCTGTGATGTGGTATTCTACCATTCATTCCAGCGAATTCTGCATTTTGATTGGTTAACACCAGGTATCTATTCACCGGTAAACTACCTTGCACTGGGCCAAGACCTCGTCATGATTACGCCAACAAAATAAGGCTACAGTTTGCATACAGTCTTACTCGCTAGCGAGCTAGTTGGCTACCTAGCTAGCAATAGTATAGCTAGCGCGCCAATGTATTTAGCTACATAGCCAACTGGCTAGCGAGCTAAAAAGGCTGCAGTTCGCTTTCAATGCGTACACTGTCATACTCGTTAGCGAGCTAGTTGGCTTCCTTGCTAGCAAGCCAAAGTGATATCGAACTGTGTGTCATAGCTAGCACGCCAGTATTTTCCTAGGGGTGTTGACAAGAGTCATGGTAGAATGGAGATAAACCTACCGTTTTTTTTCGAGCACTCGGTATTTATTGTAGGCTAGATACCTGGAAATTTACATTTGAAACCTCGCACAAGCGCTCGGTTTCAAATGAAATTTCCAGGTATCTATCCTACGATAAATACCTCGTGTTCGAAAAAAACTGTAGGTTTATCTCCTAAGTGTTTAACTTGATTAGTCCTTTCTTTGGTGACAAAAAAGTAATCTGTCCTGTCAATAAAGTGAATGATGGAAAGGTGGAGAGAGAGAGAGAGAGAGAGAGAGAGAGAAAAAGAGGGGATACAGAGAAAAAGAAGAACATACTCACTTGCAGGTTCCTCAATTCTTCATCCTTCCAGCGAGTTTTCTTCTGAAGATCTGGAAGAAAACAACAGATCTGAGATTAGCCTACTCCAGTGCATCCACTGATCTGAGATTAGCCAGCTATAGTCAATCTACAGATCTGAGAGCAGCCTGCTGTAGTAAATCTACACGTCTGAGTTCAGCTGTCTATAGTGCATCCACAGATCTGCGATCAGCCAGCTATTGTAAATCTACAGACCTGAAATCAGCCTACTATAGTAAATCTACAAATCTGAGATCAAGCTGCTATAGTAAACCAACAGATCTGAGATCAACCTGCTACAGTAAATCAACAGAACTGAGATCAGCCTACTACAGTGCATCCACAGATCTCAGATCAGCCAGCTATAGTAAATCCACAGACCTGGGAACAGGCAGCAAAAGAAAATCCACAGATCCGATATCAGCAAGAGACCTTTAATCTAGAGATCCAAAATAAGTCCGCTCCAGTAAATCTACAGATCTGGGATCAGCTTGATACCATGAATCTACACGTGTGCGATAGCCCTGCCACAGTGACACCAATGATCTCAAATCAGCCCATCTGAAAGGCTGCTCCACGCAAGGCAGGGAAACTCTCCATCAGTAGTGATATAATGTTCAGAAAACATTCACAGCAAGGGTCCAAAAATATAAGCAGTGTCTCAACAATATTCAAAATCTTTGGTCAATTGCTTTCTTGCCCAATAAGACAAAAAAATCTGCTAATGAGAAGAAAAATTTTTTGCATATTTTTATTTGCTAATGCGGGAAAAAATGACACTGGTCAAACACAAAGAAACTTAAAACAAGAGCAACGCAAGGCGTGGCATTTGCCCCCGACTGAAACAGTTGAAGAACATGTACAGAAAGCGAGAGTTAGGCATCATGTGCTATGTATGACCATTCAGGTCATCACAAAGCAAAAACCTCCGGCGAGTGCGCTAAAGGATTTCAAGATGGCTGCCATGGCAGCCATATTGGTTGGCGGAGTGAGCTGGAAATCGATAGGCATCGTCCCCTATGTACGACCATTCACCCCAACAAAAATCATAAACCTCCGTCGAGCGGTGTTCACGTTAGAGCGCGACAAAGGATTTCAAGATGGCTGCTGTGGTGGCCATACTGGTTGGCGGAGCGAGCTGAAAATCGATAGGCATCATCCCCTATGTATGACCATTCACCCCACCAAAAATCATAAACCTCCGTCGAGCGGTGTTCACGTTAGAGCACAACAAAGGAAAAGTTTACGACATTACGCCCGGACGGACGGACGGAAGGGGTGAAAACATAATGCCCCCGACCGACTTTTTCGAGGTCGGGGGCATAATTAGCTAGTATTTTCTATTTGATAGGGGAAAAAAAATGAAACTAAAACACTTGCTAGGATAAGATTCTTTTGACACGCTCCACAGGATGGCGAAGGCTCTACACCAAAGGCGAACGACTCCAGCGGCATCATGGGATGCTTCTGTATGCCTCTTATTTATAACAGACCTATTAAAAAGTTCCCTTCCTGAGAGACAATGACCAATTACATTTCAGTTATTTAGGCAGTTATTTCATCCATTTGGGGGCCGATTCCCTTGTGGAAATATGAGGGTAAGGGCCTTGCTCAGGGGCCCAACAGCTGTACTTATCATACTGGGGACACACCAACGCTTGAACCATCAATTTTTCCAGTCTCAAACAACTTAGCAACCAGGCTGCGATCAAATCCCAAATCGTTAGAAGGATCAAAACACAAATGAGGCAGGAGTCCTTAAAACGAGGCTTCTAACATTAGTGCTCACAGGTCTCCCACAGGCCTTTACGGTAAAGGTACCATAAATGTAGCCACACAGCAGGCAGTCAGCATTTCCAACCTCAGACCCCCTCAACCTCCCTCCCAGTACCCACACGATGTCAATCACTCGCACAGCCTCTCAACCCCTTTGTGCAGAATACAAATAATGCCAATTTTTCCTGTTGTGCACAAGCCTATTTAGGCTTTATAACTCAGGATTTGTCTCACAGAGACTGTGTAAAATTATTCCAGTGAAGCAACACATTTGGAAATTCAATTACAGAATTATTTCCGAATTAAATTTTGGAATTTACGGACGCCGGCGTCTATATCTGCGCAAAGGGCCATGCCTGGGCACGCCCCCCCCCACCCCACACAACACAAGAGAGACACCAACTGACTTCCTCTCCCGCTCGCTAAGCTAATGAATCGATTAACGCCACCGATTGCACTGGATTTGAGTTTCCCAATAGCTCAGCTCATTGACCAGCACCCATCGCACCAAACGCAAATAATTTCTCCAGCTCTGAAGGAAATGGGCCTCAAATAATGCAGCACAGCGGAGCCCTTTGAGTCACTTTTACATTACCTACATTTAACAGCCACTTTCATCCAAAGTGGCGCACAATTTAGCCGACTAAGCAGGGGTCCCCATCGGTCGCTCTCACGGGACCGAGAGCAGTTCTGACCTTACTGTGGCAACAATAGAGCTGAAACTGCTTATATAACGAGTCCCAGTCAATTACCCCAGCCAATAACCCTGCAGCTCTCAAGGTCGGTCCTGGGCGACCCCCCAGTGCAAGCTGGTTTTTGTAGTCCCAATCACAATTGCAACCCCAGAATTGAAATAACAAGCCATTAATTTTTCTTGATTAGTTGCGTTTGCAGGGATTATTTATCCACTTAAACCATAATAATTACTATGAATTCCACAAGCAATAAAATCCCTCTTTTTGTATGTTGTGCTTTCGAAATAGTAACAGCAAACGAGAATTTTTTTTTTTTTTTTGCTGATTAAATTCAGGATGACGGCGAATCAATAAACTGCTAATAAGGTTTCTGAACTCAGGCGTTTAAATTCTCTCAAAATGTGTTTCCCAGAATTTAGCACAAAAATAACACTGAACAGGTTTAATCTCATAGTAATTGAAAGTTTTTCTCTCTCTACTGCTTGCTTTGTCTTTGCATTCTTCATTATTTAACCAGACAATTGGATGCCTGCTGGACCGACATGTATCCTGGACCCCTTAAGGAATCGCTCCCAAAATCGATAGGCTTCGTGACCTTACCTTACACACAAGGCCAACGCCAACTATGAAGAATTTTCAGTTGAAATTTGAGGCCTTTACAGTGCTCACAACTAAATCTTTACAGACGTTACCATCGCTGATCCACAGTATTTCCGACTCGTCATCCGGGGATACAATTAAATTATTCATTTTAGTGACCATGTGTCAACTATCTCACTAATTCAAAGCCAATTGATTCCGAGATTTCATCAGTTATTTTCCCCCTCGCTGTACACAACAACATTTAATTAGTAATGTAGCGCAATATGAATATGAAACTGATCAAGGCATGCTGAACCACTTCTGACAGAACAAGGCTTAAAAAGGGCAAATGATCTAGATGAACAGTGCAATTCAGAAACATTTAAAAAACTTGTTAAAATTCTCCGACTGCCATTGTGGTTGGAACAAAAACCAGCATCTGGATCGGCCCTCCAGGACTGGAATTGTGAACCCCTGTTCTTTCAAAAGGACAGGGCCTCTTCCCTTGGGCTCGTAATCGCCTCTCTAACCCTCTCAGCGAGGAGACGAGAGAGCGCACGACCCGCCGAAGCGTGGGAACACTTGAGAACACGACAGACGGTCTCCATTTTGGATTGTGTTTCAGCAGAACTTAATTATGCAGCGATGGAAACCTCATCCGTGTTAAACTACACATTACCTGAGGGTGCACTGGCAGAGGCCCCTGTCCTCAGAGGAGAAAAGCACAGAATGTAATGTCCCAGCGCCACACAACACAGGCACGGTGGTGTCACCCTTTAATCTCAGCAGTGTAACACCTCTTAAACCCAAGACACAGAGGCACATACGCCCCCTACAACCCGAGACACCAGGCGACCGAGAAATTTGATCTTTTCATCGCATCACGCGACACCATTCTCCGACATTTCTGTCCGATAAGCCGATTAAACTTATTTTTTCCAGGGAAGACTCAGGTAACAGAAAACAAGTTCTGTATCCCGGTGCGAGACAGGATGTGTGACAGGATGTGTGACAGGATTTGTGACAGGATTTGTGACAGGATGTGAGACAGGATGTGAGACAGGATGTGTGACAGGATGTGTGACAGGATGTGAGACAGGATGTGAGACAGGATGTGTGACAGGATGTGTGACACATAAAAATACCACAAACATGGCCATGAATACCAGTTTGGGGAAGTTCAGAACGTATTTGAGACAAGTTCAGGTAGAGACTGAATCAATTATGAGGTGATTTTAGATCTGTTGGTCAAAATGTTATCATTTTTGACTCCGTTTCCCTCATCAAATTATTAAGCTGTTTTTCTGACTTAATAGAGCAGTTACCGTCCAGAATGGGCAAATTGCTTGACATCCGGTATTGCTGCTGACAGCTTTTTTAAGAACCACAGAGCCAAATAACTTCACGCTTGACACTGGGCTGCCTTGGGTCCTCAGCAATACACTCGCCAAGTGTGAAGTCAACCGCATGATCGGTTATCAATAAAATCACAGAACAGACGTGCACAGATAGTAAATCCTTCCATTTACAGTCACGAGCCCACCATTCAAGCGCCTGCCACTATACCCCTTGGGTAATGCTGGTAGCATCATCTTGCTTCTCAGATCTGTCCAGCAAATCTATGCAGCTGGTTCAGCCTCTCTTAATGGGACCTATAGCTAAGCAAAATGCCACTTTTGGTTCAAAATTTTAGTTTTGAGGTAAGAACATGAAGTGGTCCTTCCAATAGTCTACTTTCAGGACATATATTAACTTTCTGCCTAATTGGTCTTAAACTTGCTCTGAAATTACTCTTTTACACTAAAAAGCACTTTAAAACCTTGATAAAAATACAGATGGTTTTCAACACGAAAATACAGATTTCTCAGCAGCTGTACATCCAATTAACTTCATATTAGGCAGTTTGCTTCATTTAGTGATGACCTATGTCTGTACAGAGCTCTTTTTGCAATATGTACCTCTGAATATAAGTAAATCAAAATATGCATATTTAATTAGCCGTTTCCCGCCGAAATTGATTTGGGGGGGTCAAAATCAATACTAGAACACAGAAACGAAAAGAAAAAAAGCTCTGTAGAGACATTAGGAATGTTTTTCCCCTCACATTACAGCTGAAATTATAACCAATACTGTTTAGTTATCTCAATAACTGTGTTTCTCTAAGTATCTATATATACATTAAAACAACCGTTGCCATGGCAACCACTGATGTGATGCTACAGAAACTCAGTGTTTTAAGTTGCAATTTCCAATAGAATTATTTTGATAATAATTCTTAGTTTAAAAAGTGAATATCTTGGAAAAATGTTTGCTTAACTATAAGTCCCCTTAAGGAGACACAAGCTGCTAATTACAATTCAAATTAAAAGGAATGACATGAGTGGATGTTTTTTGTAATAACAGTTTGGAGACTTCAAAATTAAAGCCATTTTTCAGGGCTGTGTCTGATCATATGTGCAGCACAGTCTCTCAGACAGAGCACTCACCTGTCTGAGGCGATGTTGAGCACAATATCGGATTGCAAAATTAATGCCAGGCTGGGCACTTCATCGTTCAATCAGCCCAATGATTTACAAGATCTGGCATTAGATAATATCGCAGATGGGAGTCAGCTGAAGACGAGCTTTAATGCAATCAAACAGACTTATGAGCGTACGGATATCAGCCATTTGGCAATTAGACTTGATCCAGATTTAAATGATGGCTGGTACTGCACAGGTGTTCACACAAGAACTAAAAATCTGCCACTGCCTTTCTGTCAATAGCCAACAGCACTAACTGCTCTACCCTAATATACCAACAAGAAAAAAAAAACTGATTTGTATGATGTGTAAATTGTCCCTTTTTATAAAATCTTTTCCTCAGAAACTGCACAGCAGTCTATCTATTTATAACCCCCTACTGTAGGTTAAAGTTTAATTCCTATTACTTGAAACATACAAACAACAGAAAGTAATAAAAAAAGGGACATCTTGGAAATGGCAGAAAATAAATAAAGCCAAGGAACTGCCAAAAAAAAATTGAAACATCCAGCCAAAATAATGACAGTAGCATTCATTTAACAAAGAGCGAGACCGTATCAAAGTTAGAAAAAATGTATTCCACTGCATTTTTTGAATTTTGCCTCCAACTCGTTTACAGAAAGTGTGAGTACCAGTGAAATCCCAAGTATAGACTGAACAGTTTTCATCGGTGCTCGCAAGGGAGGCAGTGTGATAATCTTTA
This sequence comes from Gymnothorax javanicus, assembly GCA_029692085.1. NCBI lineage: Eukaryota > Metazoa > Chordata > Actinopteri > Anguilliformes > Muraenidae > Gymnothorax > Gymnothorax javanicus. The sequence continues at coordinate 9,669,107 of CM056198.1, read as the reverse complement.
CACGTGATGAGGGATCAGGTGACCAGAGCGCGCTGTACCTCTCTTTTCATCACCGAGGCTCTCGAGAAGCCGCTCCTGCTGAGAGATGCGTTCCCGCAGATTCTGCTGCTCAGTGTCTTTGCTCTTCTTCAGGCCTTTTATCTCCTCGCGGCTCTGATGGACGTGACGCCTCAGCCTCCGCGCTCGAGCCTCTCGCTCTTTCACCTCCTCACACATCCACTGTAGTTTCGTCTGTGACAAAAGAACAAAAATGGCCACTGCAGTTCCATTTGACAAACAAACTAATATAGCCACTGCAGTTTCGTCGGCGACAAACAAACAAATATGGCCACTGCAGTTTCTTCCACAACAAATGCAGCCACTGCAGTTTTGTCCGAGTCAAACACATGCAGCCACTGCAGTTTCGCCTGTGACAAACAAACAACTATGGCCACTGCAGTTCCATTTGATAAACAAACTAATACAGCAGTTCCAAATTAATATGGCTAGTTCATCTACGATAAACAAATATGTCCGCAACAAACTAATATAGCCACTGCAGTTTCGTCGGCGACAAACAAACAAATATGGCCACTGCAGTTTCTTCCACGACAAATGCAGCCACTGCAGTTTTGTCCGCGTCAAACACATGCAGCCACTGCAGTTTCACCTGTGACAAACAAACAACTATGGCCACTGCAGTTTCATTTGACAAACAAATTAATATGGCAGTTATAAACTAATATGGCACGTTCATCTACGACAAACAAATACGTCAGCAACAAACCCATATATCAACAGCAGTTTCATCTGCTGCAAACAAACAAATATGGCCACCACTGTTTTTTCAGCAACAAACTAATAAGGCCACAGCAGTTTTGTTTGCCACAAAAAACAAATACACACCAGTTTTGTCTGTGACAGATAAATATAGATAGCAAATTTTTGTCCGCAAGAAACAGGAAAATACAGCCACTGCAATTTAGTCGGCAAAAAACAAATACGGCTATAGCAATTTTGTCTTTGACAAACAAGTAAATTCGGTCAATGTAGTTTTTGTCTAAGACAAACAATTACTGCGACAAACAAATATAGCCACTGCAGTTTTGTCCGCAATAAACAAATACAGACAATTACAGTGACATGACATGTTGAGCCACCAGCCACAACTCAGATGAAAAGCTGACGATCCATCCAATATTTCCAAAAGACTAACATTACACAGGGCATATTGCCTGCATTTCAGGAGCTGCTGTTCTCCCATACCTTGGTTTCGGCCAGCCAGCGGTGTGGGTCGCTTTGAAGCCGCAGACTGAGAGAAATGGCCTGTGAAAAGCAGAGACACCTGATGTTTATCCTTTTAAACACGTCTACCCATCCACTCGCACATTATTCCCCTCAAGACCAAGGAACAAATAAAGCGAGAACTTATCATTTGAATGTCCCCACACTGCTGAGTACCAAGCGGTGAGATGCCAACTTAAGACATACAGTGCACACATTTTCTGTATTTCGAAACACAAAACGCGCAAAAAATTACATTCAAAAAGATTCATCATCTGCTGCGACACACAAACCCAGAAAACTGCAGACAGATGTAAAACCTGCCCCTCCATGAAAAACAAAAGAAAAATCAATAATTCGTTTTCTCTGTGAAAAAATTTACGCTCAGTACGATCATTCTTCATCCAGCGCCTCCCGGTGCGCCGATTTGTTAAGCCGGTGAGCTATTTGGAAGAAAAGAGCAACATATTGTGGATGAGTGAGGAGCAGGGCAGGCCGCGGGATTTAGCACGGTTAGCGGACGCCTTCAAAATGGTGGCTGTAATGCACAGACGCAGTCTCAGAATTGTACAACAAGGTGCCGCCTGAAAACTGCAGTCCTGTGTGACAAAAAAAAAAAATTTACGACAAGGCCAGAGAAAGTTAATAGGGGACTTCAGAGTCGTTTAGCCCATATGTTGTCTACAGGCTACAGCCGTCAAGCAAGAAAATACAGTTTGGTTTAATCGAGCCTTCCCTGGCATGGATACCAGGAGGCTTTGAATGGTCCATTTGTTGTGATTGATGGGTTCAATACAACGATGACACTCTACTGTTAAAATGGTTGATGAACTTCGCGTTCTGCCGTCTGGGCGAGGCTCACAGTAAAGGATTCTCAGATCTGTTGAGGATAAGAGCTAATCAAAAGGCGACCGGGGGTTGGTTGTCTGCAGCTACAGTTTAGCTGCAAGATGCAAAGCGAGCTCGGAAATTCCCGCACGCAGGCAGTTTTTTGAAAGAGAAAAAACGGTTTGCGTCGGCGTTACAAATTGCCACGGGCTCAGATGTCGGGCTCAGAAAAACGGTTCTCCTGCACCCCTCCGAGTAAATAGCCAGCGAGGAAAAGGAAAAAAAAAACAAAAAACACGTACTTCTTCTCTCTCCTTTTCTCTAAATCCCCCCTTCCCCCCCCCCTCTTCTCGTTCACCTCAGATCCCTCCAGTCGAAATCTGGATATCGCACGTGCTGCCGTGCGCCTCGACTTCAAACGCGTGCTGGAGGGAGACGGGCTTTAACGACCGGCTTCTTGCGGCTGTCATCCGCACCGCGAGTGTAGGTGTGGTGCTGACAGGATGTCAACTCCTCTTTTTGCACGACCCATCTCTCCCCCGGAGATCAAAAGCAATCCAGCATCGGCGCAGATAAAAAAAAGTGAGGTCTGTAAGAGTATCCTTCTGTTCTCGACCGAGCTCCCAGCGCCCGGCATCACGGTTAATGTAACAAGTTGATCTAAGCATGTATAACGTGCAGCAATGTAATGTGGAGCATCTTCCCATTCTGATTAAACATTTATGAACGTACTTTATAGCTGCGTTTCACTCGCTTCCATCCATATTTTGCAAACAGTGTGAGATAAGATCGAGAGTGACACCGCTGAGATGTGTTTTTCCCAATCGATTTACATAATTCAAAGTAGCGAAAAAGACTGTTTTAACAGCTCTAGGAGTAGATAAAATCGGGAAGAGTCATGACGCGTGCGTTCTAGAGAAGCGAACGCAGTGTGCCTGCCCATTTTAACACCATGTTTGAATAGATTTTTATACATATAAGGGGCAGGGGTATATAGTACATACTAAATAATTCCATCCGTCCGTCCGTCCGTCCGCATCAGTTTGTCCGACCGATTTCTCAAAAACCGCTCATCAGATTGTTTTCAAATTGCAGTCATGCATTCTACACTTCATTGAGAGCTGCAGTGCCAAGTATGATGGAAATGTGATGATTTTTTTCAAAAATTACTTTTGTTTTCCATATTTTGACCTTAGAAAATTTTCCACTGCAAATGTTGTCTGACCAATTTCTCGAAAACTGCTCATCAGATTGATTTCAAATTTCAGTCATGCATTATACACTTCATGCAGAGGCGCAGCGCCAATTCATGTGAAAATACGCCATAATCTCTACAGAGCACAAGGGTCGAGGGTATTAGTGAGCTGTGCTCACTTTTCCGCTTGTTTGATTCTGAGAGGCAAAAACAGAGTATTGCAGACGAGTGTTTGTATGTTGTCGTGTCGTACACACGCGTGAAGGATATTTGAGTTTTTGTGCTGCACAGACGGTGCGTTTTAGACGTTGCATTTGGGTGCTTCAAGGGCCCTATATATATAGTTTTAAATTTTGAGAAGCAGGCACGTCGTATCTAAAATAGACCGAGTGGTTTGGCTCTAGACACAGGCAGAACGTGTAGCTGAGTTCCTGAGAGGCGAACACGAAGCGTTTGGGAACTAAGGGCAGGCAGGTACAGCTCGAGAGGCGGCAGAGGGTGATCAGCATGCGCTGAAAAAGTACGACGTCACTTTCGCTGGGGTCAACACTCACTTCCTCGACAATGGTTCACGCTCACAGCATAGCAACACATTCACTCGTACACTTAACACACGGCACGAAATGCCTAATATTTGACGATCAAAATACACTGAGAAATGCTTTCTGTTCTTTTATAATGAGCATATTTTGGGTGTAAGATGGCTGAAAATAAAGCATAATTCCATACAAAGAAACGAGGGCCATGGCGATAAACACTGTGCAAGTGTGTGGTTCGTTTGGTGTGAATCAGTTGCCATGGCTGCGGCAGGCCGACCTCGGAGTGACGTCACGACTTTGGCAGCGCATTGGGCCAGAGGGATGGAGGTGTCGAGTGAGGGGGGTGTGCGTGTTACTTTGAGCTTCTCTGTAGAGTCTCCGGCCAGCTCTTTGCAGGCCACGTCGATCTCCGCCCCGATGGAGGAGAGCACGGACTCTTGCTCCGCCTCCAAGTGGCCGATTCGCGCCCGCAAGTCCGAGAGGGTGTCTTCCAAGCTGCGGACGCAGTCATCTCCCCGGGCGACCAACTTCACCTGGAAAGGAACAAACCGCCACCACTGCAATAAAACAACCAATCGGCACTGTTATTCTACAATTTATTTATTTATTTATTTGTTTGTTTGTTTTTATTTCGGCATGATTGTATAGTCGTTTCATGACAATATCAACACAACATGTATCACGACCGAAAGGGTCGCGGGAGAAGCGCATAGAATACAAGAACCGACTGCTCACTCACCGTCTAAGATACGTCTGCAAACCTAGACGCGCTTTTGTCATGAGATAATCTACGCCAGTCGCTGTATCTGTGAGTAGTTCTGAAGTTTTGGCTCATCGGAGAAAAAGCAGCATGAATTTCTGTCTTATTTGCAATTACTCCAACCACTCCAAGTCATTGTGCAAGACTTCTTCCCCAAATTGATCAAACTATAAACCAATCGGGTGAAAACCTATCGCTCTTCCGTCATGTCACAGTTAGAAGTCAAAATTTGGCAACAACCATGTTGGTGTCTTGTGAGGGTCATGTGACTGCTTGTTCCTATCTACCCATCAATGTTCACCAGTCTCTCACGTCCCAACACTGTCCTGTCAGGGATAACTGGGTAGATCCATTTCACAGCCATTCGAAGACCCATAATTATAATTCAAAAGGCTACACAACAAGTGCTTCAACACAATCAAAGTGAAAATGTAAAAAAAAAATCGCCACCTATCTCTCCAAATTAATTCAGGCTCAGACATTAAACAGTACATGAAGCCCACGGATGATACGCAAAAATCCGGGAACAGAAAAAGCACTTCAAAGAACCCAACAAACGTGGCTATTTTCTCATTTTTCTGATGCTATCTCGCTCATCGCCAGGGGCTCCGACAGGTGTCGTAAACACAGTTTTGAGTGAGATAAAATGGAGGGCTTGCATGCCATCTAGCACGCCAGCCCTGAGTGTTTACCAAATACTGATATGGGCAGGTTCTGATTGGCCAAGAGACAAGTCAGAGGTGACTGCCCTTATGGCTGTGTTTCGTCTCCAGTACAGACACACAAAAACAAGAGACCAAAATATAGGGGCCAGTATAGAGGTGGAGAGGCGCACTTCCCTGCTTAGAAGACATAACATCCATTGAGAGGTGAGGAGGTTATCTTGGGTGTCGCTGGGCTGGTTGGAAACACCATTTAATTGGAAGCAGTGATGCAGGTAGGCGCTGGTTAAAGAAATCCCAAAATCTGCTCAGATATTAAGGATAAGCATTGGTGCCTTTTTTTCTTTTTTTTAAAGCACGTCCAAAGTTCACAAACCGAAATAATCAACCTCACCCCGAAGCAATTCACGAACCTCCGTTGCACCTTCGAGTGCCAACTCACTGTGAGGAGATTTGCATATGCTCACATTCAGGCAAGGATGGTAACAATATCAATGAATTATTTGTGACAGCGCAAAGTTTCCCCCCCCCCATTTCCCATAATGAATATTTATGAGGATATATTCAGGTGATCTGGCCTCCTGGTTGATTCAAGATTAGTACTCTAACACACTCTGCCCTGACCTTAGGAAGCTGTGTGTGTTGCCAGAGCCATAATGGTTGTAGTTCTCCTCAAATTGGCCTTGTAAAATGGCTGCTATCTAAAACAGCCATGGGATGCCTAAAGGGTAACCTAGGAACAGTAGGAAATGGTACCCTTGCTCCAAGATTATCAGGAACATTCCACTGACTACGGTCTTTACGTCATCCTGCAAAGCTGATCTCAGATCAGTATAATGGCAGTGTTTCATGCTCCTCTGCAGTCAAGGTAAGGGAACACACCAGACGTGCGCTAAAGATCGTGCTCACAAGCTAACATTCGCAAACATATTCACAATTTCATCTGCTCTCCATAAACATCTGGAAAATACTGTAAAATTAATAAAAGTGCAAAAAAACAAAAGAGAAAGCAACATGTAAGAAATAGAGAGCAGTAACGTTACAAGCATTTGACAGCAAAATCTCACTGTATTTCAGTACCAAGTTGTCACACAATCTGTCGTTCCGTGAGGACAACTGCGAACGAGGCCCTCGATATCGTGGAAGCCGAGGTGAAAATAAACCATCCTTACTGATTCAATTTCAAGAAGAAAGCAGTTGGTGATAAAGTAGCACACTAAACGAAATGTTAATTTAAAATCATTGAACTTTAAATTTTTGCGGCAAACACAGTCCGCAGATGAAGTCTGATCCAAGATCAGCATGACTACTGTTGAAAGGCATCTGGCAACCCTGTATCAATCACGTGTTTTCAATGAAAAACATTTAATTAGAGAACTGAAAATGCATAGACTGGATTACATAAACATATGCAATCCCATACAGTACTTTGCAAAAGTTTTAGCCACATTTTACAGATAGTGAGGCAAATATGCCTCCAAAAATCATGAAATGAGAGGTTTCTTACTCATGAAATGTATACCATAATGAGGCATATGTTGTTAAAACCTAAATCAAAGCATCATTTACGGTAACTACCATTAACCTAAAAGTGAGAGACACTATCCTGTAGGTTCATAGTTTACGAAGATGACAGGCCTTTTGCATGTATAAAGCATATTGGAGAACTTGGCACCATTCTTCTGCAGACTGACTCACTTGCTTCCGTCTCTCCAGGTAATCCGAGACAGCCATGATGACGTTGAGATCAAGGCTCTGTCATGGCTATATTATCTATGTCAGCGATCTTTAATGAAATGTAAACATTGTTTATGAAATGATTACCTCCGCCAAACGAAGTTGGCAGGAGGTTATGTGATCGGTGCCGTCTGTTTGTTTGTTAGTTTGTGAACAAGATAACTCAAAAAGTATTGAACGGATATCTCTGAAATTTTGCGGGTGGGTCGTTATTACATCAGGAATGGACCCAATTGATTTTCACCGCGATCAGTCAAACAATATGGCTGCCACGGCAGCCATCTTGAAATCCTATGACACGCGATAACTGAACTTTGCTCCCACTCACCAACATTTAGACTGTGCTGCCCTGGCAGAGGTTTGCACTCTAGGAGTGTCTCTAGGTTTTTTCAAATTGATATCTGGCATCTCAAGTCTGCATTTAATCTTCAGTAACACTGCTGTGGAAAACAAAACGTAAGTATCGAGGACCACATTCAAAAAAGAACAGCATCAAGGGTGCCCAAAAACTTTTGCGCAGCACTGTGCGTAAAATGGTAATACTCTGATGTAGACTCTTAACTGTATTTCAGTGTGCTTTCCTGCTGGGCGATTTTCATAGATTTACCCCCTCAAGTCCATACTAAACTTGAGGCTTCCATTTTCCAGGAGACATGCACAACTGATCCCAGATCAGTGAAATCTCATCTCCTCCGCTGGTGGATTTGGCTGCACTTCAGCATTCCAAAAGGTCTTTGAGAGTTGGAGCCCTTTAGCCGAAAATGCTGCATGAATTAGCATAGCCCTCTTAAAAATTCAGCAAGACATTGCTTTGAATATTTTATTATGTAAAGCCAGCTGTCCGACGCAGGCTTCAGCTCACAATCGCAAAGTAAAACGAGAGATGATACAGACGCATCCCCATCTTTCGCGATTCCGCATATATAACCACGTATATCTCTCACATGCATTCCGTGGACACCGTTTACTTTGCTTTGCCTTTAGCCAGCGCAAAGCAGTCAGTCAAACGCTCAAAGCAGTCAAATTTCCAAGTTACCTTGAAGGCAAACATATTCTCCTCAGCTCCTCTTCAGCTCCATTGACTGAAAACTTTCATGACAACTAGCTCCCCAAACACTAACCCCTCCAAACCTCCAGCCCGCGAACAGAGGAGATGCCTGGAAGGAAACGGGCGTATCAAACCCTCACACCGGATAATATATGGACTGAATATTCAACCTCTATTCCCACACAGGGTTAGACAGGATCAGCTCAATGAGAATGTCTGATCACCTCACTGGTGGAAGAGGGAGAGAGAATATAGCCACTTTTGGAAACACTCCACATTTAACTGTACTTGAGCAGAATTTGAAAGCCACCTGTATCTGGGGAGACAAGAGAAAGGAACTCTCTTGGTGGCAAAGGTTACGACGAAGAGCTTTTGTTCTTTCGTACAAACCAAAGAGTGGAAACAGCCAAGGCAATTCGTTGAGCATAGCAGCTCACTGACCTCCACCACTCCCTAAAAAACTTGCATCCATTTTAACCAGACATTTCAACAGAGCCGTTGGAAAGTGCTCCAGTCCACATCACAGAGAATTTGACTTGTTCACACAATTTACCATTTCCCATTTGAGCTGGCAATTTACTCCCGCGAATTGACACAATTAATATACAACACAAGCGGAAACGAGATCTAACAGACGAGCCTGTTCTCCGTAAATGGAAACAGCGAGGGGTAAAGTTGAAGCTGGTGTGCGCACACTGTGAGTTTTAGCCATGAAAACCCCCTCAGGCACTTCAACAAAGTCCTGAAATCTTTTTGTAGCTTTTTTTTTCACTGCTATTTACAGCTTATAAATAAACATATGGCTAGACTGCCTGGTTTCATCTATCCAGTGCCACCACAAAAGCATCTCTCAAAGCAGTAAATTTTATTCTGTTTTTTTATGGCATGTTCTGAAAATATCGTTTTAAATATCCCTCCCTCAGGGGTTTCCACAGTTCTCTTACCAGGTTCTCACTTATTTATTTTTTTACAAATCTAGTTCAAAAATTTTAAAAATTTTGTTTGTGCCGTACTGTTGCCCCCAGGTAGATTTGGTAACATTTACCCAGGACACAAACCTGAGCACTTCACATTCTGTAGACGGCTGCATTACTCTAGGTTTCGTGACCCCTAGAAAGCTGGGCAGTGGACCACATCAGAGTTGTATATACTGCATTCTCTATTCAAATAAAATTCAAAATGGCCATATTATGCCAGAAAAATTAATACTGGACCACTATCAGCTCATTTAGCCCTACAGCACAAGCCAAACCATTTCTGTAAGATGCCAGTTCTGATCCCAGATCAGTTCCTAAGGGAACCGGACTCTGTTTACTGTCTAGTAAACAAATTGCTGGCTTTTGCAATTCCATTCAATCAGAAGCTACTTCAGACCTTTGAAAAACAAAATGTGCAAGCCCAGGGAGTGACTTAAATTAAGCACTTGAGCACAGGAACACATTACAAACCGACAGACAAACCAGCCCCCTGGAATTGAGGTTTCTCGGAGTGCACAATGCATTACTGCATGAAAGCCAATAATCTATGTCCTGAGTGACATAGATTTGACCAGTAAAAGGAATAAGAAGCCTGCTTTCCTGTCCGCACACGACATATTTAAGGATCCCCTTCAATCACAACGACCATCTCTCTGATTACAGCAGTCGCACAATATAGGCCAAAGGCTAAAACCATATATCTAGTGAATGACCAACTAACTTTAGGACACTGCATCAATCGTGACATGTCATCGCGTCGAACACAGTGTACTGATCTCATCTGTGTAACCCTGTCTCCCGGAAGGGAGAACGAGTCGGTCACTGGATTGGGACGAACTGATGTCAGCTGTATATGACTAACCCACAAAGACACGGGCAGTCATAATCGCTGCCACTCTGCAATTATCCGGAATTGTTCCTCAGTGGTGTGGGTGCTTAAAGTTTTTAATCCCGTTGCAAAGGGTATGTTTTTTACACCAGATAATCTCTAAGGAACAGCGAATGAATGGAGTTTGGCCTTAGGGTTCGCACGGCTGCTCAATTTACAGCATCTTCACCAATTCTTCACCTGACCCACAATTCATGGTACACGCATTTAACGCAGTGTAATTACTATAGACTGTTCACTGACAACAAAAAACAGTAACAATAAATCATAATTTCAAGTTGCTACCATTTTTATGGTATCATCGTTACTGGCTCCCACAGCCTGTAGGAGACTGTCTGACTCCAGACTAGTAGCCTACATTTCTCTGCGTAATAAACAGTTGATTCAAATTTCTCGCCCCCCTAAATAACTCATTAGATACGTGTGGCTTGCCAGAACACTTTGAGCTGTATGAAATCTCTCCGGTGAGCTGGAGCGGCAGCGCCCCCTGGTGGTGGTATGCGGTAACGCAAGGAGGCCGGGGATGGATGAATGGAGCTAGCAGACAGGCCGCAAGCTCATTAAAGGGGATTATCCTCGAGCTTGCGCTCGCTCTCACACTCTCTCCCCGCTGAGTTGCGGCAGCCGCACTGCGCAGGATTACACAGTCAATGCTCCGGTCACACGCTTACTATGCCAATGAGCCGGACTTCATACCGGACCTTTAAACACCCTTCAGGAGGACAGAGTGAACTTGCAGAAGGGTAATTGAGAAGTAACTGGAGATTTGTAAAACAGTGATTCATTCTTCTGACTAGCTTGAAGGTTAAAAAGGGTTTCCAGTTTGTGTTTGGTTTAGGGAATTGGTTTAGGGAGAGCAACGTGCTTTCATCCATATGGTTGTAGGTCCATTTCCCAGACACTGAAAGTGTTATTTAACCCAATAGCTCACTATTTCACTACATGCCCAAAAATAGTGCTAAGATTTTGCAGTTTTCCAAGTCTGAAGACAATGCTAAGAGAATCTTCCCCAGCACACCCATAGCTGATGATCGTTTAAACATGAGACTGAGACAGTTGTCCAGTCTCACTTAAGACTGTCAGTGGGTCCGACAGGATAGTTAAATTGATTTGTGTGTGACTTCCATGATTACATTTCCAGACGGTGAATAATGGTTATTAATGTAACAAGACATAAAATGAGTCCTGGTCCAGTTGAAATGGGAGATAATTCACCTTCAGAAGTGATGCTGGCAATACGCAATGAGAATTTTCTTAACTGGTCATTCCTTTGCTGACAGCCACAAGACAAAATTTAAGATTTTAAAAAGCCTCTCTGAGCAAATGGATGACAGGCCCAGACAGGGAGAACTGAAGCAGGAAAGTAGGAGTACATACCACCTTGTGAAAAGAGTAGGAACAGGAAGTGATGCAAGCTCACCTTCTCCTCCAGTTCCTGCTTCAGTAGCTGGCACTTCCTGTGGAGCTGGGCGTGGCCGTCCTCCGCGGCGGACAGCTCCTCCATCAGCTTATCGCACTCCGCCTTCATCTTATCCACCTGCCGACGGTACGCTCGCACCCGATCCTTATCCGCGGCTGCCTCTGCCTGCGATCGAGGGTGGGGGTTGTAACGCCATCGCGGTTACGACTTAACCCTTCAAGCGCTAAATGCAGCCATTGTTGCTCAATGATGTAAGATATAAAACTCAAAGCTGTTGAAAACCTATTGCGTGGCGACTTGTTTAAAAGAGCTCCCCTGCTCTTTTAAACAAGTCGCCACGCGATAGGTTTTCAAAAGCACAGGATAATTAAACTTACATTTTGAAAACATTTATTTCAGCGCACAAAGGCTTGAAGGAACACTGAGCAGGCTTTGTTGGTAGTGGGCTGTAAACAGAACATTTAAATTTGGCCCCTCCTCCCCAGCTAAATGACATCAGAAGTACCACACTGCAGTGCAGCGCTCTGTCCCGCATGTCATTGGCTGGGGACTCCACACCCAGTGCTCAAAGGCTAACGCCCAGAAACACTCCATACGAAGAAAAATAGGAGAATACGGGCAGACGGCAGAGTCTCCAGATACAGAGACCGCTGCACATTTCTAGCGCGCCATAAGTGATGATTGAGGGAGATTATTTTTGTATGAGAGTACATGCATTGGTTTTTTGAAAAGCCCTACTCCGTATTCCTGTTGTATACTGTGGTGAACATAAGATGGATCTTATGTTTCCCCTATCCAGACACAGCAGTAGCTTAGCACTGCTGCAGAATATCTGGTAACCTTGCTTATTTTTTTATGTCATTTTTTAAAGCTATACCTAGACGTCTCAAAATAACTTTGTAGAAATGAAATAGTAGTCTGACGCAGCGTGGAGCCCCGTCCTCCACTGGCCGGCACAGGGTGTGGGTTTTAACGACCAGCTTGATCAATCAGTCAACGTTCACATTAATGAAATATAGCTGCAGCTGGGCAACGAACGTGTACCGGAATACGCTAGTATCCTGGCCGGCGTTCTGACCCGAAGAGCCAGCAGAATCTTCGCATTTGAAATAATTCAAACGCTGCCCAGCCAGCCTTCGCCGAACTGAATTTATTCTGACAGGTGATGAAACCGTAGAAAGCTTTCGAATGGAAACTGAGGAGAGTGGTGCAGGTTGGTTTCAATTGTGAAATGTGCGGCACGATTGCCTTTAAAAAAAGTAAGACTTCCAAAAATTTGTTACGCTGTATTGGCCAGATTTGGACTTTGTTCATCAGGGTGCAAAGTAGGGACCATAATTCTTTAAACAGAGACTGAGAAACTTGAGAAATTCCCTCATTCCCATAAACACCACCCTACTCATGCATATCTTTACCGCCCCCCCCCCCCTCAGAGGCCATCTAAATTTTTCTTCTGCACAGCCCCTGCACCAAAAAAAAAAAAAAAACATGCCTCGGCCTGCTGCCCGCTGCTGAATCACTCTTGCCTGCTGCTGGTTAACATCCCACCTCCACCTCAGTAACCAGCAGGTTCTGAATCCAGAGGGCCAAAGGCACATCCGGGTCTCCAAACTCTCTTTGTTTCCATTTATGCTGCAATTACCCGTTTACACGTGTGTTGGCTGACTGAACTGCTGGTAAATGTGACAGGAGTTATAAGCAAAACCTCACCTGCGCCTCCCTCAGTCTCTCCTCCAACTCCTGCCTCTCCTGCAGGCCGAGCCTCAGGGCCTCCTGCACGGCGCGCTCCTGCTTCTCCCGGCCGCCCTGCAGCGCCTCCCTCAGGCCGTCCAGCTCGCCGCGGCGCGCCTCCCTCTCCGCCCGCAGCTGCTGCTCCGCGGCGGCCGCCTCCTCCTTCGCCTCCTTCAGTCTCCGCTGCGCCTCCTTCCGCGCCTCCTGCTCATGGGCGAGCCGGGCGCTCAGCTCCCTCGCCTCTCGCCGAATCTCCGCCAGCGCCTCCCGGTCCCGGCTCGCCTCGGCCACCCGCGCCTCCAGCGCCCGGTTCTCCTCCCGCAGTCGCTCCTCGAGTCGACTCCGCCGCCCCGCCTCCTCCTCCAGGGAGCGCGAGGCCTGCCGCGTCTCCCGCACCTCCTGCTCCAGGCCCTGGCAGAGGGTCTTGGCCTCACTCAGCTGCGCCTCCTTTTTACGCGCCTCCTCTTCCCGCTCGGCCAGACGCCCCAGCACCTCCCCGAGCTCCTTACGCAACGCTTCTGCCTGCTGGCCCAGGGATTGCAGCGCCACCCGGTGGCTGTCCTTCTCCTTAACCGCCTGCGCGAGAGAGAGGAGCGCCTCCATTTAAGGAAATCACATTTTCCCAGCCCTCACACACACACTTTGGCCCTCCCACCACCAAACGTCTGCTAAAACATGAAAGCAGAGTGTTTCAGAGTCACTGCTCCAGCATGCACTTGAGTAACCCGTACCCCTCTGGACACTGCAAAATTCATTTGCATACTGCAGCCCAGTGCATGTAGGAATCAGTTTTAGCTGCCGTTCTCGACTTCAGGCAACCAATCAGAGAGGAGCCTCATTTTAACTGACTCACTGCCCATGTGAGACACTCACTCACTCACTCACTCAATCCTCTTTGTGCCCTTGGGCACATGAGGCCCATGTGAGACAGGGCATAATTAATGTGGGGAGAGAATGTGTGTGTGTGTGTGTGTGTGTGTGTGTGTGTGTGTGTGTGTGTGTGTGTGTGTGCGCACGCGCGCCTGCATGTGTGTGTGCGCGCTTCTTTTTTTCCTTAAAATTTCATAACCTTGTCTTACACACACCAAGGATTAAACCTTTAAAAAAAGAATGAATACTATACAGAGGCTGCTTCAAGCAGGGCGGCGTGGAGGTTCCAGAGATCTGGTGCTGGCGGAGGGTTTATATAAGGAGAGCACAGACGCTCGCTGCAGCTACAAGGCATGTTCCGTATTGATCTTTCTGCTATTTTTTTCCCGACATGAGTTTCCAGGTAGAACAGTAGGTGAAAAGGTGAAATTTTGCACACGCATCTTAAAGGCATGCAAGTACACATTTTACATGTTATGCTGAAAAATTATTTCAGTTTGACATAACCAGCTGAAGCGATCGATAGAGGTCAAAGGACAGGGAGGAGGAGGGTAGAGACAGGAAGGGTGAGCAGTGGAGACAGGAAGCAGGAGTGGAAGAAACAGGAAAGGGTGGGGATACATTGAGGACTGACAGGAATTGGGTCGGTAGAGACAGTCTGGGAGTCAGTGGCAGGAAGAGGCGGGAACAGAAACAGGAAGGGGTGGAGTCAATGGCAGGAAGGGGAGGGTTTAGTGACATTAGGGGTAGGGGCAGAAACAGAAGGGGGTAGAGTCAGTGAACAGGAGGGGTGGAGTCAGTGGCAGGAAGGGGTGAAGTCAGCGGCAGGAAGGGGTGGTACATAGACAGGAAGGGGCGGGGAAGAGAGCCCCGGCCCGCCGGCTGACCTGCTGGGTCTGTTCCGTGGAGCTCCGAGCCTCCTGGACCCGCTCCTCCAGACTCCTCTCCAGGCTCCTGCACTTGGCCTTCCACTGCCGCAGGGCCTCCTGGGCGCGGTGCTTCACCTCCTCTCTCCTGCGCTCGCTGTCGGCCCTCTGCTCCTCCGCCCGCACGCGCTCCGCCTGGCTCTCCTCCACCCGCGCCTGGATCTCCTTCAGCTGCTGCAGCATCTGCATCTGTTGTTGCTCCCGCCGCTCGAGATCCGCACACAGGGCCTGAGAGAGTAACACACGAGCCCGTTTACACCCCTTATACACACACATATACACACACACACCCACAGATCCGCACACAGGGCCTGAGAGAGAGTAACACACGAGCCCGTTTAAACCCCTTATACACACACATATACACACACACACCCACAGATCCGCACACAGGGCCTGAGAGAGAGTAACACACGAGCCCGTTTAAACCCCTTATACACACACATATACACACACACACCCACAGATCCGCACACAGGGCCTGAGAGAGAGTAACACACGAGCCCGTTTAAACCCCTTATACACACACATACACACACACACACCCACAGATCCGCACACAGGGCGTGAGAGAGATGAACATACGTGCCCATTAAAACCCACATGCCCTTATACACACATGTATACACACATATAGACACACATAGACTCACGCACACGCGCACGCATGGCCCTCCTCACCTCCACCTGTGCGCTGAGCTGCTGTCGCTCTCGGTCTTTACGCTCCAAGGCTCTCCTCAGCTCCTCCCCCTCAGAGAGAGCGGCTCCTCGGCCCAGCTGCAGCCGTAACTCCTGTATCTCCCTCTGCAGCTCCAGCCGCTCCGCTAACCGCACACACACCCAACACAGGGTTACACTTAAACACACTACCCAACACAGGGTTACACTTAAACGCACTACCCAACACAGGGTTACACTTAAACACACTACCCAACACAGGATTACACTTAAACACACTACCCAACACAGGGTTACACTTAAACACTCTACCCAACACAGGGTTACACTTAAACACACTACCCAACACACTCACCCAACACAGAGTTACACTTACACACACTACCCAACACAGGGTTACACTCAAACACACTACCCAACACGCTCACCCAACATAGGGTGACACTTAAACACACTACCCAACACACACACCCAATACAGGGTTACACTTAAACATACTACCCAACGCGCTCACCCAACACAGGGTTACACTTAAACACACTACCCAACACACTCACCCAACACAGAGTTACACTTACACACACTACTCAACACACACACCCAACACAGGGTTACACTCAAACACACTACCCAACACGCTCACCCAACATAGGGTGACACTTAAACACACAACCCAACGTGCTCACCCAACACAGGGTTACACTTAAACACACTACCCAACACACACACCCAACACAGGGTTACACTCAAACACACTACCCAACACGCTCACCCAACACAGGGTTACACTTAAACACACTACCCAACACACACACCCAACACAGGGTTACACTCAAACACACTACCCAACACGCTCACCCAACACAGGGTTACACTTAAATACACTACCCAACACACACACCCAACACAGGGTTACACTTAAACATACTACCCAACGCGCTCACCCAACACAGGGTGACACTTAAACACACTACCCAACGTGCTCACCCAACACAGGGTTACACTTAAACACACTACCCAACACACACACCCAACACAGGGTTACACTTAAACATACTACCCAACGCGCTCACCCAACACAGGGTGACACTTAAACACACAACCCAATGTGCTCACCCAACACAGGGTTACACTTAAACACACTACCCAACACACACACCCAACACAGGGTTACACTTAAACACACTACCCAACACACTCACCCAACACAGGGTTACACTTAAACACACTACCCAACACACACACCCAACACAGGGTTACACTTAAACACACTACCCAACACACACACCCAACACAGGGTTACACTTAAACACACTACCCAACACACACCCAACACAGGGTTACACTTAAACACACTACCCAACACACACACCCAACACAGGGTTACACTTAAACACACTACCCAACACACACACCCAACACAGGGTTACACTTAAACACACTACCCAACGTGCTCACCCAACACAGGGTGACACTTAAACACACTACCCAACACACACACCCAACACAGGGTTACACTTAAACACACTACCCAACACACACACCCAACACAGGGTTACACTTAAACACACTACCCAACACACACACCCAACACAGGGTTACACTTAAACACACAACCCAATGTGCTCACCCAACACAGGGTTACACTTAAACACACTACCCAACACACACACCCAACACAGGGTTACACTTAAACACACTACCCAACACAGGGTTACACTTAAACACACTACCCAACACACACACCCAACACAGGGTTACACTTAAACACACCCAACACAGGGTGACACCCAACACACAGGGTTACACTTAAACACACTACCCAACACACACACCCAACACAGGGTTACACTTAAACACACTACCCAACACACACACCCAACACAGGGTTACACTTAAACACACAACCCAACGTGCTCACCCAACACAGGGTTACACTTAAACACACTACCCAACACACACACCCAACACAGGGTTACACTTAAACACACTACCCAACACACACACCCAACACAGGGTTACACTTAAACACACACTAACGCACACCCCCACACACAAACACACAACGTGCTCACCCAACACAGGGTTACACTAAACACAATAACGTGCTTTAAACACACTACCCAACACACACACCCAACACAGGGTTACACTTAAACACACTACCAACACACACACCCATCACAGGGTTACACTTAAACACACAACCCAACGCGCTCACCCAACTCAGGGTTACACTTAAACACACAACCCAACGTGCTCACCCAATACATCATTTTCAGTTAATATTCCCTTGGTATCTTGCTGGGTTCGTGCAATGGATGGCTGGAAAGATGGTCAAAATTGATTTTGGTGCATGTTTGCGGTATATTTTCTCAGTAATCCAGATATGTTCCATGATGATAAATGCGGTTTGCTGTGCTTTTGGAACTCTATTTTCAGGAATATTAAGAATTTCTTTGGTAGTATCTACACTTTCAAGCTAGACGGAGCCAAAGTTGGAGGAAAACTCAAAATGGACCATTTCATGGCAGATTGTGCCTATGTTTAGGTGGCATTATTTCGTTTGCCAAGCAAGATAGAGATCTGAAATTCTCTGGATACATAGTCCCTTTGGGTTACATTACAGCATTAGTAAAATCTCAATGGTAGTATTTTCAGTGTAGATGATTTTAAACATCAAAAGTCGGAAAAATTCACCTCCAGGGGGCACTGTAGGCTGGATGCCAGTGCTGGCCATCCCCAGCAATGTACCAAAGAAATTTTTTTTGAATTGTGATACACACAGCTAGTTTTCTAAGAAAGGGAAGAGCTTTGTTTGGTACTATGCTGAGTAGATAGCTTTCTGACTAAAGGTGGCGCTCTAAAGAGCTAATGTTCTGCCAACCTAACATTCCATATTCCCAGACATATACCAAAGTTCTGTCTTTTGAAATATATGAAGCACATACACAGTTATACATAAAATTTGTAATCCCTTTGGCATAAAGCTTGTTTGGTTGTAAACTGGTGGTGACTGTGAGCATTATCAAACGCACAATACATGGGCTATTACCAAGTACAGGTACAGCGCAGTCAGAAACATACAGCACGTTATAAAACATGACCAGTCCAAAATTTTTAAATGCCAAAAAAACAGAACTAATGTAAAAGGCGTACTACCGTAAGTACACAGACATGCGTCACCAGTATACCTGCACTTACATAAAATAAAAGTCCATAATTTGAACTCAAATTAAGAATTTTCGTCACACAACCATGTACATCAAGACAGAATGTCTAGTACAAAAGTCAAAACTGTTTTATACTTTTCATGTTATCCAAAGCAAAATCATGTCAACACAGCATGTGACTAGCTCTATCCGTCAGTCTGTTTTTGGAATTCGATTGTGGGTTGGCGGCACCTGGTGGTGCGCACCAGAGGTGCTCCTTGGCCTTGAGTAGCCATCCATGGCCTTCTTCGTTGGATCTGGGTCGATGTTACCCACGGAGCCAGTCGAGCCCGAGGCAAGCCCTACTACACTGCATCCTGGGTCTCTACAGGGCTGCTTAAAAGCCATTGATAGTGAGCTTGTCTGTCTCTGAATTAAATAGCGGGCTGCAGCCTATATGGCGCAATAGTTGCTACAACACCCATGGCTTGGTATGCACGGAAATGGGAAGTCTGTGAAAGAAACCCCACCCTCCCACCCAGCGGGAATCCCATAGGCTAGACATCATGGGCAGGTGTTAGGAATGAAGGCATGCAAGTTATCCCTACAAATGAACTGCCCTTTTCTTGGCAGGGTGCTGCTTGCTTGCTAGGACCTCTGTGCCCTTTATCAGGACAACCACTCGCGAGACGCGACTGCTGTGCCCTTTTTCATACCCAAGCACAATACCCTGGGGAAATCATAGAATTAACACTGAAGTCTGCGCTCTGATTCTGATAGTAATGCAAAAATGCAGAGAATTTGTTATTTTCTGAAACTCACCAACACTACAAAACTGTACACGGTACTGACTACTGGTAAAAGTCTTGCATGTTGACATAATGCTACAATCACCACCAACATTCTTTTCCAATTTACAACCAACCCAGATTTATACCAAAGAGATCACAAATTTTATGTATAACTGTGCATGTACTTCATTTATGTCAAAAGACAGAACTTTGGTATATGTCTGGGGAATATGGAATGTTGGGTCGGAAGAGCATTAGTTCTTTAGAGCACCACCTTTGGACAGATAGCTATCGACCCAGCATAGTACCAAGCTAAACAAGCTAAACTTTCAGAGAAAACTAGCTGTGTGCATCACAATTCAAAAACAATTTCTTTGGTACTTCGCTGGGGATGGCAAGTACTTGCATCCAGTGTACAGTGCCCCCTGGATGCAAATTTTTCCGACTTTTGATGCTTAAAATCATCTACATTGAAAATACTACCACTGAGATTTTACTAATGTTGTAATGTACCCCAAAGGTACTATGTATCCAGAGAATTTCAGATCTCGATCTTGCTGGGTAAATAAAATAATGCCACCTAAACATAGGCACAATCTGCTTTGAAATGGACCATTTTGAGTTTTCCTGCAACTTTGGCTCCGTCTAGCTTGAAAGCGTGGATACTACCAAAGAAATGATTGGCATTCCTGAAAATAGAGTTCCAAAAGCACAGCAAACAGAATTTACCCTCACAGTACATATCTGGGTTACAGAGAAAATAGACCAAAAACATGCACCAAAAATGAATTTCAACCATCTTTCTGGCCGTCCATTGCACAAACACAGCAAGTGCACTCCTTATCTGTGGCTGGAGTCAGTGCATGGAATATACTTGAAGACAATATTAGAATGGCAGACAATCTGAAGGTCTTTAAGTATCTTTTGAAAAGTATCTTTTGAAATGTGCATGTTTGAAATGTGCATGTTTGAATAACTATAAACTTATCCAACAAAATGACATTGGATAAATTAAACGGAACCATAACGGGCATAAACAATAGGGGTTGTTTAGACTAAATATGTGGACTGCTATTGTTAAATCTGTACCATTGCATCTGCTGAACACACCAGGCCACCTGTCTAAAGAAAACCGTCACAGCACATTACTACAGACAGCTGTAACCAACATGGACCTTATAAACTGGTCGTTAAATGCAATTGACAAAATTATTTCCACGAGGCGGACAGGTTCTGGAGAACCGACATGCCGGATGGGACATTCGAATCACTAGGAACAAACCAAATGATGAAGAAAGGAGTTCAGGTTTTTCTGGACCAAGTCAAATGGATTAAATCAAGAGTGACACTCAAATCTAAACTTACATAGACACTCAGCTATATTGTGATTAAAATTCTTCATGATGTTCATAAATCTTTATGATCTTATGTTGTGACGCTTAAATGGTAGTGTAAATGGACACTCAGCTCTGTTGTGATTTATGAATCTTTATGATATCTTAACCATAATCAAACTGTTTTTCTGGAAGTTGGGGGCGGGACTTTGACAAGCGATCTCACTTCTCCCGCGACCCTTTCGGTCATGATACATGTTGTATTGAAATTGTCATGTAACGACTATACAATCATGCCGAAATAAAAACAAACAAATAAATAAATAAATAAATAAATAAGATACCCAAGTACTTTTCACTGAAAATGATAGTCTTGTTGTGTGTAAACACATAATAAAGCATTCTAGTTTGGTATATGTCGGGGGTATTATTTTATTCCCATTCCCATTTTCAATTTTTATTCTTATTTCTCAAATAATTCTGGCTCGATAACGTAGTTACCCAGCTTGGCGCTGATGTGGTGCTGAAGTCTAACCGGTCATGACAGAAGTATAACATATTTGGTACTGTGTACCCTTAAGTCATGATGGTTGATGTAAAATGTGGTGTCAACAGCAAAACTGAGCCATCTAAGTGGCTTCCAGGTGGCGCTATCAGTAGGCAAAGTGAAATACGGACCTAAAAATTCGGATTTTTCTGTGAGACACCCATATCCACCTATGTGCCAAGTTTCATTCAATTCCAGGGGGTCAACTGCGCACCGAACGTCAATCTCTCATGGAATGGCTCTTAAACACACTACCCAACGTGCTCACCCAACACAAGGTTACACTGAAAAACACTATCCCACATACTCACCCAACACAGGGTTACACTTAAACACACAACCCAACACAGGGTTACACTTCAACGCACTACCCAACACACTCACCCAACGCAGGATAACACTTAAACACACTACCCAACACAGGGTTACACTTCAACGCACTACCCAACACACACACCCAACACAGGGTTACACTTAAGCACACTACCCTACACACTCACCCAACACAGGGTTACACTTAAACACACTACCCAATGCACTCGCCCAACACAGGATTACACCCACACACTACCCAACACATTCACCCAACACAGGATTACATACTACCCCACACACACACACACCCAACACTTGGTAACACCCAAACACTACCCCACATGCCCAATACTGGGTGAACTTGCACAATACCCCACAAACCCAAACTAGGATAAACTCACACGCTTGAGGTACAGAGGTGTGTGTACAGGAGCTGAGGAGTATGTACAGGAGTTGAGGCGTGTGTACAGGTGTGTGATAGGAGTTGAGGTGTGTGTACAGGTGTGTGACAGGTGGTGAGGTGCGTGTACAGCTTTGACAGGAGTGTGTGGACAGGTGTGTGACAGCTGTGTGAGTACAGTTGTTGAGGTGTGCGACAGGTCTGTGTACAGGTGTTCAGGGGTGTGTGTGCAGGTGTGTGTGACAGGTGTGTGTGCAGATGTGTGTACAGGTGTGCGTGCAGGTGTGTAGGTGTGTGTACAGGTGTGTGCGTGCAGGTGTGTGTACAGGTGTGCGTGCAGGTGTGTAGGTGTGTGTACAGGTGTGCGTGCAGGTGTGTAGGCGTGTGTACAGGTGTGTGTGCAGGTGTGTAGGTGAGTGTACAGGTGTGTACAGGTGTGTGTGTGTGTGTACAGGTGTGTACAGGTGTGTGTGTGTGTGTGTGTGTACAGGTGTGTACAGGTGTGTGTGACAGGTGTGTGTGTGTGCAGATGTGTGTACAGGTGTGCGTGCAGGTGTGTGTACAGGTGTGCGTGCAGGTGTGTGTGTGTGTGTACAGGTGTGTGCGTGCAGGTGTGTGTACAGGTGTGCATGCAGGTGTGTAAGTGTGTGTACAGGTGTGCGTGCAGGTGTGTAGGTGTGTGTACAGGTGTGTGTGCAGGTGTGTAGGTGAGTGTACAGGTGTGTACAGGTGTGTGTGTGTGTGTGTGTGTGTGTGTGTACAGGTGTGTGTGTGTACAGGTGCGTACCTGAGCCCCGCTCTCTCTCCTCCTCCTGCTCGTGTCGGCTGCGCTGGGAGCTCAGGTGAGACACCTGCTGCTGCAGCTCCCGTCTCTCCTTCTCCGTCATCAGCAGCTGCCTGCGCAGGTCCTCCACCTGAGGGAGCACAGGCAGAGCTTACAGCGAGCACAGCATGCAGCACACACACACCGAGCTCCATAATGTCTGGGACAGACACATACTTCTGTTTACTACGTGACTCTGTACATGATTTCATATTTGTGATTAAACAATGCACAAGCACCTAGGAAGCAGAATATTTTCAACTTACATTGAGGGGCAAGTTAACATGCTTTGGTTCAAACAGACGGAAATGATCAACTGCACATAGGCTTCTTATTTTGGAATCGTAATATTTTACAAAAATGACTGTAGTTATTTCTGATAATTCAGGCATATGCCAATGCTTCCCTTATGCGGTATTAATACAACAGCATTTGGTATGTCATTTTTACTCCAGGATTGCACTTGCCTTTGGAGTTTCTCATCGGCCTTACAAAGAATCAGAGCTAGACAATAAAGCCACGATAGCCGCCATACCGCTGAGATAGCAGCCGTATAAACAGGCCCAAGCTTTAAGCCTTACTGAACATCAACAGTTTGGAGCATGATAAAGAACACTGGTGGGCTCAGGAATCAAAAAAGGCCTGGTAGGCCACTCCGCTACATTTTATGACAAACAGTGCTCACCATGAAAATAATAAACACCCAAACTCCGGTCAGCCAATCAGAAACGCACTTCAGTAAGCAGGCATGGAAATGTCAGAGACTATTCTCTACAGCAAAAGTCACAAAAAGAAATACACTGCAGATACGGATCACTTAAATGCCATTAAATCAGAATTGCCAGGTTGCAGCTTTCCGAGAAGTATCGAAGAAAACCTTCTGGCCAGATCTTGGTCTCATGGAGACATTTTCACAAACGCTCTGTTAACAGTTTCCGCAAAATCTGGCCGCTAGTTTTCACAGCTTACTCATTATTACATCTTTGTGTAGCTTCGGGACATATGTTCAATTTTTTCTGTTCTGCGTGAATGTTCATTGAAATGAGAAATAATCACAAGCAACAAATTAATCCACACCATTTTACAAGGAACATATTTTAAAAACACTCTGTTATCAGCATCTCGTTTCACCCACGTGGCGATCCACTTGAACCCTTGAATCTCAGCTGCCGAAAACCTCAGCGGAACAGACAAGGGGACGTCGCCCTTACCTGCTGCAGAAGGGTGTCCCGTCCGCCTTCTGATTGGTCCAGCTGTCTCTTTGTCCTCTCCAGCTCAACTTCCACCTGCAGGGAATGAAACCAAAGACTCTGGTGCGGAATTTAATGCATTCCCACCACCTTTCATTGTGAAACAAAGGTCCAACATAACCCATCACACAGCCATACTCATGCTCCACACAAATCATTTGGGACATTTTGTCAAACAATCCACAATAACTCAGTGAAACGAACATGCAGCAACAGAGGAAATCGGGAAAGGGGCGAATACATTTTCATAACACTTGACAAGCTTATTCAGCCCAAGTCACACCACGCACACTCACTCCCACCGCTGTGCTCAGTCATTCATATCTAACGACGTAGGCGTCGGTGACAAGTCCTGCAGGTGGTCGACGCAGCTGGGGTTTGTCGCAGTCAGAATTTGAGTCACCGTTGCTCTGAGAAAGCAGAGCTTTCACAAAACCACATCGCCCAAGACTTGGGTAAGCCACACGTCTTAGAAGCGCATCGCATCTTTTTTTCAAAGGCAAGCACAGGTTATTCATCAGTGTATCTTGTGCCCAGGCCTTAACCTCTCCGATAAAAATAACGCAGGACGTAAAACGGAGGACACATCTTGTTTTCAGTAACTCTGAGGGGGACAGAGAATCCACTTTCCTCTAGACCACACAGAAAGACTGGAAATAAATCAAAAAGATAAACATCATGAAAAACCAATCATTTCAGTCTTGTGTCTTGACTGACAAACTGCATTTCTACCCACTGCCACTGAGGTGCGACAAGTCATTGACTCCTTTCAAGATACATACACAGGGGGACGACTTAACTTACATTCAATTTTAACTTACAACATTCATAATAGTTGACCATCAACTTAAAACAAGCATATACTACTCGAGGTAAAAAAAAAAAAAAAAAAAAATCCAATTACGAGACAAGAACACTTGTTAAGACGGATGTGTGTTGCAGCGATTGGTTGCTTTCTCCCGCAAGGCGAAAACAATAGACGCGTGTAAGGGATCTGACCCGACCACCCCCAACTAATTTAAAATTGATATTCGTTTTGTGGTAACTATGGAAACTATTGCTTTTTATACAGACTTCTGGGAGGGAAACTGCAAAGAGAGGAAAACCGCTCAGTCTCTGATTAAATTATTTGCTGGAAGACCAAGCGTTACCCTGGTGAATTAATGTTACCGCACACAAGCTCTCCCCACTGATCCAGCCATTTACAATTCATATTAACTCTGGGTTCAGGCCCGCCACTCTGAGATAAATCGTTTGAGAAAAGTTCATTGCATTGTGGGAAAAATGGAAGGCGATGCGAGAGGACTCTATTTCGCTTTACTCTCTGTACAACACACTTTGTTCTCGACACCACAGGCCACTACAAACAGGAGCTGATAAAGAGGTTCCTCTAAGAGCACTGGGTGAGGTAACCAGAGATCACTTCCTCCGATCGCTAATGTTTTGTTTTACCTTATCCATTTTGTTTCTTGCGCTTAGTGCAATTCATCAGGAGACGAGGAAAAGAGGCAAGAAGAGAACGCTGAGACAGAGGAATCAAAGGAAGGTACATAAGCGAAATGGAACGCCCTCGATACGTCAAACATCTAATCGGAGCAATAGCAACAGGTGTAGCAGGTAGAAAGAGGACGATCAGAGTTCAATCATTTATATCTCACACATTCCAAAAAAAATACTTCTGCAAAGGATGCTAATGTCTTTCCTTGATCAAGAGATCTTTGGAAATCATGACCTTGACCTTGAACAATATCAGGGTCAGGGGCGAGGAGGGACGGATGAGAAAAATAAGCCAATGAGACCCAGGGATTTACTTTCATGCTCTGAAGCTCTGAACTCACTCTAGTGGTTGCTGGAGGTACTGCAGTTCATTAGTTTTGCAGTCAGCTTGTAAAGAGCACTCTCACGAGGTACTTCCACGAGTTGTGAATGTCGCAATATTTCCAACGCAGGGCAGCAAGATTATAAAGAAGTTTCATATTTGCAGGATTGCATCAAAAAGCAAATTTCCCCATCGAGGTCCATTCAATCTGGGACTTGGACAGCAACTTATACATTTCAAAATTTCCTCCCACAGCAGCTGAATTTTTCAGAACCAGCACAGCACTAGATACCAGATTTTCAAATCCCTGTTCATCCCTTCATATACAGGGACCCCCCCGCACATGCCCTCTTCTAGCCCCAGAAAGCCAGAGAGTCAAAAATGGCAGCCACCCTGAAGTGGCTCTATGCGCCTTTGAGCTTCCCCCATTAAAATCAATGGGGCTGGTGACTCAATGCCGTGTGCAGTTTTTACACATCTTAATGGCACAAAAAATACAGAGACTCTGATAGGGCACAGTGTTAAAGGCCTTTATGTGTCATACCAATTTAAATACAGTTAAAAGTGCTTTCATAGATGCAGAGGTAGACTGCAGTCTCTCTCTAATATAGGGAAAGGGTACAGATCTCTCTCTCTCACACACACAAACACACACACACATCCCTACCTTGTTTTTCTCACATTCTGATCTCAGCAGTTTGCTCTTCATTGCCTCCTCCGATTCACTGGCCGCACCCTCACGCCTTCTCAAAGCCTACAGGAACAAAGACATAACTATCATGACACTGGAAATTTACCACAGAAATGCACTGTACAGCACACCCTTCAATACAGAAATGTACAGCACAGAGGACCTCTCACCATAGAAATGTACAGCACAGCTCACCTCTCACCATAAATATCCATAGCACAGAGCACCCCTCACCATAGAAATGTACAGCACAGCTCACCACTCACCATAGATATCCATAGCTCAGGGCACCCCTCACCATAGAAATGTACAGCACAACTCACCTCTCACCACAGATATCCATAGCTAAGGGCACCCCTCACCATAGAAATGTACAGCACAGCTCACCTCTCACCATAGATATCCATGGCTCAGGGCACCCCTCACCATAGAAATGTACAGCACAGCTCACCTCTCGCCATAGATATCCATAGCTCAGAGCACCCATCACTACAGAAATGTACAGCACAGCTCACCACTCACAACAGAAAAGTACAACACAATTCACCATTCAGAATAAAAATGCACTGCATGGTTCTATGGTTGCTCACCACAGAAATCCACCAACTGCTCAGCTACTGTCTCACCAGAGATAATCTTATTTGCTTTTGCGTGGGGGTGACCATATGAGCATACATATGATTTCAGCGACACTTTTCTTGTGCAACAAAAAGCAATCAAGCAGTAGAAATACTATTCCAAATTGATGATAACAAAGTCATTTAAAGGGGAACTCAAGGATAATGCATAATGCTGTTTTATACAAACATAATTAGTAAATAAATGTTGTAAAATACAAAAATGCAGAATTTTTGTTTTCAAAGACTAGATAAATGAGGTTTTATTCCCCCTAATTAGCTGTCGTCTGCTACAACGGTCGCGTGATAATGAAGAAACGTCACCCTTCGCCCAGAGGTATGCGCTGTTATTGTGTTGGATAGTGTGATTGTCCCAGTCCATTATTTTATGACACATGATCGTTCAATATGGCCCATTGGCTAGTTGCACAAGATGGTGCTGAGTACTTTCTGAAATACGCAGGGTTGCTTCAATATTAACGGTTTGTTTCTGTTACTTATTAGTCTACATCAGATGCTGAGCCGATGACAGGTATATCATCCCGGAAATGTGATTTTAGCTATCGCCGATATTCCCAGGATTTGGCTTAATTAACCGCGAATGATGTTCGCAAGATTTGTCTCGATTACCCGTGACTCATGTTTGTTCGTTGGCACTCTTAATGAGACATCAGCTGCTCCACCGAGAAACGAGAGGGTTTTTAACTAGCATCACATTCCCAGCCGTTCTCACTGATGAGTGATTAACTGGCTTTAAGCGACAGACAACAAATGTGAAAATATCTGGTAATTAATGTATAAATATTCCATAACGTCGAAATGCCGTTTCATAAATCTAACATGTGATCGACGCATATTTTAATATTGCCGATACTTTGTTTACCTTCCCACTCGGCCTCAGTTGCACTCTCACGACCATCACTTCTGTAGCTATGGTTAGCTGAGCACATCTAAGAAAACCATAACGATGTAGCAGTACTAGCTAGGTAGTTGCATTAGAAAATGGCAAAGTAAATTCAATATGAAACCGAAACAGAAAATCTGGCCCTGGAATAACAGCGATAGCTAAAATCACATTTCTCGGATGATATACCTGTCACCTGCTCAGCATCTGATATAGGCTGATAAGTAACAGAAGCAAACCGTTAATATTGAAGCAACCCTGCGTATTTCAGAAAGTACTCAACACTATCTTGTGCCACTAGCCAATGGGCCATATTGAACGATCTTTTGTCGTAAAATAATGGACTGGGACAATCACACTATCCAACACAATAACAGCGCATACCTCTGGGCGAAGGGTGACGTTTCTTCATTATCACGCGACCGTTGTAGCAGACGACAGCTAATTAGGGGGAATAAAACCTCATTTATCTAGTCTTTGAAAACAAAAATTCCACATTTTTGTATTTTACAACATTTAGTTACTAATTATGTTTGTATAAAACAGCATTATGCATTATCCTTGAATTCCCCTTAAAGCCAAAGAGTAGACCGTTTTAAAAAATTCCTCCGGGTATATAAATATATAAATAAATACCATCTACACAACAGACGCACCGCTCTGCATCTACTTTAGAACTGCAATAATTACGCATGAAAACCAGACTAATGATAAACTCAAGTTCTAATTTTTTTTTTTTTTTTTTTTGCCCTATAGAGGCAGACTCCCTAACACAAGCGTATAGGCTGCATGATGGCTACCATTAGCATGAACAGCTTCAGGTTTATAGTTTAATTAACATCAATTCAGGCGAGAAGACGGGCAAATGGTAGTATCTTGTATTCACTCTCAGGCGCAGTAAGAGGAGCATCACGCATTCTGAAGGGAAGCCCTTCTTTCAGCTCGGGCCGGCGGTACACGTGACATGGGGAAGAAATCGGCAGTCGGCTCAGTGACGGCTGCATCACTGTTCAAAAGTGCTATTGGATGCAGTAAGTTCCCTTTCTTCTTCGGTGGTAAAAGACAGTGCTATTCTCTCCTGCTTCCTTCTGAATTACAGTAAAAGATCCC
Organism: Gymnothorax javanicus; assembly: GCA_029692085.1. NCBI lineage: Eukaryota > Metazoa > Chordata > Actinopteri > Anguilliformes > Muraenidae > Gymnothorax > Gymnothorax javanicus. The sequence continues at coordinate 9,639,831 of CM056198.1, read as the reverse complement.
CTATACCCAGTGCCCAGCAAAAGTGCAGCCTCTTCTTCAGCATAGTTCAGATTATAAAGATGCAAATCAGCTAGTATTTATAAATCTAGAGCAGGAGTCTCAAACTGCATTCCTTTAGGGCCAAAGCGTCTGCGGGTTTTTAGAATTTCCGTTCAATGATCAGTGAACTCAGGCCTCATAGAAAATATGTGCACAGACTCCTAAGCCAATCAATGACTTCAATTAAGCAATTAGGGTGGAGGAACAAACCAGAAACCAGTGGCCACAGCGTCCCTCCTGGATCTGAGTTTGAGACCCCTGATTTAGAGGCTGTCAAGTCAACTGTTCCTACTTGGAGGAGAAACGCTGCCTCAAATGTATTGAAAGTTTGCCATTCGGCCACCACGCCTTTTTACTGCAGGAGCCATCCCAAAATAGCCTCACCTGCAGCAACTCCTGGGACATGTTCACACGCTGCTCCGGAAGCTTCTCCACACACCTGCGCTCGGACCGGAGCTCCTTCTCGATCTCCTGCAGACGCCTCTCCACACGCGCGGATACCTGCGTGCGAGCACACGAGGGTGTCACTGAAGCACCTTAGCCGCTAAGCTAAAGGCTGCATGAGGGTGTCTAAGAAACACCTTAGCTGCTAAGCTAGAGGCTGCATAAGGGTATCAAAGAAACACCTTAGCGACTAAGCTAGAGGCCGCATAAGTGTATCTAAGAAACACCTTAGCTGCTAAGCTAGAAGCCGCATAAGGGTATCCAAAAAACACCTTAGCCCCAAAGCTAAAGGCCACAGGAGGGTGATAAAAGGGACACCTTAGCCGCTAAGCCAGAGGCTGCAAGGAGGGTGCCAATAAGTCACCTTAGCCGCTATACTAAAGGCTGTATGAGGGTGTCTAAGAAACACCTTAGCTGCTAAGCTAGAAGCCGCATAAGGGTATCTAAGTAACACCTTAGCTGCTAAGCTAGAAGCCGCATGAGGGTATCTAAGAAACACCTTAGCGCCAAAGCTAAAGGCCACACGAGGGTGACAAAGGGACACCTTAGCTGCTAAGCTAAAGGCTGCATGAGGGTATCCAAGAAACACCTTAGCTACTAAGCTAGAGGCCGCATAAGCGTATCTAAGAAACACCTTAGCTGCTAAGCTAGAAGCCGCATAAGAGTATCTAAGAAACACCTTAGAACCAAAGCTAAAGGCCACATGAGGGTGATAAAAGGGACACCTTAGCCGCTAAGCTAAAGGCTGCAAGGAGGGTGTCAATAAGTCACCTTAGCCGCTAAACTAAAGCTGTATGAAGATGCCTAAGAAACACCTCAGCTGCTAAGCTAAAGGCTGTATGAGGGTACCTAAGAAACACCTTAGCTGCTAAGCTAGAAGCCGCATAAGGGTATCTAAGAAAAACCTTAGCTACTAAGCTAGAGACCGCATAAGCGTATCTAAGAAACACCGTAGATGCTAAGCTAGAAGCCGCATGAGGGTATCTAAGAAACACCTTAGCCCCAAAGCTAAAGGCCACATGAGGGTGAAAAAGGGACACCTTAGCTGCTAAGCTAAACGCCGCATGAGGGTGTCTAAGAAACACCTTAGCTGCTAAGCTAGAAGCCGTATAAGGGTATCCAAGAAACACCTTAGCTACTAAGCTAGAGACCGCATAAGCGTATCTAAGAAACACCGTAGATGCTAAGCTAGAAGCCGCATGAGGGTATCCAAGAAACACCTTAGCCCCAAAGCTAAAGGCCACATGAGGGTGATAAAAGGGACATCTTAGCCGCTAAGCTAAAGGCTGCAAGGAGGGTGTCAATAAGACACTTTAGCAGCTAAACTAAACGCTGTATGAGGGTGTCTAAGAAACACCTTAGCTGCTAAGCTAGAAGTCGCATGAGGGTATCTAAGAAACACCTCAGCCGCAAAGCTAAAGGCCACACAAGGGTGACAAAGGGATACCTAAGCCGCTGAGCTAAAGGCTACGTGGGGGTGTCAGTGAAACACATTAGCCGCTAGGCCAGACGCAACTCCTAACTCACCGACTCTCCTCTCTGGGGGGAGGTCAGGCTCTCCGACAGGCGCTCAAGAGCTCGCTTCGTCTCCACCTCCGTCCTTCAGAGAGAAAAAGACAGAAACTGCCCATCCATCCATTCAGATGTACTGAACTGTGCTAGAGTCTTAGGTACCCCATTTTCTTTCCATAAATTTGTCAGGTGATTTAAGAAAATTTCAGATTTCCAAAAAATTTGTTTTCCAAAATATTAGAGAGAAACGCGAATGGAGTATATTTAAAGGGAGAGACGGATACCATGGTCTCCACAGATCCACAGGCCTCCAAGATGCTTGGAACAAAACACCAGCCAAATTTCATACGGAACTACATGGCCTAATGGGGTAAAGTGGCAGGGTTTTTCATTTTAACATCGTGAGATTAAAGAAATATCAGGCAGAAACGAACGCGGATGTGGTGTGAGGCCCACCTGTTGCGTCTGAGGATCTCGCGGTCGACGTCGTCTCCCAGCCGGATCTGGTCACTGCGCAGGTCTCGAAGGGACTGATGTAGGCTGTGTACCTTTACGGAGACACACACAGAGATGGCCAGAAATTGCACAAAAACAGACCATAACTTAGTGGCTATGATGCCCAGTGTTTCTATTCCCAGAGCAGCCACAATAAGCCGGTGCAGCTGTCGGGCCCTTGAGCAAGGCCCTTAACCCCTTTTTGCTCCACAAGGGACAGGACCCAGCTTAGTCTGATCACCTGTAAGTCACTTTGAATAACAGCATCTACTAAATAACGATATGTTGGTATGCAAGTGGAATCTCTCAGCCCGCTTCATGGAAAGTACAGAGGTTAGAAAGTAGGGTTGTAAGGATTCTGAATCGCAATTTTTTTTTAAAGCGTAATAACATCACCTGCTGCCATGGGGCGAACATCCGAGCTTTCCCTTTTCCTTTATTAACCCCCGTGCTGTCCTGAACGAAAGTGCCGAACATCAAAGGGCATGGGAAATGCTTCCGGAAAAAACTTGACTGACATCAGTATTTTTCGGCTACGTGCTGAAAGGAGCCAAGCAAATGAAAACAGAATCGTCTCTCATTAACTCAACTCTAAGAAAAGTATACCTGTTCCCGTTTACTTTGCTTGATTAGCAATCAAATGGTGGATTCGTTTAGTCTTTAAGGTGAATGAGTAGAGCTGTTTATTAAGACAACATGTTTGATTGCTGCATTTTGAAATTTAAATGGCCATAGAACGGCACAGATTTACATGAAAACAATTGCCATTGCCACGCCATTTCATGCGACTGTGATAATTTATATCTCACATTCACGTTTCACCCGCTTTTCAGAATGTTTTCCTTGTGTATTTTTTAGATGCTTAAAATCCAGGGTGATCTTATAACAAATCTGTTTTAAATTAATCTTGAATGATGTCCTAAAATGCTACAATGAGAGAAGTAATTCAGAAGGAATTCATTTTTTCTAATTATTCAAATTATTGGCATTCTTCCAATCTAACACCGTAGTCCAGTTAGGTTTGTCTGCTTTTCACCATCACATCTTAATCGTTATAGGCTACTGGCTAAAGCAGCTTTAGGGAAGAGTCATGCACCTGCAATTAGCGAAATCTAAACTCAGGCTTCTTCCCGACGGCATTTTAAATCGTTTAAGCCGCTTCAGGTGTGTATGTTTCAAGAAATTACACACGACTGCCTACACACCCCATAACAGCAAGTGGTCTCATCACACTTTAAAAAAATCCTCGTTCAACATCGCCACATCCCAACTCAGCATTTCATCTCTCATTGTAGTATTTTTAGGAGATCTATAATGATAAAATAAAAATAAAGAGATTTATTTTCAGATTGCCCTGGATTTCAAGCGTCTAAAAAATACACAAGGTGGAAAACATTCTGTAAAGCGGATGAAACGTGAGTGTGAGAAATAAATTATCACAATCACACGAGATGGCCAAATACGCGTTCTTGTAAATCTGTGCTGTTCTATGGCCATTTAACTTTCAGAATGCGGAAATCTAACATGCTGTCTTAATAAACAGCTCTACTCATTCAGCAAAGTAAATAAGTGAATCCCGTTGGATTGCTAATTGAGCAAAGTAAAGAGGGACATGATTAGAGTAACCTAATTGGTTAAAAGGAGACGATTCTGTAGTCCTTTACTTGGCTCCATGCAGAATGTCGCTGAAAAATACTAATGTCAGTCAAATTCTTTGTTCCAGAAGCATTTCTCATGCCCTTTGATGTTTGGCACTTTTGTTCAAGACTGCGTCGGGTTTAATAAAGGAAAAGGGAATGCTCGGATGTTCACCCCATGGCAACAGGTGGTGGTACTACGCCTTAAAAAAACCACGATTCAGAATCGTTACACCCCTATTAGAAAGTAAAAATCTTCTCAGAGCCTAAGCTTAGAAACCTGGACTATATTTAACACCTATGCCAATAACGCAGGGTGAAATTACATGGGACAAAAAAAAGAAGTCCTGCTGTCTTTCTTCGACCCAGGAACTCAGTAAGCTGACCTCACTGATTGGCTACTCCTCCAGAATGAGGAATTGTGCATATCAGCAAATCAAAGTGGTTGGGGAAAAAACACTAGGGGAGGAATTTTACTTATTGAGCCGAAGTTTGTCGCAAGAGGAATGAGCACAGCTCAAACCACAGCAGATGAGTAAAAAAAAAAATCCAGGTTCGGAAAGTAAAAATACCACCCCAGAGCTTAGCTCCAACCACCTGGATTTCCAACTTTCCACAATTCTTCAGCCTGGAAAGTAGAACTGACAAAAGGAATCAGCTACCAGAGTTTAAAACGTGTGGCTGGACGTCTACTGACTGACTCCAGGAAATTTCTCCCTCCAGTCAGAGCAAAGTTCCCAGAGCATAGGACGGTTCTACTGGCTTTACCACTGACAGGACTTTCAGTAAACCCCAGCGGAGGAGAAAACTCTCACATAGTCGCTGTTTTTTCCGGACTCCCTGAAGCGTACGGTGGCAGACCGGGACCGGCGTTCTCGCCCCGTCGTCTCGGGTCTGGAGTAGTCCCTCAAGGGAGAGGTGGGATAGTATCGATGGCCGTCTTACACATAAAGGAGACAAAAAAAAAAAAAGCACAGCGTGAGAAGGAAATCACCAATACCGATACTGATATTGGTCTGATACCGACTCAATTAGCAGGATTGAGTATCGGCAACTATGGGCCAATCTGTTACTGGATACCGTAATTTCAATTAATAAAAATTCAGTACATTCATATCCATGTATTTATTAGTTACCGCCGCCAAGAAGGTCATGTTTTTGCTTCTGTTTATGTATTTATTTGTTTGTCTGCCTGTTAGCAGGATATCTCAAAAACACTTGCATGGATTTTAACCAAACTTTGCAGGATGTTAAAGTAACGCAAGAGGAACGAGATATTAAATATTGGCATATCAAGGGCAAAGTACAGCTGAGATGTAGGCCAAAGTTCAAATCCAGCTATGCTGTCGGAGTTTATGGGCTCTCGCGAGTCCAGCTCTTGTTACATTTTATTTTACAAAGTTAGGAAAGCAATGTTTAAGTCGAGACTGATGTCGTCTTACATGTAAAAGAATGATTCCAGTTTCTTTCACATAGTGAGGTTTGCAGCTTACTAATTAAACAATGGTATCTGTTCGATACCCAGTATCAGCAAATACCCAAAGCCCAGGTATCAGTATTGATACTGTGACTGAAAAAGTAAAATCAGTGCATCCATATGCATAAATAAAACCACTACAAACAGCACCACTTACACACTGATTTCTACCTGGGCCTGATAATCATGACGCATTGTCAATCTAGGCAACATGACTCGGTTAATGCAAAAAACAAGGGATTTTCAGAGCTGATCTACCGCTGATGTTGTACACAGTGTGAGCACTTTGTTTAATTGGCTTGGCAATTCAATCCAATCCTGTTTATTTCTCAAAGCATGCTGTCGCTGTGTAGTGTTCACCTGTCAAACGTCATCTCCGATAAAATTTCCAGAAGGGGATTCGACCAATCAGGCTCGGCGTTTGACTGGAATGGGATTTTAGGATTCTATGCTGCGTGAACGCCTCCTTACGCGGGTGCAGCGTTTCTCACCGGAGGCGGAGCCTGGCTCCAGGTCGCTGGTGTGGAGGGTGGAGGCAGATGTGCTGCGAGGGGCGGGCGTCCGCCGTAAACGCTGAGTGCGCAGCTGCTGGATCGACTCCTCCAGATCCTCTCTCAGCTGCGCAAGAGCCAGGGATCGACCAATCAAAAGCAAGCAAAGGAGAGCCCTTCACCAATCGCAAACCATTCGGCAGCTACGCACTCCAGTATCCATAATGGCGCTCGACAGCAATGGTTCCCACACACCTCCTCTAAGGGCAAACCAGCTAACTCCAGGTATTTGCTGATTTCCACCTTAATCAGACCTGACGTAACTCGTCATGGGCTTAATTAGTTACATCAGGTGTGTTTAGTTGGAGCACAACAAACATCTAGAACTGGCTGGTGTGCCCTGAGGATCAGGAATCACTACAGACATCCATGTTCAGCAGCACCTAGGACTCTTTCATAACCAATGTCAATTCTCCAGGATTAGTCCAATCAGAGGCCAGCTGTGACTACAGTATTTAACATTAAAATTTTTTTCTACTGACCCAGTCAGCAAGTAGCCCCCAGATACACTGGCTTTTATATGTGCCCATTAGCCAAGATACATACATATTGATTACATTGATTGGGAGCCAAAAAAATAATTGACTGGTCCAAGTAAGGCCAGCGACTAGAAAATCTACTTCCCAGAGTTTCACTTTTACTGGCCCCGGGCCAGCAGGCTGTTGGTTTGCTGGGGCCTAGACTCTCTTGCTCCAATCAGTGATGCACAAACATGATTGACAGGCGGCCTCACCAATGCGCATTAACAAGAAACAACAGCTCTGTTGTGGCTATAATAATGTGCCCAGAAAATGACTATCATATCCAGGGTGCCAGTGCTTACCGTTGCCATGGCTTCGGCCTGGTCGTCCGTGTGCTCCCTGTATTTGCCCAGCATCTTGTCCACATTATGCAAATTTCTATTGGTATCCTGGCAACAGTGAAGCATTAGCCTGAAGTAAATAAATGACCCTCTACAGACATGAACTGGGGGTGAAAAACTTGCTTTGAGATTTGCGCATAAACAATCTCAAATCAGTTGTTTTATTAAGACGGGTTCTTCAATAAATAAAATCTCAAGCTAATGAAAAAAAAAAAAATGCGACCACTGAACTGTCAACAAAGGATACACAAAACCTACGGTGCTACTTCTATATGTCTCTTTAATTCTACATAATAAATTCAGAACTATTTTATGCCTGTGCTGTAAGTTCAGGACATGTAAATCATCTTGTCCCCTAGTCACATCACACATTCAAGGCCGTGTGCATTTGTCTGGCATTACGGTACCTGCAACGTATTCGCCAGTGTGTCAATTTTTGCAGAGATGTCCCCGTCTACTCTGGCTCCTCCCCTTCTGTCACGGGGCCGCGCATCTCGCCCTCGCGAGCGATAGCCCCGGCCGCGGAGGTAAGAATCCGATTCGCTGGAGGACATGGCTCCAGAACTCTGACATCGATGCAATACTGCCTGAGGTTTCGCGCTAATTTTGGTTACACAAGCCGTGAAATAGCACCATTTTTCAGATGAACACTGCAGAAAAGAAAAAAAAATGAGACAAATAAAATGAGAGCAGGTCGCCAGAACAGAAATTCTTAACCAGCTCAGAATAGGCTTTTTGGAGTGTTTTTTTCCCTAAAATTTTGCAAGAGCAGGCTAGATCTCCATTTCATTAAATCATCAGTTGTGATTTTTGCATCAGCACTAAAACACTCAGATCAGAACACTTTTCAGGTATTTGTGAGCTTGCAACTTAAATTGGACAATTGTGTCCGTTTTCTGTCAAAAAACTTGGATGCTTCAGGCAGACACAGAAGTATTAAGCTGCGTGCTAAATATTACAAACAGATCGGTTTCTGATCAAACTTAGAGGTTTTTTTTTTTACTGCCAGACTCAATGTGGTACCCAAGGAAAACATTCACATGCAGTTCATGAACAAAACACGTCTGTCAGCAGTATAATTTCTCCATAAACTCTAAAAAAAAAAAAGGTCATAACCTTTCCAAGAGGAGAACAGACATTCCTGAGTATGGTGAGGAAAATATCTGGAACACATTATTGCTCCTACAGTTAATATTTTCCACACTGGTTGCAAAAATCTATTGCCCATTTTTGCAGGCTTGGAAGTTGATGGTCTTTTTAAAAGTCGCACCAAACAATTATGCAGACTTTATCTAAAGGAGGATTCTGCTAGTACAGTCAAGTGATTGGCTGCATTGCATGTTTGGTGTTGGAGAAGTTAGGGCGAGCATACAGGAAGAGGAATTCCAATACAACAGATTCAAAAACAGAGCACGATTCCAAACTTAAAAAGAAGCTGCAAAATATCCAGACAATGCTAGCCCTGAATAGGCAGCCAAAACCCTCGTGCTGCGATTAGTTAGACCTGAAACTTCAGTCATGAGGCTTCACAGGTTTCCCCCCAGGGATGAGTTCAGGCCAGAGAGCCTTTCTCTCATTCCCTCCCCGCCATGCATATCCTTTCAGACCTTAAGCTTCATGGCAGAAGCTCTTGGCCAAAACAGTGATGTTGTACTTCCCAAAATGGTGCTCTCCTGATGTGGCCTCCACATTCTCAGCTGTCATTCACTTTTTACCATATCTCACCACCAGCTTCCAAAATCAGCTTACATCAAATTCAAAACCTTGGTGTAAAACAAGCCAGTTGGAAGCTGAATAGGCAGCTAAACGCGTTTACCAATCCACAGGACACCTCTCAGTTCTGCAGCAGACTGATGTTCTCCGCTTTCTATAAAAATGAGGAGAATGTCATGTGACGTTAGCTCGCCAACCCACTGGATTATTGTAGCCCCAGACAATTGCTATCTCAGAGGGGTTAAAAACTGAGATCTCCAAATACCAATTAATTTACTGCATTAAAGCATAATATTGGCAAACTTATGCTCGTCTCTTCCATCTAAAGTAATGCAAAGCTCCAACTTTTGAAATGAATGGTAACCTTAGCTGACATATCGGGAAAAAACAACCATACCATTTTCTCGCGAGACAGCAACAGAATATTCACGAAAGCCATCGCATAGTTGTTTTATTACTCCAACAGTGTAAGGTTTTGTTCCTGTATTCTTGCCCTTCAGTAAATAGCCAGCGAACCACGAATTTGATAGCCAGCCGGGAGCCCGTATTAACTCAGTGGCAAATACACCTTATCTACCCAGCGAAAAGCAGAAAATGTTTAATAGTAGGTAAATGTGTTAACCTTATTGCCGAAGTTTTGCCAAATAGCCGGGCTTGATGAAACTTTGGCAGGCTTTCTCTGGTTAGCCACCTAAAAGTCACAGTGATAATCATTACTTAAGCTGGTAATTACAGCCGATCGAAGTGGTTACGATGAAGTTCACAAGAAGCCAATGCGATGAAAATATTTGCACCGTTACCATCATCAGTACTGTATGACATGTTGGCTGATTACCAGTGAATTAGCGTTAAAGGACAAAACCCGTTATACGAGAAAAACTGAGACAATAAATATAATCGGAAGATTATAAGCGATTGACTTGAATTGTATGACTCGTATGGTACGGTGAGATAATACTACGGCTGGTGAAGACAGGTTGTAACTAAAAGTAACGGTAGTTTTGCAATTATACTAGGCAGGGCTTCTAACTAGCTTACGTTGTTTGCGTGACTTCGACTAAATTCTCATTCTTAACTGGAAACCATTGCGACAATGGTAATGAATGAAATACGACAGGTTTACTGTTTCTTACCTGCAAGTGGAAACGTCAGGGTAACTAACTTTTTCGTGTTCGCAACTGTTACTGCGTTGAGACTTCCCTTTTCCCTGCTATGGCAACTTAAACTGGCCGCCCTAAAACAGGAAAATACAAGGACCCCAATCGAAGCACAAGCACTTGGGAAATGTAGTTCTTAGAGTATTCATTTATGTTACAGATATCTGAATGAAAACTACATATCCCATTACAAAAAGTATAATTTCCTTACCGACGTTTCAATGTGTGTTCAGCGTAGTTAATTTATTAGTTTACCAACATTGCGCCACTCTGCGCGCTCTTTCAGAAAAAAAAAAATAAAGTTGTGCTTTGTATTTTTGAGAAACTGTACCCGCTTTTTATTAGGCTGGCTTTCGAGTGGTGATAATTTTTTCATCGTAATGACAACGTTGCTCTGCTGTCACTAGTTCTATGCTTAAGTTTATCACCACTACGATTGTTACAGCAAATTTATGACTGCTATTACTGTAAAATAATAATAATAATAATAATAATATAATTAAATTATTTAAAATATTAAAAAAAAACAACAACAACTATTTGTTGGATATATGAGCATGGGGACAAATATATAAATACACTGAACAAAAATATAAACGCAACACTTCTTACTGTGAGAAATATGACCATGTTCACAGACTCATTGTACTTTCATTGAGTGTTGACAGATTGTATTACCATATTGCAATACATTTCAATCAATGAGCAGAATGCACAGAGATATGGACTGCCTGGGGATGGTTCACAGTTTAAGCAAAAATCCAGTGATTATGAGGACCAACTGTCTCATCTGCAGTGGCAGTTCCTGGTCTCAGACGGTCACAGAGATGGAGAGTCCAGAGGGAGGTCTTGGGTGGGGGTCCTCACACATGATCATCATGCATGTGGGCGGTCTGCTGTTGTGCCTGATTCTAATAAGGTGTCTTATGCAACTTAGTGTTGAAACATGGACATTAAGAGCCCTTCCGACAGCCCTGAGAAATATGCCTGCATTGAGCATGCCAGTGGCACCCTCCCTAAGGGCTCGAGTCATCTATGGCATTTTGAACAATGGCAGGACTGGCACTTTTGAGGTGGCCTTTTATTGACCAGAGCACAGGATGTGCCTGGGCTGACTGTACCTGATTTCAGTAGCTCTAAATCATGCCCCACCTGTCTGACAGGCCAGTTCTGACGAAGGGCAGGAACTTGACAATGATACGGAGAAGGTGACTGAAATGCATATAGACCAGTGGCACACAACCTTGGTCACATAAATAAACCCTACTAACCCAACTTCAGACATAATCATGCGGAATATTGAAAGTACTAAACTGTTACATTTATATTTTTGTTCAGTGTGTATATATATATATATATATATATATATATATATAGTACAACACATTCATCAGACCACATCTGGAGTATTGTGTACAGTTCTGGGGACCATACTTTAAGTAAGATATAGAGGCTCTAGAAAAAGTTCAGAGAAGTGCCACTAAGCTAATTCCGGGTATAAAAGATGAAAGCTATGAGAAGAGGCTGAAGATCTTAATCTCTTTAGTCTTAGGAAAAGGAGACTCAGGGGGAATCTGATTGAGGTCTTTAAATATGTTAAAGCGATTAACAATGTGAATTATGTAGGATTCCTTCGGCCAGGTTTTGTTAGTAGAACTCGGGGTCACAAATAGAAGTTGACTAAGGGTAAATTTAGCACTGACATTAGGAAATATTTTTTCACCCAAAGAGTAATTTCGATGTGGAATAGCTTGCCTGACCATACTGTTGAGGCAGAAACCTTGGGAATTTTCAAGAGCAGGCTTGATTTAGCACTAGATACCATTGAGTCATTGAGTATCTGAAGTGATAAATGAGCCCCTAAGAGCCATACTGGGCCAACCCATGTTGTGGAACTTTTGAGAAAATGGGACTCAAAGTTGCCAGCCTCCTGTGTCATCTAGAGTATCTGGGAACTAGAAACACTGCTTATGTTAAAAACTCAAGATATGTACAATTACGTGATGCACTTCTTATGCAGGTTTTGGATGCCCTACTGTTTCATTTTAAGTGAAACCTACCTCCTTCTGAAGAGGAACCATCATCTTCTGATTCATTTGGGACAAACTCTAGGTCTCCATTATCTTCCACTTCACCATCATCATCAATCATAGCAAGCAGTTCCTCATCAGTGAGATACCGAGCCGCCATGTTTACATTGAATTATGGAAAAGTTGTGGGGTGGTCCACTATGGCTAAGGCAGTGCAGTGCATATGTACAGGGGCAGAGAGGACGTTTGCTTGTATGAACAATCCGTGTGGGCAGATTGTGTTGGCTCATTTAGGAAATATAGATCTCAGTTTTCTGCACATGCTGACTACCTCAACTCAATTTCGCCAAAAGTGCGGGATGGCCCGGTATGGTTCTTAGGGGCTCAAATTCACTGTTGTATTAAGATAATGGCGAGCCTAGTTGGGCTGAACGGTCTGTTCTCGCCACTCATGTTATGTTATGTTATGTTAGCACAAATGAGCACGGCCTTCTGAACTTTTTGGTTTTACCACATTTATGTAATTATTGACAAACTAAAAACTGGAAGCATCAGGGCAAGGTTCATGTATTCGAATGTGTTTGTACAGTTGACACTCTCAGGAAAAATGGCTGCAAAAGAAACCCTGAGATTTCATGGAGGTGGGATATGAAATTTTTTTTTTTTTTTTTTTTTTTAGGTAAGATAGCTGACAGGGCAAGGAATGACCCAATGCACAGACAAAGGTAAAGATAGCACAAGCAGTTTATTAAGCCTGAAATCAGTCATACAGTCCAAGTCAGTACCCAGAGATGGGATCTTGGTACAGAAACAAAGGACTGAGCAAAGTCTAGAACCAGGCAAAGATCCAAAAACCAGAAGGCAACGAGACATAAGGCAACCCAAAACTCAAAAACGGTGAAAAAAGGAAATAAAACCACGGGGACTCAGAGGACAGAAAAAGGCCCATAAGAAAGGGAATGAATGAAGACAGACTCGCAATGGCTAACACGGGAGTTGATTACAGACGGCAGTACACGTGAGCACAGGGAGACAGAGCGCAGAGAGGGAGGTGGTTACAAGAAAGGAAACAAGGAACAGTTATCACACTAATTGGGGAGGGTGAGCAAGGAGCAGGAAAGGTAAATACAAGCACAAGAGAACGGAGCGAGAAAACAAAAGAAAACACAATGAACAGAGTAAAGCTGAAACTAATTCACAAAAATACCGGGGCAAAATATGTGAACTTTCACAGATAGAGTTCCACAAAGAACAGAGATGGTTTCCTAGCGGAGATTCGCCAAATAACCCCATTCCAGACAAAGAGGCTAAACGATACATATGAATGAATGAATGAATGAATGAATGAATGAATGAATGAATGAAACTGCAATGAGAACTGGAGAACAGAGACTGTGTTTCAAGCCTTGTGTGCCACTAATTGTCTCCTCCCCTGTTCCTGCAGTTCAGGTGTGTTTTTGAGGTTTGCCTCCTTTAAGTGATTTACTTTCTGCTCTCCTCCCTTGCTCTCCAGTGTTGTCATTCAAATGCCTCACCCTGTTGTGAGTGTCCCATCTATATGTTTTCATTATGGTACCAGTGTGGTTGCTGGAGTGTCATGCTTCATACCCTTCTAAACCTTTCAGTCCGTTTGTGTTTTCTAGCAAAGCTTTTCTACAACGTGTATAAGTATATTAATAATAAATGAAAACGTTATTTCTCTTCTCAGTCTAATCATTCAGAACAAGATCACAAGCCTTATAGTCGGTCTCCAGGATTGGGACCACACTCTTGTTAATCCTCTGTTCCTGCATGTTTGTCTGAGTCAGTTTATAAGGAACACCTCCACCTTTAGCATTCCTGCTAAACCCTTCAGTTCTACTGTCAAGCAGTCCGGCTTCTGCGAGAAGGATTCAATTCCTGGTCTCTGCCCTGGGATGGCCACTTGCCTGGGCGCAGACACGCTTCTACGCTTTCCAGTCATTAGCAAATTCACAGCACCATCCTTCCTATATTATCATATTCCTTTGTGGATTGTACCCTCAATCTGTGTTTGGTTGCTTGTCTGGATCACAACAGAGTGACTGCAAACAAAGGCATTGTGTGGCTGACATATCAGAAAAAAATCAGAGGCTTTAACTGATTTTTTGTAACATTTAGCTAATGAATGCCATGAATCACGTGAAATAAATGGCTTTGGTTACAGAAGCAAGATTTTATTGTTGTTGTCGTTGCTGTTGTTGTTGTTGTTATTCAGGAAACAAAACCACGGAGACATGAGAAAGATGATAAAAGAGGAGTGAATTATCCGCAGATGAAAATTAAAATTACGCGGAATTCCAAACCGAGAATTCCCCATTTACATTACTCGAAAGCGCGAGCGCAAACGGGATACAAGCGCATACCTTGTAATGACTCTCCGCCCCTTCATGCTCGCCGAGCGCAGAGAGATGGGGACCAATAGCCAAAATGTGCGTTCACGCGGATACTCTCAAAGGTGTTGCTATAAAACAGCAGCGGAAGTTTACGCATTATGCTAATTGTAGAAGACTTAAGCGAATACAGTTTGGCGCGACTTGTGCAAGGAAACAGTGGATATACTTTCTAAGCGTTGTTTTAGAGGTATAAAAAGGGATCAAACTGGCTCAAATAAAAACGTTATCTGTTACAACTCTTTCTCAAGTTTAGTTGGTTTAAGAAGAAATTATGCGATCCATAGCGTTCGCGCTGTTAATCATTACCGCATCAGCAATCAACACCGATTTCGAGTCTTGTCCCACTATTTGCGAATGTTCGGAGTGGACGACTTTCACCATATCGTGCTTTGACATAGATTTCATACCAACCTTTCCATCTAGCACTGAGAACCTGTGAGTACTTTTTTATTATTATTATTATTATTATTATTATTAATAATAATAATTTATTGTTGTTGTTCCTGTATTGCAGTATGCATGATTAATTGAAAAAGTAAATTTTTAGTGTATGAAAGCATTACATTCAATGGTGATATATTTAAAAAAAATAAAAAAAGTTCAATGTGGTCATGGTGTTAAACCGCATTCATATTTGAGACGAAAAAGTTTCCGTTTACTTTGAATTGCATATGAAATTAAATTAAGCATTTAAGGGTGGACTCCAGTCTCTCCCAAGAATATAGCACTCCGTTTATGCTTCAGTGTTGGCTACTGTTTGTGTTCAGGAAATTTTATGGGAGAGGGTGATTGAATGATCTATATTCAATTGACCCAATTCCTCTGCTGTTACTTTGATTTTTGTATGCATAATTTGCTCATATTATAATGCAAGCGAATTTAAAGCATTTTCCTTTTGTAAGAACCGTGCACAGCATGCTAGTGTGGAACACATAAGGGATGGTATTTCATGAGATAAAGCGAGTTTATGAAGTATCAGGTGCTTAGATTTTCAGATGTTCAGCCCTGACGGGCGCTTTAGAGTTGCCTATACTCTATCCTAAGCAATTATGATGACTTATATGCCGCCATAATAGAAATAGTAGTATCATCAACAGGTCATTGTGTGGTGGAATTTGATTAACCATCAGGACAGAGTATTGAGACAACCAGAATCTCACTGAAGCATCTGCTCACTTGTCGGATGAAATAACCCTCAACTGTTTTTAAATGTTTTCCTTAAAAAAAAAAAAAAAAAAACAGCATTCCTGAAATGCTGTGCACTATGCAAAGTATATGGATTTTATTGAGAAATGTATGTATTCAAGCGCAGCTTATTTTATTTGTGAGCCATGAACTGCTCAATTGATGAGATTTTTGTCATACCAATAATGCCTGCCCGCTCCGGATAAATATTCAAGATAAAATCTGCTTTGATAAATTATTAGCTCTAGTAAGATACGCACTCAGTCCTAAGTGTTTTAAAACGAACCGCTAAATAATTCAACTGAGCAAAAGTAAATTTGACTTCAAGAGGTCACTCTGTGAAACGCATCAGCTGTCCGATCTTACCGCTATAATGGAAGCAGCGGCAATATTATTTCTGTAAAGGAATATTTCCGTCTCTTTATTTCAGAGTTTTGGCGCCGACTACTGGGTACATTTTATTTCTTGCCCACCCCCTCACCTTGACGATCCAAATGCAGGTTAAGCGGATTTCTTTGGCTTTTCATATGTGCACTGTGTAAATGGGACCTCCTCATTAACCACAATCTCCGTCGGTCCTTCAACGAGAACCAAAGGCTTGGGGCAGAAAATTGATATAAGTCTTTTTAAAATGCTGTACACAATGTGTCCTCCTACATGGTGCCCAACTGCCCTTTTGATTGATGTGCTGTATCCTTTTCAGTTCCTGGCTTTGACTTTGTTGCTCAATTCCACCAATCTTGGCAAAAATGTCAAGATAGACACTGCTTTAGGTGGCATGAATGGCACAGCTTCAGCTAATATTGTCTTTTTTCTGTCAAAATCAGCCCCTAAGCAAGGATGCTAGCATAAATTAGACTGCGTAGGAGAAATAACTGGAGATTGAAACTTGAGATCTTGAGCTCTGAGAGCCTGAGTATGAGGTAAGCTGAGAAAATTGAGCCTAATGCTTAGTGTGAGAGGCTGAGCAAGTCTGTCTTTGTGCTTATAGCAGCTGTGCCTTAGTGTTTCCTGGCTGCAAGTGGACACAGAAGCCTTAGGAATGGTGACGACCCTCCTTCAATGATCTTTGACCCTGCTGAGCAGACGCATGCTGCAATAACGCCGTTCTGCCACTAGGGGAGCAAACCTATTAGACTTTTTTGATTCTGAAGAGTGCATGCAGCATCTCAAATGACCAAACAAACATCAAACTAACTTTCTCAGCAAAAAGAATACCATACTGATTGCTTGCAGTTGGGGCTCCACATAAGCTGACTGAAGACATTTATTCCCCACATAACTGGGCATCAAAATGAAAATCTAAGCAATTGTTCACTGGAGGATAAAAAACAAACAAACAAAAAAAAAAACATTGGGGAGGTGTGACTTGTCAAGCGTCTGTTTGAATGAGAGTTTTTTTTTTCTTTTTTAAAGCAGGCTGGACACTTTAGAGCCGGAAAAGTGGAACAGAGAGCATAGGCGCTCTTTCAGGACTTGTACTGCGTGACACTCATTTAGCTTTCCGAAGGCAAACAGGGAGGAGCACTGGTGAACGTAATAGCAATATTTTACATTTTGCAGATTGTTCAGTCACCAGACAGTGGGGTGCCACTGATGGAGGCTTGCTTGAATGGTAAAAAGAGGTCAACAGCCTCACATGCTACCCAAGCAGATATAAGATATCCTGCATCCCAACTCTAAGCTTGTTCACAATCTTTGCTAATCATTGCTTGACTGAGACTGTAACTGAGTTTGCATAAAGAATAAATGCTGGCTTTTTAAAACAACGGTCTCAGGCTATAAGAACAAGATTCTGCTTCAGCTCAGAGATAATATCTGACGAGGAGAAGACTAAACACAACTGTGTCTCTTACATCACTGCTAGCAAAAGGTGACTACTGCAAAAATGTTGAAGAATTAGTGGTAGTCTTAGTATTGACTCTGTTTTTATAAGATGCATATCTAATATGCACTGGCTGGAATTCATTTGGGCACAGTCCTGGGTTATTAAAAGCTAGTTTGTTATTATTATTTAGCGGGTATGTTAATGCTCTGATGTGTGACACACTTCCACAAAGAACTGGCTCTATATATATCACATCAGATTATGCCAGTAGCACTGCAATATCAGACACAGCTGTGCAGTGGTTCTTTCTTTTGGGGTTTGGAGGCAGGGGGTGGGGGGCAGTTGTCCCTCCCAGCATGCATTGGACCAGAGGCAGTAATAGTGGTCAACCACGTTGCCAATCCATTGCTTTCGCACACATTCTCTTAATTTGTATCCATGTTTCCTTCACTTGCGTTTTGTCCATGCGTCTTAGTCCCCCCAGCCGGGGAAATGCATGGAGAGATGAGAAAACTATGCAGAGAGAGAAGAATCAAGGTAATATGTTTGTAGATTAATGAGACATCCTTTCCTCTGAAGCGTTACGAGCAGTGACATCTGTTCTCGTGACGGCACACAGCTGGATTTGGGGCCAGCGTCTGGTGTTACGGATTGACGTCATGGTTGTCGGTTTAAAGTCTTCCAGGAAGGCTGCTCTTGAGTACTCTAGTTCATGGCACCACATAGCTCCCTTCTCGCAACAGCTGAAAGAGCTTTCAGAAGGCCAACAAGATGGCGAATGTGGAACAACTTTCGGTTCTAGTGAGGGCCGAGGAGCTAGGAAATATCAAATCAGAGAACTGAGATGCACCATATTTGTTTGTACACATGCCTAACCAGCATGCCACGTGTGGTTTGAAATTGGGGGATGAGGAAATCAGTGCACCTGGGGCAAAAGCACACAGACATGGAGAAAATATACAAATTCCACAAAGGCTGGAATTCAAACTGAAATTTTTTTGTTGTGATACAGCAGTCCCTATCCACTCCACCACTATAAGTGGATCTGGATAGTCTGTAATGGATCGCTTTCTCGCAATATAGATATTTTTGGCACATATTTGGGGGCCTTTGCCCTGCAGTGGGTTTATCGTGGTTGATAATGATGATGATGTGTATATGGGGATGGACGTTTGTGTAATCACTCATTTCTGCGCAGGCCATGCAGCCATACTACTGCTCATTCTGCTAAAGCTGTGGGGCTGAAGCTAAGCCAGTGTAGGCTTGGTTAGTACTTAGATGGGAGACTGCCCAGGAAAATCAGTTGCTGGAAGTGGTGTTGGTGATGAAATAATCCAGAGTACCCCAGTGTGTCGATGGGGACACTGTGCTGAAGGACGTGACGTTACACCAAGGTCCTGACTCACTGTGGTCATTAGAAATCTCATGACAATGTTCAACAAGAGTAAGGGGTTCCCCGATGTCATGGCCAAGTTCCCAGTCTGGCTCTTTTAACCTGCCACCCAATCATCCCCTAATATAATTGGCAGTGCAATTTGTCCTCTCGCCCTCCAACTCAAGCTGAAGTGTGGTGGGAGCTCTGGCTGCCGTTGCTTCATCCAGGTGGATGTTTCACATTGGCAGAGGTGAGATGAGATTACCTCATATGACTGTAAAGCGCTTTAAGTATCTACGATAAGGCGAATTCAATGTTCATTCATAATACAGGTGTTTTGTATTTGATCTCATGATACAGGTCTGCTGAGGGTATTCTACCCTGGGAATTTCTTCTGACTGAAGCGTCTTTATCAGCAGTTATTGCATTCATTGACATTGTCGTCGATTACGAGAGTTCCCAGTTCTAATAACCTCTCGACCTGTTTGCTCTCACGGTTTCGCGGACAACTCTTTTGGCCGCACCGAAGAACGAACCCACCTTGTCTCGGCACAGAGCGCACCTTGCGATTATTTGAATTCGTAACGAAATTAAAATGCCCGCTGTTTGGAG
The DNA here is from genome assembly GCA_029692085.1 of Gymnothorax javanicus. Taxonomy (NCBI): domain Eukaryota; kingdom Metazoa; phylum Chordata; class Actinopteri; order Anguilliformes; family Muraenidae; genus Gymnothorax; species Gymnothorax javanicus. The sequence continues at coordinate 9,620,500 of CM056198.1, read as the reverse complement.
AGCGGTAACACGTCTGCTCAGCATCGCCGTGTTTGTTTTAATTTGTCAGAGAAGCCGCCTTGCACTCGGGCTCTTTTAGTTTATCCGTCTGCTAGTGCTGTTTGCCAGCATTCAGATGTGAATCACTCCATTGTTTCACCAATTTGGCAGCTCGCAACCATCATTTCATGAAACCTCCTTTCACCAGTGTTTGAGCTTGCGGCGGTTTATGGGGAATGTTACGTCAATCTCAGAATCATCCTGCAATTCTTTTGTTGCGCAGCCTCCATTCTTCATCAGCTGATCAGTACTATCGTTTGACTTTTATAATGCAAGCCATCAATGTTGGCTCCGCGCTCCAGCTGACACGATATTTGAAAAGTGAATGCGAGATTAAAGTAGCCACTGCCAGCTTTAATTTGTTGGTCGTTACAGCCATATAACGTAAACCCTGTGGGATTGGTAGTCAATTTTATGAGGTGTCGCTACCCAGTCACTTTTGGAAGTCTATACTGTAGTGTCCATGCCTGTGTTTACATGCCTGTGTTGGATTCTTGAGAGATGCGTATTCAAATACAGTGTGCAGCCACTCACCCAGCTGGTTTTGATTAAGAAAAAATAGTTGTTGGTTCCCGAGCCAGCGTGGACAGCAGGCCTGTCTGGAACAAGGCTTGACTCCCCTCTGTTACTGTACAATGCTGTGAGAAAAATGGGCCGTAAACACCTGAGTTACCACACAGAAGGCCGAACGTAAACATCATCTCCGAGTTTATTTTCCTGGAGAGTTTGGTCATTCAAGGTGGCTGGATATTTTACAGGAGCAAATGAAATTCAACCCATGGGAACGAAGGCAGCGCCTCATCTAGGAACTGGAGCCAGAATCCCTAACCATTACGGCATGCTGCTGTGTTTATTGCTGACCGAACAGTCAGGCTTTATGAAATCAAAAGTACGAGTGGTCATGTGTTCACTGATGTCAGCCAATCATTGTGTTTTGCTGTGCGAAGCAAACTGTTTTGATTGGTTTCGACATGTTTGTGAGAGAGGCGAATGTGTACCTCGGGGTCAAAATTATGTGGGCACTTCTTGGTGTGTGACCGTTTCTCACATTCTAGGCTTGGCCTCTTAGTTGCACTAAAGGAACATCTTGAGGCTATATAGCATGCAGTGACATTCCAGGTGATTCTGGGCTTCCAACAGTTTGTGGAAGACCATATCCTGCTTCATTATGACAGAGCCCCCACGCTGAGTGTGGTCTGTTAATGCTTGTTGCAATGGTGTGGAAGAACTTGACCTATGTGAACAGAGCACTGACCTCAACTGCATGAAATGCCATTGGATGAACTAAAAAGTTGACCTCAAGTGGAATACTTATTACCTACATGTTCAACCTCACTAATGTTTTTCTGGTCGAAATGGAGGACGATCCCTGCATGTTCTAACATCTCCTGGAATGCCTTTCCAAGCGAGTGGAGGCTGTCAAAGGCAAAAAATTAGGACCAATTCCATATTAATGCGCACAATTTTGGAACAAGACAAGTGCGTGTCCACATACTTTTGGCCATACAGCCAGCCTTTATGACGGATCACTGAATCTGATTTCCCATTACTTGTGTGCTTAGCTCAAAAAAGTGTGAAGTTGTCTTGGGACCAGCAGTATGGACTGGAACAAGCTCATACCACATCCTTCCAGGTGGTGCCAAGGTCCAGTTTATCCTGGCTGAGACTCTGGGTCCATTCTGGCCCCGATATTTTTATTGTCTCCTGATGATACGTGACAGAGTTTCACACGGTAGACATCAAAGTCACATTGTGTCTGCACAAGCGGAAAGGGGAGGGGTTGGGGAGCTGGGGGAGATATTAGGCTTTATCTGAAAATGCTGTAACGAGAAACAGCGAATCCATCCACTCTTGGCGGCAAAAGAACTGAAGAGGGGACCAAAGTCTCGTCAACAATAAAATTTTGGAACAGCTTTGTCTCTACCATCTGTACAAAAACATACGAAAGAATTGCATGGTTTTTATTTAGGCAAAAAGACACACCAGGTGCACATTGGATACTTGGAGTGATTTTTCCAAACTCGCAAGGGGCTGTTTTTTTTTTACTTTTTGAGAGGAAACTGGCCTTCTCACTCTCTCCATAGGAATGTCTCTCTTGAGCGAGCAGCCAATGAAACGCTTAGAGTGAGAACTCTCACCAGCCTAAATGAGGGGAACCAAGAGGCAGGAATGCGGAGTATGTTAATGTGAGCTCGTCCAGAATTTGGGCCGTGAGCTACACTTCCCATTCAGGGCATAATGTACTCTCTGTGTTTTCTCCATTATTTCTGTTAAAGGGGTATCTGTGAGGACAGAATGGGAAAACTACAGGACACTTTAGCGCCTAACGTGACGCTGGGCCAGTAAATGTTGAACTTTTGCAACCTACTGGACCAGTCTAATGTTTGATAATGCAATCAATATTAATGTATTTTGGCTGATGGACCAGTGAAAATGTATTTGGGGCCAGTGTTTCTTGGACCTACTTACTAAGTGGGCCATTAGAAAACAATCTTAGGATTAAATCCTGATAGGAATCTAAAACTTCAATCCTGGAGTATGGATGTGGACACTGTAATTTTTGAACTGTTCCTGCACTTAATGTGGGTCATTTAAGAAAAAGATTGGCGAAAGGGACGATACATCTTGTGTCTTTCCTCTGCACTGACAGCTCGCTAAAAAAAAACTTTTAAATCAGAAGAAACAATAGCAATTCAGATATTCAGTTGGAGACTTTTGCCACATCTGGATCAGAAAATGAGTTGAATATTTTAATTAATCAATGTTTTCTTTCTTTATTCATTTGTAGTTGGCTTATGGAGACCAGACTGAATAACATCCCGCAGGATGCCTTTGCGAACGTGGTCAACATTTCACGGATGTAAGAATTCTCCCTTTCCACCAATCAGAATCGCCGGGTGATAGGCTGGAGGATTCAGCCAAAATTTTGCATTTACCTTCAACGAACTCAGGCACTGACACCTTTCGTTTGCAAATGCCATTTGGCAAAGTATATGTAGCGATCAAATAACTTGCCAAATTGTGTTTGCGATAGGATGAAAATCTGCTCTTGCTTGTTCATAATTCTTCTAAATCAGTGGTGGCCAACCTGCACCCTGGAGAGCCATAGGGTGTGCTGGTTTTGTTTTCACATCAGAAACGATGTGAGGTGCGCTAACTGCGTTATCATTTGCTGTAATGGATCAATCAAGCGCACAGAAAAAGAGAACCAGTGGAAAACTGAGGCTCTCCAGGGTTAGCGTTAGCCACCCTTGGGCTAATGAAAGGAAAAGTGTTGCTTGAATTGTTGTCCTTTCACTGACCAGGTAAGCCAGTCTACAACTAGCTAGCTACATCAGGTATTGGCCTTAGTCCTGACCTTATTTGGATATTCATTCTTTCTCCCAAGCTCCCAAGATTGATTTTCTGGTTAATAACTACAATAATGAAATACCAAGTTTTCCGGAACATTTAAACAGTTCTGCGTTAAACCTGCGAGGAACAAGTAGATTTGTAGTTGTCATTCAGAACTCCACCCATCTTCTCAAAGACAGGACCCAAAACTCTCAATGTGCAGCAACAAGGAGAAATACGACAGGAAAGAAACACTCTAAACTACTGACAAACTGCTCTTGATCGTGGCCAATAGGCAGAGAGGTGCTGTGCAGTTTGCCCCAGTAATTTGCTCCTAGAACTAGCATTTGCTAAGTCTTTTCCAACCCACAGTCTTGGTGAACGTCTTTCAGCTTTTGATTCTCAGTCAGGCATACACAACTGAGAGAAAAAAAAAAACTAGCAAACAAACAAAATGCAATCTTGGGGAGAGGAGAAAAGGGTCTTATTTGTGTGTACCTGTTTGTACAGCTAAATTGAAAGGTAATTTGAAAGGTTTAGTGAAAGGGTGTCTCACCAGATCGATTTTTCACGAAATGTCTTTGAGCCAAAAACAAGCAGGTACACAATGAATGACAGGGTAGCCTGCGTATTTGAAAAAAATAACCACAATATACACTTCTCAGAGCTAGAATGGCGTATATTTCCAAGAGGACAGTACTGCTCTGGCTGTCGAAATCCTAACTTTTTTTCTCACCATATACCCATTGAAAAAATACATGGGGGAGCATGGAAAACAGACATATTCTGCCTATAAAGAAACGTATAAAATATTCTCCATAACATAAGCTTTTTGCTGAAATTTTTGAAAATATGCTTCATTTTTGAGCATTTTTTTTTGTCAAGATTACAAAATATATACACTATTGATATATTCTGTCCATATTAAATATTTAAGGTCATCTACCTCAGCTAGGTATCAGAATGGCACATTTCATATAATGTGCGTAAAACACATTATTCTAGCACATAAGTGATGAGGTACACAAATGCATATTAAAATATATATGTAAATGGGATAAAACATTTTTCCCTTCTTATGCTGCCTCCTTTCCCCCAATTTTCCTTACTAGTAAAATGGTTTGTGGGCTTTTCACTTAGTTTTTTTTTTTTTTTTTTTTACACATTCATTCTGGAAACCAATCATGCCCCTTGTGATTGTGCAAGATGTTGCGGCTATAGGGATATTATTGGCAAGCATGATCAAAATATTGCACATCTGAGACAGATTAACTAAGCAAACATCACATTGGTGAGGTGAAGGCAGAAATAATGAAAAGTCCACAACACTACAGCCAAATGATGACTACCAAAGGGTCACAGGGCCAGTTCTGAGATTTTCTTTGCACTCGTACTCAGAATTTCTGGAGTGTCATCCACAGATTACATCAGAACACGTCAGGTGATCTCGTTTATTTGCTGAGTGGCACTTCAACAGTGAAGATTTGCATTAGCAGGTTTTGAGCTCAAGAGAGGTCAGAGGCCACACAAAAATCCATATTCTTACCCTATACTTTTTTTTTTTTTTTTTTTTTGAGGCATCAGAAGAATATTCAGACTTATAAGCCTGTTATGTCATGACCAGCAATCAGTAAAGCAAGGAGAATGCGATTGAATAAGTTGTCACCGAGATTTTAACTGCTGTTTATTTTTCCTTTACAGACATTTATCAGTGGATGTCACCTTGAAGCGCTTGGACAGACATGCTTTTTATAATCTAATTAGGCTCCTCCAAATGTGAGTAGAGCTGGGGTATTCTGTCAAGCATTGCTAGCGAATGTGGCTCGCTAGGTCAAGCTTAAGTGGAGAAACTCAAAAGTTCTCAGAAGAAACATCTGGGCAGAGCTGTTCCTCTGTCAACCTGTTCCCCATTTGATCTGCATCAAATTTGAACTTTCAGTGAGTGATACAAATGTACAGTACCGTATAATGGGAAGCCAATACTGCAGGTCTCACCTTAGATACTGTATTACCAAAAACAGTACTGTTACTGCATACCGATGGTAATTGCACCCTTCATACAAAATGCTCAAAATATGTTATGTACCCTAAAAATAGAAAGACAAATGCATTAAAAAGTAAGCAAATACCAGTAAAAGCAAACAAACGCTGTTTTTTAAAATCTTTTTTTTGGACAAGATATTTCAAAGGTCATGGCTACTGATTTGGCCACTTTTAGGTGGTTTTATGAATTTTAATTCAAACACTAAATTGACTTGAGGATCGGTGGTGGCTGCTCAAATGAAATCAGTGGAGGCCACAAAATATCCCCTTAAACTAATGACTGGTTTTGACCGGTGTTCAATCATTTTCTTTGATTAACAAGTTTTCCACTTATTAGATGAATCCATCAGCAATTAAACATCAAGCTTCTGTTTAAATGCAACGTTTAGACCATTACATGGTAAATTCAACTCAGAAAAATTTTCATTCCTCAAATATGCTTTAAAAAACCAGATAAACTATGCTTAACTTCTCTATTTGCTTTTAGCACCTATGCTTCAATGATAACTTAAATTACTACAAAGGAGACATATATTAACACCACATATCCACAATTTTGAATACCATTGATAGAAACAAAGCTCTGCATTAGACTGAAGCATTTAATTGCTCATCTTATCTTAAGGAGGACAACTGGCCACACCTGATAGTGTTGAGTGTTTTCGGAGTTCACACAATCTTTCAAAAATGATTTAAAAACAGGTCTTGACTAATCATTAGTTTAACCCATTTAAACCGGGACAGCATGTGCGCATTTTAAGAACGTGTCGTTGCCGACACAGATAGGCGCGTAATTTTGAAAGTACCGTAAATACTGTAAGTTTTGCGCAATAGAAAAAAAATATTCCAACTGTTCCTGAAAGCTGAGAAGCTGTGCTTCAGCCCAAATACAGGTTACTATGGTAAACATGGCAGCATGATTCTCTGCTGGGATTTTTGCATTAGGCCTTAAAGGGTTAAAGGGGTATTTTGTGCTACCTCTATTTTCAGCTCAGCGGCTACCACTGCGGAGGATTCTGTCCATTATCTAATGTACTTGAGTGGGAGCACCAGCAGATGAGCAGATGAAGAGTTCCTTCTGGAACTTAGGTGTTCTTCCATATTAAGCCTATGATGATGTTATCTGCTTAGTCAGTTTAATATGCGCAAGCATTAAATAACTTCAAGTATGAATTATTCTCCTGCATTTGATCACCACATATGGACACGGTTCTCAGTTTTACTGCTGGTTCTACTCTATCAACTCTTCTTGTTTGTTTGCAAAGGTGTCTTCGTTCTGCATGTTCTTAAATACAGCAAATTTGCGTGTCTGTTGAACAGAGAAATACGTAATGCCAGGAGCCTGACGTACGTGCACCCAGAGGCGTTCAAGGATCTGCCGAATCTGAAGTACCTGTGAGTGGAAATTACCCTGCGTTTCAGAAACTGTGTTCCGAATGAGACGTGTTGATCACTGTGGGCCCTGCAGGAAAGCCATGAACCAGACATTTCAGCAACGCTATGGATGACCGCCGGGGCGAAAAATCCGGGGGTCAGGATGTCCTGTCATGTTTTTCTGACTCCCACAAACTCAGCTGGCTGAACTCACAGATTAGTTTTACCTGTTGGCTAAAGAGCTGAGCTTATGAGCAACTCAAGGTGACAGGAACAAAAACCTGGACAGGATTTGTGAATCTGGACTTCCCATCTTCAGTAACCTCTGCAGGTCCCATGCGGTCACGCTAGCTGAAACAGAGTGAATGACTGAGAATGCAGGGTTTCCGCTACATGTAATTGATCCTGGCGCACCGCCACGGCAAAATAAAAGCCGCCACGCCTATGTAAAATAACTTTACGAGAACTCCAAAAATCCTAAGGACAATCAGGTGTTGCCAGTTCTCCTTGTTAAGTTAAAATGAACGCAAATAATTCTTGACCTGTTGTCAATCATTTTGCTCGATGAACACGTTTTCCAATGAATAAAAATTATTCATCGGCAGTAAAACGCGCTGCTTTCTTCTTAAAGCAATGTGTGCAATGACTAGAGAAAAAATATTTTGTTCACTTTGCAAAACGATAAACTACGATGTTAACTTCTGTTTTTGCTGTGGGCACATCCTGCTCTACCTAATTGTATCTTCATGATTATTTAATTTCAATTCCAGAGTCCGGAGTCATAATCCGTTTTCATATTATATGTGAAATCCACCGTCACGCACGTGAAACAGATAAACCTCCGCGTACATAGACTTCAGTTATTATATCGCCTACGTGCTGATTAATGAAAACTGGCCGCACCTGATAATTCTGAGTTTCGACCCGACGCTGAAGCCCTCCGCCACAGTTTCAAAAAATCCTGGAGGAAACCCTGGAATGAATATAAAAATCTCAGAAGTCAGTGGCATGAGTGTGTGGACATGAGTGTGAACATGTCTGTGCTCTTAGATCAACAAATGTTCATGCACCCAAGCGTCAATGTACATTACATTCAACACACGTCCGCATGCTTAAGAATTCACACAGCAAAAGTATTAAGTCGGTTGCGGTTCAACACCCTCGGAAAGAACATTATATTTTATTATGCATGAATGAAGGTCATGTTCTTACCTCTCAGTCCGAGCTTAATTTGAATCTCATTTCAGGGGGCTTTTCAACACAGGTCTCAATGTTCTTCCAGACTTCACCAGGATCCACACCGATGACTCCAGCTTCATACTGTAAGTACATCACCCTGGCTGTGTCCTATCAACAGGAGATCATTCAAGAAAACAGAACTGCCAACTTTACTGGATAACTGCACCGAGTAAAACCTGAATCCCACCTGCCAGAGTGAAATAATCTGTTCCGAGTTTTACTTTGAGCAGTCATCGGGCTAACTCCATAATCCTGCGCTGTGGAACAGACAGCTGGCTAATTTGCAATGAAAACAGTTTTGCTTCAGCAATGACTTCATTCCCAAAGCAGCCCCAGAAATCTACTCCTGAAAACCTGCATGCAGGTTTTTGTATCCACATCATCAATTACAACCCCAATTCCGAAATAGTTGGGACAAAGTGTAAATTGTGAATAAAATCAAAATGCAATGATTTTCAAATCACACCAGCCAGTATTTTATTCACAATAGAACAGAGATAACATAGCAAATGTTGAAACTGAAAAATTTTACAATTTTATCCACAAAATGAGCTCATTTCAAATTTGATGGCTGCTACAGGTCTCAAAACAGTTGGGACAGGGGCCTGTTTACCATGGTGTAGCATTCCTTATTTTTAACACAGAGTGGAGGTGTCTGGGCATTGAGGAGACAAGTTTCTTGAGTTTAACCATTGGAATTTGATCCCACTCTTGTTTAATACAGGCTTCCAGCAGCTGGAGAGTTTTGGGTCTCCTTTGACGGACTTTTCATTTAATTATGCGCCAAATGTTCTCAATCGGTGAAAGATCAGGACTGCAGGCAGGCCAGTTTAGCACATGGACTCTTCTACTACAAAGCCATGCTGTTGTAATAGCTGCAGTATGTGGTTTTGCATTGTCTTGCTGAAATACACAAGGCCTTCCCTGGAATAGATGTCATCTGGAGGGGAGCATATGTTGCTCTAAAACCTTTATATACCTTTCAGCATTCATGGCGCTTTTTAAAACATGCTAGTGTCCCACACCATATGCACTAATGCATCCCCATACCATCAGAGATGCTGGCTTTTGAACTGAACGCTCATAACAGGAGGGGTGGTCTTTATCCTCTTTAGCCCGGAGGACACGACGCCCATGATTTCCAACAAGAATGTCAAATTTGGACTAGTCTGACCAGAGGACACTTTGCCCTTTGCTACAGTCCATTTTAAATGAGCCTTGGCCCACAGAACACGGCGGCGCTTCTGGATCATGCTCAACAATGGCTTCGTTTTTGCATGAAAGAGTTTTAAGTGGCATCTGTGGATGGCATGGCGGACTGTGTTTACAGACAGTGGTTTCTTGAAGTATTCCTAGGCCCATTTAGTAATGTCAATGACAGAATCATGCTGGTGAGTGATGCAGTGGCGTCTGAGGGCCCGAAGATCACGGGCATCCAGTAAAGGTCTTCGGCCTTGTCCTTTACAGACAGAGATTTTTCCAGTTTCTCTGAATCTTTTGATGATGTTATGCATTGTCGATGATGAGACCTTCAAAGCCTTTGCAATTTGACGTTAAGGAACATTGTTTTTAAAGTATTCCACAATTTTTTTACGCAAGCCTTCACAGGTTGGAGAGCCTCAGGCCGTCTTTACTTCTGAGAGACTCAGCCTCTCTAAGACATCCCTTTTATAGCCAATCATGTTACACACCTGATGCCAGTTAACTTAATTACTTGCTATATGTTCTTTCAGCTGATTCTCTTATATATTAATTGCTTTTTCAGCCCTTTTTTGCCTGTGTCCCAATTTTTTTGAGACATGTTGCACCCAGAAAATTTGAAATAAGCTCATTTTGTGGATAAATATGTAAAATGTCTCAGTTTCAACATTTGAAATGTTATCTATGTTCTATTGTAAATAACATATTGGCTCATGTGATCTGAAAGTCATTGCATTTTAATTTTATTCACAATTTACACTTCGTCCCAACTATTTCAGAATTGGGGTTGTACTTAACTCGCCAAACATACTCAATTGGAGATTGGATCTCAGTAAAATGCTTCATACAGGGACAAGGGACCAGTCTTTGGCTGTCAGTCATGGGTTTATGAAGGAAACCGTTAAAATGCCAGATGGAATAAATACTTGGGCTTGTTGAATATTTACCCCTTGGAGTTGGTTCCAGTTAGCTGGCGGAGTTAGTTTGATGACTGTGCGGAGTTAAATGTGGAACGTTGAAAAATCAAGAGCAAAGTGCTGTTCTGGATTAAGTTCAGCTCAGGGCACATATCCAGCTTTAGTAGAACAAGCCTTAGATGTTGCTTAGAAAACCTTAAGAGGCTGTCCTCTGTGGCCATCATTGCTCTGGCCTGTCTGGGACTTTCACTGGACTCCCCAATTAAATGTCCACATCAGAAAGTATATCTCAGGGGTAGCTTTCTGGAGTACATAGAGATGATTTTGTTCAGACTTACAGAATAGACATACGTAAAATCTCTTCACAGCTGACATCTTCCTTTCTTCCTTAGCGAAATTGCCGATCATCCCTACATCACAGAAATCCCGGCTAACTCGTTCCACGGCATCACCAGCGATGCTCTGTAAGTACCTACATGCATCCACCTCTGCTCGGTGAAAAATCCACCCAAACAAATCATTTATTGATTTATCAACTCCCATAGAATGAGGGCGAGCGATTTATCCTCTCCTTTACTGCAGTTAAAATGTCTCCCGTGACAGATGTGTTCAGGAGACTGAGGTCACACGCATCATGTTAGTTTTGCCGAGTACACTAGTACGCTTCTTCACATTATTTGCAAAATGCTCTGTCTCCCCAGGTTGTGAAAGAGAAAAAAAGCTAATTAAAAGCCAATAATTTGTATTGTCATATATAGTCAAAGTTACACAGGGTCATGATGCAGGGTCATAAACAATGAGTAATTTAATACAGTTAAATATCACCTCCTAATAAAAGACTTATTAATGACATTGTGATTAGTCGGCAATGCTCCTCTAAAATGGCACATAGACAAAGATGGTACCCAACTGATACATACACTGCTTTTGCCTACTCACTGAGGAAAGGGTATGATAAGGTGTTTAAAAAAAGTCCTCTATTTCAAAGGTACACAAAACTGTACCCTTATCAATGGGTCTCATGAATAATTTGTATCTTTTTAACTAGTACATTAACCCTGGTCCAGCTGGTTGCCGATATATAGAGGACTCACACTCGATTCCCGGGGTGCATCTCAAAGTGTAGGCTTCAAGCTTCGAAGGCTGCATTTTTAGGGGTCGTCACTTACTTCCATCCACCAAACTAATATTTAGGGTAAAGGATTTGGTTAAATTTAGGGTTAGGGTTAGGCTTAAAGTTAGGGGTTAGAGTTTAGGTTACAGTTAGGGAAATCAATGACGACTCACTTAAACCAAAGCTGTTTAACAGAGATGAAATGATGTCATGTCAGTTTGGCAGATGGAATTAAGTGACGATCCCTAAAAATGCAGCCTTCGAAGGATGCAGCCTACGCTTTGAGATGTACCCCCTGTGTGCCTTCGTTCCCTGGTAGCCATTTCCCTGTATGCTGGTCCTCAATGAGCAGTAGCCTAAAGGCAAGACCAGGGCTAAAAGATACGTATCAGGACCCAGAGAACATAACTCTCCCATTTAGGGGACATTTGCGATTCCCCCCCTACCCCTAAGAACAAACATGTACTGTGCCTTCACAGAACTTTTATCACTGAGATTGCATCAACTGCGCAGTTACTCTCACAGTTCACACCAGTGAATGCATGTGGGACATTTTATAATAATCATTGTTCAAAATTGGTAAAAACTGAAGCTCATAGCCATTTTACCATTAAGAAACAATAAAATTGTAATTAACTTTACAAATGATTAGTAATGCTATAGTTTGTCAATTCATTATTACTTTGTGTAGATTAAGTGTATTACCTCATAAGGTATATACTGCATAATAGCTGATGAAAGATAATCAGCAAAATAGCGTACAATAGCCATTGCTAATAATCATTAAACATTCTTAATTACCATTTCATTGTTTTTAAACAGTAAAATACAATGAATTAAGGTTTAACTATAATTTTTATAGTTTATTAGCAATGGTTTTTACCAAGTGTTACCAATTAGGGCTCTCTCACCTGTGAGGTCATTCGCTGGAGAATGACGAAACACGAGAGGTTACCATGGCGGCTTGATGGTTGAATGTTGCTATGAGGAAGCTCCTGGTTACGTTGTTAGCATGTCCTTCATGTGCTTGCGTGGGTTTCCTCTGGGCACTTAGGTTTGCACCCATCCTGAAAGACATGGGCTATTGGAACATTCCCACCACTGACCCAGACCAGGGAGTTGGTTCCCGGGCGATGTATTGTGGTCGCCCAAGGCTCCTAAGCAACTATGGATTAGTCAAATTCAGAGGAAGAATTACCTCACGATTCAGTGTTTATCTTTTTGTTTTCTTTCAGGATGCTGTATAGCAACGGTTTCACGGAGATCCACCCTCACGCCTTCAACGGGACCAGACTGAACGCCTTGTATGGCCATCTTAACGGGCAGCTGCCCTATTGCTCATGACTAACCAGCAGTTGATACTGTTCAATTCTGCTGAAATTTAACACAGTTAGGTGCTGTGCTAAGAAAGAGTGGGTTTGACTGGATTTAGCCGTCATTAAAATACAGTTAGCTCCATAATACAGTGGCCGGTGACACATTTCTTATTGATTCTGTGCTTCAGCACTTTGAGTTTCAAAGGATATAATGGCAATGAGGTTGAAATGCAGATTTTCACCGTTAATTTCAGGGCCAGCAGAACCAAAATAATGAGAAAATGTGTCACTGTCCAGTGAATTACGATTCTCGCTACATGATAACATCCATACGCTCAGTTGTACTTTAGTGCCATCTATTATTAAGGAAAGATTACTTGTTAAACCTTTAAATGGACTTAAGAGACAGGGGAAAGAAAATCCAAAACATCATTCATGCAGAGTCATGAAAATACCAGGAGAAAATGAGAAAATTACCCTTTCTCCAAGAGGTGCGAGGATTTCAACGAGTACCTGTCAAATTGTTCCACTTCTCTTTTGAAGACTAGAAAAAATGTCTGCCCCAAATTTTTTTTAAATCACTTTTGTCCCTCTCCCATTCTGCGGCCTCTGTTTTGTGGCATAACCCTGAGAAGCCTTCCTAACAGGATATGACATCATGATATGAGTCTGTCCCCATAGTCAATCCTGAAGTGGATATAACTTAGCATTACTGTAAGTCTTGCCATCGCAGTGTTTGAATTGGCGCGGGACTTCAGCAGCACAAAACACCATCCCTAAGCACTAAAACCAAGACAAACGCTGTTACTTAAAGTTTTTTATTATACAATTAGATCTTTTTTTTTTTTTTTTTTTTTTTTTTTTTTTTAAAGGTGCTGCATGTTTTTGAAGAGGCGTCTCCCAATGACCCAAGACAGGACTTCATCCAAAGACTAAACACACCAAGTTTTGAAATTCACACTTTTTTTCCCCCCAAATACTTTTAGAAATAAAAAAACTGCAATTATAGATTCTCCCACAGTGTTGTTGGGACACATGCCCCATCGAAGGAACTGGTGAACTTTTCACCCAAACCTCTCTACACGTCTTTCCCACAGATTCCTCCACAGAAACAAAGACTTGGTGAGGATCGATGAAAGAGTGTTTGCCGGAGTGATTAGTGGCCCAAATCTATTGTGAGTATTTCTCACTGCAGTCATCTACTCTGAAAAAATAAACATCTGTCCAGGAAGTACTTTCTGTCCGAGGCTTCAACTCTTCACTCATAAATGAGACCAGGCAGCATATTGTGAATATGTATCTCATAGGACTAGATATTTATTGATGGAAATATGGATATTATTTGGATCTGCTGCATGTTATTTTGTCTGAGCCCCTACCAAATTTCATGGCTCCAGGGGTTACATGACTGAAGATACTGAAACCTAAATAAACGGTTTTTTGTGGGTGAAAATGACAGCACTGCCAGTGGCAGAACAACTGTGCGATTCTCAGAATTCAGTCAAAATAGTTTACAGTACATTTTTGAATGTGTGTGTGTGTGTGCGTGCGTGTTAAATAGCATATACACAAAATTTGAACAAAATATGAAATGTGAACAAAAACCTTTATCTGATTTGACACGGAATGACCCTAATGCTTTACGCTTGAATGCTTAATAATCAAATACTTTCTATCTCACGCACAAAAGCCAAATTCTTCTAGTGTAGCTGCGACATAGGCACACATATTTTCATTCTGGGGTAATGAAAAAGTTAAGTACAGCTGGAAACATTTTTCCGGATACACGTATGAAACGCCATCTGTGAAAATAGCACACAAGACCATTAAAGCCAGCACAATATTTAAGAGAGAAATACTTTCTTGGTGTATTTACAGGCCGGTGAAAAATTCTGTTTTCTCAACATTCAGAGTTTCAGTCCTATGAGTAGACATTAACCAATGTAAAAATACTTTATCGAGCATAAAAATGAATTACCTTAAAACAATTAATTTATTAATTCATGACAATTTATACAAAAGCAAAGCAATAGGCTTGAGCTTTCAGCAGTTACCCATTAGCAGATGAATATTTCATAGCTAACATAATAGCTGATTTTTATTATTCCTATATTGCCATAATTAGTGTACAAAAACTAGTTTAACACTGTGCAGGATAATTTTTCAGAGCTTTAAATTATTTTTTTGTAATGAACAACTCCGTTGGTTAACGTCAGCTCGTGTGAACCTTGTCGTAAAGTGCTTTCGATTGCTCCGTTCTGCAGTTTGTTTTCAAGTGGAAACCTGACCTATTGTGTCAGCCCTGGAGAGAGCATTTGGTTAAATCATTGCGCTTTAATAACTTCATTACTGAGAAGCTCTTTCCTGGATTTTATTATTAAAGTAATCGTCCAAAAATCTCCAATGACAAAGTCAGACCCTCGCCGCTGAGGTGATATTTCTCCAAGACCATTGCGAAATGCTCCAGGAGACCAAATGGGAAATTAATCCATTTTCAACATCAACAGCAATATAATAGAGTTATTGTGTCCCGCACCAAGAAGTCACCTACAGTGCTAATTCCATCAGCAAATTGGAGCATATTAAAGTTTATACCATGTTTATACTGCCAGAAAAACTGACTAAATTTGACTGTGTCCCACATTTAACTAAATAGGACTGCAAAAACGTGACACACATCTCGTGCACCGGTAAAGGTGTTTTAGAGGGGTCATGTACTCCTATCAGCGAGATACCTCTGCTTGCACTGCAGAGAGTGGATAAAATTGGATGAGTATCTGAATCAAGATGGCCGCCCCTTCACCTTGGCATAGAATTAAAAACAGTAGAATGGACGATGTTATAGGGTAACGTTATCCTGAATGTGCTAATAATGGGCGCCGTCCTGGGGTAAGACTGAGCTGTTATTGAGAATGGCAGAGATACCAGAGCAAGTAAGACCACAAAGTTCTGCAAGGGTAAGCCAATGATAAAAGGCAGCTAAAAGTGTTACCCAATACGATCGACAGGTTGTCACCCGTTCTGCCTTGGTAGAATTCTGTGCACCCAAGAGACTGGTGGATGCCTTAGTCAATCCTCTTTTTATTCGTCCTAGCAGCAAATATTCTAGCAGCCTGGGACAAATACACGGGCTCAGAAGGTACAAGTCCTCTCCTCTCAGCACTTTGCTACAGTTACCTGTATTTGCTAACTAGCACAGTTGTTCATCCAGGAGGTTGAAATTGTGCTTAAACTCAGCTCCTTGAGTTCACCGGAGGATGAAACGCGTGGAGGACCTTTCAATTTCTTCAATACCACAGATGCTTGGTTTTGCTTAGTAGACACATTCTGCACATGCGCGCCAGAAAGTCGTCCACTACTGGTGCCCGTGTCGCACAGCTGCGCACCCTCACAAAAACATTGAAGGCACGTCAATGTCCACAAAGCGCCCACGAGTACACCATCTGACGACGAAACGTACTTCACTCAGACCCCAGTGGATCCTTGCATATTCGTGGAGAGTACGAAGCCTCACTTTCTCACTCTCTTTCATGCTCATGGTCTTCTCACTCTCCGCCAAAAAAAAAAAAGAATAAAAAATTCTATGTTTAGAACTGAACACGCTGGCTGAAGCAGCCCCACATGGCTCAAGTGGACAGTACGTAATTTGCTAGTATGTCGAGTAGACGGTGCATTTTTACCCCATTCCCCTTCATTGACGATATTTTCTGCCAATTATGACAGAATGCTTCCCTCGCCATTTACGAGCGATACAAGCAATCGACGTTTTCAATGTTAGATGGAGGAGGTGTGCCATTACGAATGTTTCAACAAAAATAAGTGTTGACAGATCAATGACTTATCAAAAATCCTGGCAGTGGCTTGCAACTTAAAAAAATAAAAACCGGTGGGGAAATGTTGAGGAAAATAAGTGGAAAAATGAAATTAAATTTGCTTTCGACCATCTGCTCTCCTTCCTTCCTTCCTCCGTTGCAACAGAGATGTGTCCCTGACGAGCGTGACCTCGCTGCCCTCGAGGGGTCTGCACTCGCTGAGGGAGCTCATGGCCCGCGACACCTGGAGCCTAAAGAAACTCCCGCCCCTGACGGCCTTTCATCACCTGACCCGGGCGCAGCTCACCTACCCCAGCCACTGCTGCGGGTTCACGGGCCTGAAGAGGAAAAAAGGGTGGGTCTTTCACACCAGCAAGGGCTGAAGGACAGCACTGCCAGTCGGGCGCGTTACCTTGTGTCAGTCATTTTCTCTTATGCTTTATCCAAAATGACCGGCACTGACTCAGCCCTCTATCATCTTCTGCAATCATTGTATGCATGTTTTTTTGCCAGGTCAAACTGACCCCAAACCAAAAATGTCAGTTAATTTGAGGATAAAAGGAGGGTTAACCCGAGCTAAAGTCAGTCCCCTTTGGAGCAAATATGGGGTTAAGGGCCTTGCTGCCCCCCCCCAAAAGCTGCCCTTATCTTATTTTGGCTTCCTTTTTAATAATTAAGGATAATTTAAAGATGAGGTGAATATGAATCTTTTGACTGTGTGTTTCTGCAATGCCGCAGATATCTGGAGTACATCATCTGCAACTACAAAGCACTGTACGGCCGGCACCGCAAGCGATCGGTGAGCTACTTCCAGGCCTCATCCTTAAAGGACTATTCCAGAGCAGCAGGCGGAGGCGTAGAGGATGATCCGGGCTTGGCTGAGCCTCCAGATCACGACATCTTTGGCGGCGGCCTTCATTACCATGCCTATTTCGGCGGCCGCGCTGACGATGGCGAGATAGGCTTCGGCGAGACCCTGAAGAACCCCCAGGAGGACCACGGTCATGATTTCGACAACCGCTACGACGACTTCTGCAATGACGACGAGGAAATCATCTGCACCCCCGGCCCGGACGAGTTCAACCCCTGCGAGGACGTGATGGGCTCGCCCTTCCTGCGCGGCTCCGTGTGGTTCGTCAGTCTCCTCGCCGTCCTGGGAAACCTCGTGGTGCTGCTAATCCTGCTTAGCAGCCACTACAAGCTGTCTGTCCCCCGCTTCCTCATGTGCAACCTGGCCTTCGCCGACCTCTGCATGGGCGTCTACCTGCTCCTCATCGCCTCGGTGGACCAGATCACCAGGGCTGAGTACTACAACCACGCCATCAACTGGCAAACCGGCCCCGGCTGCGGCGTAGCTGGCTTCTTCACGGTCTTTGCCAGCGAGCTGTCAGTGTATACTCTGACCGCCATCACCCTGGAGCGCTGGTACGCCATCACATTCGCCATGCGGCTGGACCGGAAGCTCCGACTGGGCCACGCGGCGGCCGCCATGCTCGCCGGCTGGCTGTTCTGCCTTCTCCTCGCCCTGCTCCCATTAGCCGGTGTCAGCAGCTACCAGAAGGTCAGCATCTGCCTTCCCATGGACACCCAGTCCACCGGCGCCAGGGTCTACGTAGTGTTCGTGCTCGTGCTGAACATCCTGGCCTTCGCCGTCATCTGCGCCTGCTACGTCAAAATCTACTGCGCCGTTCGAAGCCCCGAGTGCCGCCCGAGCAGCAAGGACACCAACATCGCCAAGCGCATGGCTGTGCTCATCTTCACAGACTTCCTGTGCGTGGCGCCCATTTCCTTCTACGCCCTGTCAGCGGTGCTGGACAGGCCCCTGATCACAGTGTCCAGCTCCAAGATCCTGCTGGTCGTCTTTTACCCGCTCAACTCCTGCGCCAACCCTTTCCTCTACGCCATCTTCACCAAGGCCTTCCGCGGCGACGTCTTCATCCTGCTCAGCAAGATGGGCTTCTGCCAGCAGAGGGCGCAGGTTTTCCGGGGCCAGACTGTTTCTTCGAAACACAGCAGCGTTATGGGCCGGGGCGACCGGGACAGGAAGGAGCCGGGCGACACACTCCTCAAACTGCGCGATCGTCCCAGGCGACCTCTCGCCAGAAAAGACGGAGGCAAGGGAACACTGGGCCCCCAAATTTTGCCCTCTCAGTACGTCCGTTAACTCCAAAAGTCGGAGCACAAGAGACATTCTCATCAATTCTAATGCATTAGCTTCATAAAAAGCATGCAAAAACAAAAAATGTTCAGACTCTATTCAGATCAAACAGTCCACTGCAGCTCAAATCAAACGCATACAGTGGGCATGGAAGCCAATATAATTGTTCAATGACATGTTTACGTCACTTACCTGCTTAAGCCAAATCTCGGCCAAGATTGTTACAGCTACCAGTAGGCTAGTGTGGCTGCATGCTAATGCAAAAGGATTTGGGGCTAGGAGATGTATTTGGTATTCGGCTTCAGCACTTCTGAAATAATTTCTCTGCCCTTGTCCTTGTCCCTCTCCCGACAGTCCCCACAGGTATGTCCCATCATCCCCGAAAAAAGTGTGTTGTCATTACATTCTGCATAAACACATTCAATTCCTGATGTTCATTTCTGTTTTCATAAGGATGCTGTAATTTATCCACTGTTATCTTGCAAAATACATTGCCATTCAAATCCATAAGAGCATTTATGCCATCTTACCCATTTACAGATTTCAGTGCCTTGCAGTTTCAATTCTAAGATATGGTCATTACTTCCAATGTAGAAATCAGTTGAGGGGAGGTAAAGAGAGAACCAGGAGGGAACCCGGTGGACAGAGAGAACATACTGCGAGGCAACAGTGTTCAGTGTTAGGGTAGTTACTCTAAAAAAGTAATGCATTACACGTTACTAGTTACTTTTAAAAAAAAGTAATCCCTTACTTTAATTATCCACTGCTGAAAGTAAATAGTTACACTACTAGTTACATTACGTTTGGATTACTCAGCACCATCATCTGAAATTCACCATAACTTAATTAGCCATATCATGTTAAAACCTGGCATATCCCAAGATTTGCGCAAATCTTTATTCTAGTAAGGATGACACACGCAAGCTCTCTCTTTCATGCTGTTTGATACAGCAAAGCCAACAGTGAAGTTGTAAAAATCAGCCCAAACAGCACTTCACAGAAAAGTGAGTCAAGTACAACGCCACAGTACTGGCATGAACATCCATGAAAAAGGATGTTTGAATTGTTTTTCTGTCCTCGGTCTCAATCACCAATATACATAAAAATAAGAAAAAAGACGACGTTTTTCTGGCCTCCCGTCCCGCCGATAGTTGAAGAATTTAAAGTAATGCAAGTAACTAGATAATTTGTTTGATAACTTAAGTAATCACATTATAGTTAAGTAATGTGTTACATTACTGCATAACTGATAAATGTAATCTGATTACAGTAATTAGTTACTTTGTAATGTGTTACCCCCAACACTGACAGTGTTAAACACTGCACCACAGTGCGACCCCCAATCTCAAGTCTTCTTGAATTATGGGATTACTTTAGAACAGGGGTATTCAACATTATCCAGTAAGGGCCAGTGCGGGAACAGGATTTCGTTCTTACCATGCAGTTACACACCTGGTACGACTAATCGACCCCTACAGTGTTTGATCAGCTTAATCAGGTGTGTAACTGACTGGTTGGAATGAAAGCCTGCACCCACACCGTCCTTTACTGGATGAGGGTGCGAACCCCTGATCCAGACACAAGCCACAAATGCATGGCCACATTATTACAGCTGAGCAATCACACACAGGACCACCACCTTCAGTGTCTTAACACCAGTCCCCAGCTGAGTGTTACCCACCTGCATAAGGATTAATTGAATGTGCAAACCCTGAAACAGACCAGGTAACAGAATTACCTCACCACCGAGTGTGGTTCCTCTCTGGGTTGCTTCTAAAATGCCACCTCACGGCAAAGAAGGCCATGGGTTTGAATCTGGCCTGGGATATTTCTGCGTGGAGTTTGCATGTTCTACCCGTGTTTGTGTGGGTCTCTTCCCATGGTCCAAAGACATGCATGCCAGGCTAATTGAAGAATCAAAATTGCCCCATTGATTCAAATGAATTGCATGCGGACATGAGATAGCTGAAAAATTGCTGAAAGCGTCACTAAAGAATCAACCAATCCTTTTGCTGGGATTCGGCCATGAAGATATCGCGAAGAACATTCTGTATAATGGCCTATATGATGTTTGAGTGTATTGGATTTCTTAAGATACCAAATATGTACACAGACATGCATATCCATATATGGCAACATGATAAAATCGGCAAAATTCCTCAGGATTTTAATCATTTTTCCAGCACTTATTCAGATTTTTCAGTATTTTTACTCACGGAAAAGAAAACTGACAAAAACCCTTAACTAAGAAAATCAAAGACGACAGCTCTCACGTGCAAACGGCCCATTTTGCACTAGACAGAAAGCAAACGGGGGGGAAAAAACCTCCCAAAAACTCACCAGTTCTCACACTTCTGCCATTGATTAAACAAGAACACCTTCACCACTCACAGATGTGGACCATCTGGATATCATTTCACAGGCAAGATGTTTTCACAAAATTTCATACAACTGCAAGATGTTTTCCAGGAGAAGAAAGATAAAAAATAATATATTTCTGTGCAAGCACCTGGATAATGAGACGTCACAAAACTTGTATCCTGCTCACAAATGGTGAATCTTTTCCCTCTTTCAATTTGAAATATTCTGTTCAAAGCCAAAACATGTTTCATAAAAGACCTGTGTAGTGCAATGCGAAAAGGCCCACTTGGGTTAGTCTTTTAATGAGACTTATTTTGACCCAGGAAGAAAATATTAGCTTCTTGTGTAATTGTTTGCTGGACAAAAGACATTCCATCCCTATTGAAAAAGTCTCCAGATAATGTTTATGACTTGCATAGCAAAGTTTAAGTCCATATTGCTAGTAGTTTGAGTAAAGCAGCTAAATTTGTTGAATTTAAATCTACTTTTATTCTCCATTTGATTTACAACAATGACTAAATCCAGCCAAAACACCAAGAACCCCCCACCCAATACCACCCAGTAATGAGATGTAATTATAGAGAGAATATTATCTTTACTATATTAATTCAGCTTAGGAAAATTCAAATTTTCCAAGCCCATTAGCTAAATTTAATCACATAAATTTAAAAATAAACTGCTAGTTAAGGCAATTTTTTTCAGCTTTTACCATGAAGCAATGGCATGCACCATCATTGCCCAAAATTTTGACCAAAAAGAGTCAAGACAATCCAAAAGATTATATTTTCACACCAGAACTGTTGCTCTGAAGACTTCAACTAGAGCCACGAGGCACATTTTTTTGCAATGCCAGTTACACTAGACAAAAACAGGCCTCTAACCCGGAAGAGGGTAGTTTTACCTCTGCCAAAGCACATAAACCGTTACAGAGAAGGGCCTGCCCTTTAATTTGAGCACAAGCCATCAGATCGCCGAAAGGACAGCCAAGTAGAAGGGTGCTTTAAATCATAAATGTAAATCATTTTTCCTTTTTCATCGTACATTGACGCTTGGTCAGGTAGCCTCACAGTAACGAGTCAGGATGAGACTAGGCTCACTTTTTCAACCATTCTGAAGCCTTTCATAAATGTCTCCACCAGAGCATATGGCCCACTGTACCACTCTAGAAAAATTTAAAAAAAACTTTTGAAGGCTAGCATTTATGGTCACTGACTTCATTTTACCGGTCTGTACAGTAGTGATACGCAGCACTCACTTTCTGCAGACATTTGAAAGTAAATTTTTTTAAAAAAGACAAAATGTACTTCAGAGGACAATGATGCCTGGCAGAAAATGGAGGATTCGTGTTGCATTTAGCCTTACGCTTGATCGATGGAAACCACTCTCTAAACAGTCAACCACTTGCAAAATCACTCTGGAGGCGAAGTGGAGCAAAACCAAAACAATTTCACAGGTCTTGATTCTTCGAGGTCCTGTGGAGAGCGTGGTCTGACATCAGCAGAACCAGCCGGCTGACTTCTGTACAAAAATGGATGTAAATAAGTAAATGCTGAGGTCCTACAGATCGCAGATGAACCCGGTGCCCTAGTTCGTGAAGCAGCATCACTGCACTAACCGAATGACTGAATTCAACAGGCCTGGTCCTCCCAAATCTGGAGCATTCGGCCATATTGGGGAAAAAAGAAAATTTGTTGGTTAGCATCGTTCAAATTTCGAGGGCAGGTGGAAGCGTTGTTAAAACCTGAAAACTCTGAAGTAGACTGTCGCTTTGCCAAAAGCCAAAGTGGCGCAAAACCAAAACAAATTTACAGGTCTTGGTTCTTTGAGTACCTGTGGAGAGTGTGGTCGGACAACAGCAGATCCAACCGGCTGACTTCAAACACATAAAGATGTAAAAAATAGGACCAAGGGTCTTGTAGCTTACCGGCAAGCAGTCTTACAGCGATGATACAAGTTATGAAA
Organism: Gymnothorax javanicus; assembly: GCA_029692085.1. Classification (NCBI taxonomy): domain Eukaryota; kingdom Metazoa; phylum Chordata; class Actinopteri; order Anguilliformes; family Muraenidae; genus Gymnothorax; species Gymnothorax javanicus. Next base: position 9,597,632 of record CM056198.1, on the reverse strand, counting down.
ATTTCATGTGAAGTTTGACATTTGAATCAATGAAAATCAATGTCAAGGTCACTAAATAAAAGTTCATATAAGTTTATAAGACCTTCTGTGATACAACCCCAATTCCAAAATAGTTGGGACAGAGTATAAATTGTGAATAAAATCAAAACGCAATGACTTTCAAATCACACCAGCCAGTATTTTATTAACAAAACAGAGATAACATAGCAAATGTTGAAACTGAGAAATTTTACAATTTTATGCACAAAATGAGCTCATTTCAAATTTGATGGCTGCTACAGGTCTCAAAAAAGTTGAGACAGGGGCCTGTTTACCATGGTGTAGAATCCCCTCTTCTTTTTAACACAGAGTGGAGGCATCTGGGCATTGAGGAGACTAGTTTCTTGAGTTTAGCCATTGGAATTTGATCCCACTCTTGTTTAATACAGGCTTCCAGCTGCTGGAGAGTTTTGGGTCTCCTTTGACGGACTTTTTCGTTTTAATTATCGCCAAATGTTCTCAATCGGTGAAAGATCAGGACTGCAGGCAGGCCAGTTCAGCACACGGACTCTTCTACTACAAAGCCATGCTATTGTAATAGCTGCAGTATGTGGCTTTGCATTGTCCTGCTGAAATACACAAGGCCTTCCTTGGAATAGATGCCGTCTGGAAGGGAGCATATGTTGCTCTAAAACCTTTATATACCTTTCAGCATTCATGGTGCTTTTTAAAACATGCTACTGTCCCACATCATATGCACTACTGCATCCCCATACCATCAGAGATGCTGGCTTTTGAACTGAACGCTGATAACAGGAGGGGCGGTCTTTCTCCTCTTTAGCCCGGAGGACAGAACGCCCATGATTTCCAACAAGAGTGTCAAATTTGGACTTGTCTGACCACAGGACACTGCCACTTTGCTACAGTCCATTTTAAATGAGCCTTTGCCCACAGAATACGGCGGCGCTTCTGGATCATGCTCAACAATGGCTTCCATTTTGCATGATAGAGTTTTAGGTGGCATCTGTGGATGGCACGGCAGACTGTGTTTACAGACAGTGGTTTCTTGAAGTATTCCTGGGCCCATTTAGTAATGTCAATGACAGAATCATGCTGGTGAGTGATGCAGTGGCGTCTGAGGGCCCGAAGATCACGGGCATCCAGTAAAGGTCTTCGGCCTTGTCCCTTGCGCAGAGATTTTTCCAGTTTCTCTGAATCTTTTGATGATGTTATGCATCGTCGATGATGATACCTTCAAGGCCTTTGCAATTCGATGCTGAGGAGCATTGTTTTTAAAGTATTCCACAATTTTTTTATGTAAGCCTTCACAGGTTGGAGAGCCTCTGGCCATCTTTACTTCTGAGAGACTCAGCCTCTCTAAGACATCCCTTTTATAGCCAATAATGTTACACACCTGATGCCAGTTAACTTAATTACTTGCCAAATGTTCTTTCAACTGATTCTCTTATATATGAATAGCTTTTTCAGTCCTTTATTGCCTGTGTCCCAACTTTTTTGAGACCTGTTGCAGCCAGAAAAATTGAAATAAGCTCATTTTGTGGATAAAAATGTAAGATGTCAGTTTCAACATTTGAAATGTTATCTATGTTCTATTGTAAATAACATTGGCTCATGTGATCTGAAAGTCATTACATTTTGAATTTATTCACAATTTACTCTTTGTCCCATCTATTTCGGAATTGGGGTTGTACAATCCTAAGCTCTGAAGCAGTTTTGGTGATACAAGTCATTAAAATATGTCAATTGCAAACTTTGAAGGTCACAGAATGTCAAGTTGTGGTCAGCAAATGGACTTCATATATGACTTTCTAAATGTCTCTATATAAACCTTGGCTCAATCTGTGACCATTTTGGTGATACAAGTCATTGTAATTTCAGTGTGGAGTTTGACCCTCAAAGGTCACTGACAGTCAAGTTGAATGTCACTAAATGAAAGTTCATATGTGACTTCCTAGATGTGAGTAACACAAACTTAGGCTCCATCTGTGACCGTTTTAGAGATACAAGTCATTGAATTTTCACTAGGTCACATTTGACCTTTGAGGGTCAATACAAAGCTAGACTCCATCTGTGACCGTTTTGGCAAGACAAGTCATTGTAATTGTATTATGTGAAGTTTGACCTTCACATGTCATCAACAGTCAAGCTGAATGTCACAAAATGAAAGTTTATATGTGACTTCCTATGTCAGTAACACAAACCTAAGCTCCATCTGCGACCTTTTCAGAGATAGAAGTCACTGAATTTTCTCTAGGTCAAGTTAGACCTTCGAAGGTCAATATGAAGGTCACCAAATGAAAGTTCATATATGACTTCCTATACTTCTCCAATACATGCCTGCACTCAATCTGTAACGATTTTGCTGATGTATGTCATTGAAATTTCACTGTATAGTTTGGCCGTTCAAGGTCACTGAAGGTCAAGTTCAAGGTCACCCAATGAAACTTCATACATGACTTCCTATATGCCCGCAATACAAACCTAAGCTCTATCTGTAATAGTTTTGGTGATAAAAGTCATTGAAATTTCACTATGTGAAGTTTGCCCTTCGAAGGTCACCGAAGGTCAAGTTCAAGGTCACCAAATGGAAGTTCATACATGACTTCCTATAAGTGTTCAATGTACATATGTTCCCAATCTTCAATATTTTCAAGCCTACAAACCTTTGAAAATAGTAACATTTTGCTTGACCTCAAGTTTGACCTTTCAAGGTCATCTGAGATCAACTTTAACACAACCAAAATATAGGTCATATATTACTTCCTATATGTCAGTAATACAAACTTAGGCACTATCTGTAACCATTTGGCCTCCACAGGCCATCTTGCATATTCATAAAGTACAGCGCCCCCAATAGACCCACTTCCGTCGATTCAATCAAAATGGCACTCACACTGTACATTGATGGTACCAAGGTAAGTTGATTGCTTGATTTAGAAAAAAATTTATCGCGCAGTTTGTGAGAAATAATTTTTTAAAATTTCTCAGTCCTATCTTTAACATTGGAGCCAAAATTTAAAGGGCCCATAAAACGGACAAAAATGATTCAATTAAAAATCCGAGAAAAACGTCTGGAGATATGGTATAGTAGTATGTTATTGCAAATTGTCACGAAAATTCATCGGGCCAAAAAAAAGATACAAAATGTTCCGGACGGCGGACACCACACCACGACAATGCTGAGGTCCCATACATAATGGTTAAACCCGTTGCCTCATTACAAGAAGCAAGATTGCTGCGCTAACCGGTCAATACCATTAACCAGGTCGGGTCCTCCCAGCTCTGAAACATTAGGTCTTATAAGAAACTGAATAGATCATCATCCATCAAATTTCAATTCTCAAGTGTGGACTGGAGGGTTTTTTTTTTTATCTTTTGTTGTCCCCCTGGCATCAAAATGCGGGGGCATATAGCCATTGCCTCGTCCGTCTGTTCGTCCGGGCGGGCATCCATCTGTATTCATACCTTGTCCGGGCCATATCTTGGAAACTACACATCTGATCTTCATGAAACTTCAAACATGTTCAGCATGATGTCTAGATGTGCCTTTGGGGGCCAGGGGGATATGCCGTTGCCAGATGGCTCGTTTTATTTTAATAAAAGATTGAGATCAAAATAGCGCAACAAATCACAAGTATTCTTGTATTGACAAAGAATCAAATATGCCTATTCCATAAGTGGCGCAGTGATTGAAAGCTGAACAGATCGTGAGCCGCATGGACAGGCCTGGGATTCAGAGCGTTTTTCTTGCTTTCTTTTCAACACAATTCTAACCAAAAAAAATAAAAATAATACAATCCTTCCAGGCCAATGTAATTGCAGCATGCAAGGTTAAAAATATGCAAATAACTGCTTTTTAAAATGAAGAGCCAGAAACCTACCTGCTAGGCTACTGACCAGAGCAGGGCGGCTTGTTTTGTGGCTACCAGCAGACCCAGATTCCACACGAGCAACAGGGCTGGGCACGGCTGAATTCGTGCAGTGGTTCTCCACGCCAGTCTGGGGGGCTTCCTGAGTACCCTGGTGTTACTTCCACCGCTATTGTAATCCCAGAATTTTAACAAGGTTTCAATTAGGAATATTGATAAAAGATATTCCTCAATTCAGTCAGATAAAGTTTGTATCACTTTTGCAAATGTTTGCAATAAAGAACCATTTTTATGCTACAAAGCATAAAGCCATTTCAGACAATGTGGTCGAAGAGGGTAACTAATTGATTTAAAACATGAACAGGGCCTAATTAAGGTCCAGAGGTGCATACAGCCTGTATTGCTTCAGAATTTAACAGTTCTTTTCCATTATTCGGAATTATGTCCCCCCCCGGAGGGAGAGGGGAGACATTGTTTTAGGCTCGGTTCGCGTCAGCGTTCCCACTTCATTTACGGAGCGTAACTCCAAAACCGTTTGCTTGATCTGAGCGAAAATTTGCATACTTACTACTCAGGTCCTGCAGTGGTGCCTTTTGGTATGTGCCTGTCTGTCTGTCTGTCGCCTTAGGCAGGGAAGGGGGCCGGTTTTTACGGGTAAAAACACATTCTAGCTCAATATAGCCCCTGAATCATGGTTAAAAAAATAACCCTTGGTTAGGGCCATGAGCCAAGCATGTGCACAGAGTGTAATCAAAATGTAACCGGGGGAACTGGAGAAGCTGAAAATCCGACAGCCAATCGGAGGTCAGGGCGGCATTATTGGATTTTAAATCGAATAGAAAAATAACAGGTCTTGGTCAGGGCCATGAGGGGAGAGGACAATCTGTACAGACGTGGATCAGATCTGTCTCAGGTGAACTTGAGAAGTCATGACGGACTACGACAGATGTACATGAACGACATACAACGAGCTGCCGCAAAAGCTCACCCTCAGTCCCTCCAACCAGGTGAGCGAAAAAAAAAAAAAAAAAAAAAAATCAAGCGGTTTTAAATTGTTATTGCAGTTGTGGCTGGAATGAAAACCAGCATAAACAGGGGGCCATCGCCCCCCAAGACAGAGCCACTGATGTAGGGATATAAACTGTGCAGCGTGAAACAGGAAGGTGTAGGAACTGCTGTTCTGGCAAAATCCTCTACTGACCTCTACAGGAGAAAATAATGAATCCACCAAGGTGTATTGTCCCAATCTCAATAAAACTGCCAACACATTTAATCTCAGTCATACCACAAAGTGAAGAGGACAAACATTCTAAAACAGTATTTTAAAAGCATGGACTTCAAACAGTGGCGTTACTAATATAGCGAGATTTCACTTCAAAAAAAACAAACAAAAAAACAAAAAAAACAAGTACTTGGATTCACATAGTGGGTAGAATGGCAGTACAAACAGACTTTATTTTGATTAAAGGTAAGCTGACGTACAATCTTCAAAACGCTTCCCCTCCAACTCTCTAGCCCAACCCAAACGAAGTCCGCTTTGTTTTTTAAAACAAATACCCCAAACGCTGAAATTAACGTAGAAAGGCACAAACAGTGAGAATGAAGCTACACCAGGACACACACTTGGCTTCTCAGTCAGGTCCACCTCTTCGAATTGTCAACTTCAAATCATAGATAGATACCCAACCCACCCCCCGTATAAGGCAGACCATATATCCAGGCAGTGAGAACTTCACCTTTGCTTTGATACGTCCAAGTGTTGGCTGCTTAGATTGGTTCGTTTTTTTTTCTTTGTACAAACACGGGCTTCTTCTGGAGAGTTCTCCAACAATACAGTGCTTAACAGTAAAAAATAACTTGTTTATTTCATTTCCCTAAAATTCAGCGAACAATGCCCAGTGAGAATAGACAGAAGGAAAGAAAACATTTCCAGGCAAGACGATTCGCGGAAGATAAAAAAAAAACAAACAAAAAAAAAAAAAAAAGGTTAAAATTCAAGTACGAGACGCGACAATGGTGACGAGAACGCAGAACCAGACCTAGCCAGAAGTCAACCCCTTTTTTGAAAAGTAACCTGTCAAAATAAGAGCACAATTCGGCGTGGTTTCACCCGCTCGCCTTTGCCCTGCCCGAAACTCGGCAGAATAAATACAAAAACCAACAAAGAAGACGTCTCACCTGCGTCGTTACAGCAGAACGGGTGGGCGAGATGAGTGGGCGGGATTTAGCAGATAAACATCACCACTCATGATCAGAAAGGACTGCTGATAGATGGACAACATATTACAACTTAAAAAAGAAGACGACGAATAACGTTACAATATTGCGTGTTGAGAGCATGGGTGGAGATGGCAGGGCAAAACCACCAACGCAGCTCCACAAGTACTGACAACACCGGGAGTATTAAAATAAACAAAACAGAAGTAACACGCACAGTATAATCCAGATTAAAGAGAGTTGTGTGGTCTTTTGAGTCAAGAACCAAAAAAAAAAATAAAAAATAAAAAGCCGGTCTGTGATTGGAGGAGTTCTCTCAGAGACTCCAAGGGGTCCACCTCCCATTTGCTTCCCGTTTGAAAATATACTTTACGATCGGATCCTTCAAATTACAATTTTTTTTAGAAGGGATGGTAAAGGAATCGCAGTTTAATCGAGGGGCAGCGTCCATTTAAACACGCGACACGTTATCAACCTCGATAAGAGCAGCATCTGGCGGGAATATGACAAGCTACGGCAGCTCTACGACCAGGAAGACCAAGCTAAAGTAAGCAAGAAATGCACGACACGCTCATAACCCAACCGCTGGCGTCAACTGCTATCGTAAGGTTGGCCGACTCCAAAGAGGCCTACTGATCTGGGGAGAAGTCCTTCCATCTGTGGGTGGAGTATGATTGGTGGAATACGAGGCTTGCTTTTTTTTTTTTTTAAAAAAAAAAAAAAAAAATGCAGCGGAAAGCCAGTGCTTCACGGATAACGTCATCAGCAAGTGTGGCGATTTTACAGTCGCCGCTTCGGGGGAGCAGAAAGTGGAGAGGGGCTCGCTTGAGCGCGAGCGTCTACGTTCACACGTCCAAGTATTTCGCACTCGCTGCTTCGCGGCCCTCCGGAGAGCACCCAGTTCGAGTCTTTGTTTTCTTCTTCTATTGTTTGATGTGTCCCGCGCTACCATCCGACGGAAAGTTCCGGATGGCGCCGCTGTCTACCACTCGGCGTCCCCGATGGCTTTGGAGAACACGTAGTCTCTGCCGTTGAGGTTCATGATGCCGTCTTTCAGGTGGAACTTCCACTTGTTCTTGCTTCTGTGAATCTGAAAGAGTCAGACCAAACCAAAACACAGGCCAAATCTCAGGAGTGTTCAGTATCGAGTACAGAGCTTAAAAAATATACATCACACCAGTGTGGTGCAAAAATGTTATTACAAAAACCAACAACAAACTGAAGACCTCGGTGCTAAAAGTATTTAAGTCACAATCTGGAAAATGCAAGTTCAGCGTACAAAAATGTTGTACGTGTCCAGCCAAGGCTATAAATAGTCCCCAGAGCTAAAAGTACTTCAGTCACAAGATGTTCATTTTGAGAAAAATCAAGAAAATGAACTTGGGTAACTATAAAAGACATCCTACCTCACAGTGCGTGAAAATGTGACTCAAGTAGTTTAAGCACTAGGCTGCAACAAAACATCAGCAACAAATCAATTACACGGCAAGACCTCAGCAAATAACCAGAATGGTACCTTGTATAATTTGTTATACTGGGGACGAATGTTTTCCTTGACTTTTTGCGTTTAAGTTTGATAACCCGGAGTTAAACTAGCCTAAGAGATGGGGAGGAAAATCTCCATCCAAGAGTACTGGTGAATGTACAGTATTCAGCATCCAACTGTCCTTAATAAATTGGCAAATTGGCTGTATACAAAAAACGGATTTATTTGTACAAAGAAATGTCAGCGATGATAACTACTTACGATAATCAAGTAATCGCGGGCAGAAAATCAGACGAAATTCAGAAACGGAGAGGGCTCTATGAACTCACCCCTGCCCAAGAGTCAACACACTTAAGAATGTCTGACTTTTCAGAGCCAAAATCGCCTTCTCATTGCGATATACTGTTAAAAGTACACAGCAATAGTTTACCCCATCTGCAGATGAGGAGTTGCTACCACCGGTGCTCCCTGATCCGCAGTTACCTTGTCGTACTGACAGACCACCACGTTCTCCGTGTCGAAGAGCTCCTGCCCCTCCTCGTCGCTCACATCATCTCCACTGTTCAGGGGCTCCTGTAAGGGTCAAAGGGCACTTCCGTCACTCCTCTGACATACACCTCCTCCTTTGAAACACACTTAAGCCATTGTTCCAGGGTGACCGTAATAACAAGGGCAGGAAATTGAGGGCACATAGGGCTAACTGCTAGCAAGAAATTGGCAAAATACAACCATTCGATAGGGCGGAAAATCCATTATAGTGTATTACTTCGGTCCAAAAGGCTTTTTTGCTCGGCTGGAGCCAGAGAAGTGTTAGAAAAAAGAAACGGTCGATGTAACCCAAGCGCTTCCAAGAGTTATTGACAAAACAGCTTTGTGGCTCTCTTTAGCGCCATCGTCTGGCCAATCAGCAATTTTGATACAGGTTGCCCCATCTCATATCCCAAACAATCTTGTGAAATGATGACACATGATAACTTAGTGAGCAGGGCTGCTGAAATGAGTTTGGCTGCTGGTGGCCATCTTGTCTGAGCAATCACCTAGTAGTTATCCACTGGATCCTTAACAAACATGAAGTATGCCAAATTCGAAGTGAACTGAATGACTTGTTTCGGAGTTATGACAATTTGTTTGCTGCAGTGCCACCTATAGACAAATTTACACCAAATTTAGTAAACTTAAGTCTAATGTCCTGTAGATGAGGGATCTCAGGTTTGAAGATGATTGGACGCAGCATTCAGTAGTTAAGCTCATTATATCCATTGTGGCCACACCCTCAAAATTCATTAGCCAACTGTGGCCACATCTTTTTACATAGCAACTTCAGTTTTCAAACGTTAAAAGACCTGGGTCTGATACTTCAAACTGAATTTCATGCAAATCCGCCAAACTGTTTCAGGAGATACATTTCGAAATTTTTACAAATTAAAAATACCAGAAAATCAGCAATATATGCCGAGGGATAAAAATTTAAAAAATTGCATAGAACCGAACCTCTTCAACTTGCCCATCCTCAGGGCCGTCTTTGTCCTTGTCATCCTCCTCGTCTTCGTCGTACTCGTCCTCCTCCTCTTCCTCGGACGACGTGTCCCCGGCACCGTCGACCTGAAGCATCATAGCAGGCTGTTGCGGTTGTGGAACCTGCTGCTGCTGCTGCTGCTGCTGAATTTGGGCTTGAGCCTGTGCTTGAGCCTGGGCCTGGGCCTGCGCTTGAGCCTGAGCCTGAGCCTGAGCTTGAGCTTGAACTTGAGCCTGGACTTGAGCTTGAGCTTGAGCCTGAGCCTGAGCCTGGGCCTGAGCCTGAGCCTGGGCCTGGGCCTGCGCTTGAGCCTGGACTTGAGCCTGAGCCTGGGCTTGCTGAACCTGTGCGGCCCCTTGTCCCGCCTGTGCAGCCATAGCGGCCGCCTGCATGACCTTGGACAGAGAGAGTCAGACACAGGGACCGTCAACAAAGTGCCCAACAGAACAAAGCAAGACCATCGCAGTCAGGATGGGATACTAAAACCAGGAACTAGTCATATGCTAGGAAAAATTTTTTTGTCCGTAGCCAGTAAGGGGTTGTCTACTCCACCAGCAACTTTGGCGGGTAACTATCCACGGCTTAGAGATCCAGTTCCATGACAAGCACCTGGCTGGCAGGTAAGCAATGAAATTAGCTCATAGATTCAGGGAGGGACAAGCCACCAGTCAAACAAAACATTTGCTGCCATGGCCATGATGACAACATCCATTTTTCCGCAGTAGGCATTTGGCCAGATGTTAGTCATTCATCATAGCAGCCTCGGGGCATGGACAAAATGACATACTCATGCAAAGGTTACCAATAAACTTCTCTCAGAGACTGCAATTAACCACAGCAAATCACGAGGATTGTGTCTCATCACTCATACTAAGAAAAGTATACTTTAGTCAACAATTTGGTGGATCATTTCTGGATGAACTGATTACACCTGCACTAAAACAGTAACTGGCAACGAATCTAAAGCTATTTGTTCGGCCTATCACACATCTATTAGAACCCATTTAAGAGTGCTCTTCAGGGTAAACATAGACTAAACAGCCAAAGTGAAAACCTGCTCATTCAACACCCAGTTACTAAATGGCAAGCCTTGGTCCCTCCCCTGCAGCTGTAACCGCCTTCACTTTTCTGAGAAAGCGAGCCACACGATGATCAAACGGTACTACAGGGATTTGCTTCCATTCCAAAAAGCGAGTAAGGACCAAGGACGTCATTATATGCTAGTGTCAAGACTTTTCTTCATCATCCCAGAGAAAAATTCCCAAATTCTTTGGGCCATGTAGTTCACATCACACCACAAAGCACCTCACCTGGGCGTTTTGTTGGACCTTATTCCCAGCCAGGACAATCTGCTGTGGTTGGATTATCACACCCGTCTGCTGAGGGATTCCACCCGGCAGGGGAGCCAGAACCTGAGACAGAAGTCATAAGTTACACCAGACAGAATGGAGATGGAAGGGGACCAAATGTGCACCATCAAGTTGTCAGACAGCAAGATCAAATAAGGAAAAACATTCATTGTCTCCTGTGTTCCAAAACTCAGACGTCATCTTTGTTTCGTAGCCAATCTGAGCTCTTTGGGAGCAATAAATTGAATAATTTTCTTTAAAATTTCTTACATCGCCCTCCACATGTAGGAGCAGTACCAAGATCTTTACACGCTCAAGGGTGCGCCTGAGTAAAAAGTGTAACAATGGACCAAAGACGGGCCCTTGAGGAACACCATGTGTAAAATTCAGATGACTTGAACACATCCTTAACCAAGCAGCTATGCATGAACTAACCAGTACGTGGTCCAAGTATGTTTATAGCAGTGGGGCTCACCTGCTGTATGACAGGGGCTTGTACCCCACCAGGCTGCATTTGGGGCAAAACCTGCTGTTGCAGCACCACCTGCTGTTGTGGCTGAATGAGGTACTGCGCCCCATTGGGTGCTCGTACCACCTGCAGGATCTGACCTGTAAAACCCATAGAAATCGCAGGTAACCATCACTAGTACGACTTGACCAGTTCAGATATCCATCTTGTTGATGCATGCATGGTCAATGTCAGCATGCCGCATAGTATGAAAAATTATGTTTTCCCACAAAAGTCGGGTTCCCCTTATTTCTCTTCCTTTTCTCCAAACTTAGTCAATTATGGACACCCTGCTAAATCAAACCTATCTGTTCGAGAACAAGGAGGTTCCATGACAAAGGAAACAAGACAACATGGTCATCACTATGCCCCGCCACGATCAAGGGCCAAAATATGCTTCAACATTCATTTTCAAACTCCACGTAGATCAAGACTTGCTTATTAAGCAAACAAAATTTGACCCATGTCTCTCTCATAGTTTTTGATAGTGTGACCAATGGACGGACAGAGGAGCGGACAGATGGAACTCACTCCTATATAATATTGAGCTAAATCTGCACAGTAATGATTAAATGAATGAATAAAAAAACAGACGTCAACTGAAACTGATGTTCTGCCGGCCACCAACTATGCAACAGTTTTCGTAACGAACCTCAATGTTCCCATCCATCTCCGCACAGACAACCGCAGAACGAGCCACCCATCGCCTCAACAAAATGTCAAAGTGCAAATCGAGGAGAAAGTTCCAGAGCTTTCTTAGCCTACATTATCTAAGCTCATTTAGAAGTTAAATCTTAAGACTAGTCTAAACCTAACATTTTTACCCATGACTGATATACCGATCTGCCCTTAAGGGGGAAAACTGCAGCACATATGAATGTTTGCTGGTCTCAAGACACCAGTTCCAAATGCCGTGGATTAGACAGTCTGTACCTTGGCTGGTGAGGATCTGATGGTAGGGGTTCACTCCTGTGGGCAAAGCCAGGGTAGCGGCTGTGGCAGCAGCACTCTTGAAGAACAAGAACAAACAATTTTTTTTCATTAAAAAAATAATTTCATTTAAACTTTATTTAACCAGGTAGTCAATTGAAATCATCAATCTCTTTTTCAAGCAAGACCTGGCCAAAATGGCAGCATCTTAAAAATTGAAATGAATACATTCCAAAACAGACTGCATATATATATTCCAATTTATAAAATAAAACGGCAAACAAAACAAAAAAGAACCTAATAATTTTTTAAAATCCCCATTAAACACCTACCAAAACTAACACGAGCCATCAGGCGATGGCAGATCCCCCGCCCCACGTCATCAACTTCAGATTAACTAAAGGCACCACGTCAGGTCATGATTAATGTGCACACCAAGTTTTGTGAAAAAATATTGAACGGTTTTCAAGTTATGCTCCGGAGACGAAATGTTCAAAGACAGACGGACAGACAACCGCTCCCATGACTATATCCCCCCGCATTATATGCCGGGGGGATAACAAGGTAGTCTTCCCCATGTGCAGCAAACAAATCACAGCAGGAGTCTCAGGATTAGAACGGCTTGATGCATCATGCTAAACAGATGCCCAATATCCATACAAACAGCAGAGTCGAGAAACCAAGACCGACATCAGCCTATAATTTTCTCTGTTTTAGAAGCCCGAGATCTCACGGTGCGAATTTCTGAAAACCACCGGTGAACAACTCCAATCCTGTATGACCGATCCCTGAACGGGTTTTTGTCCCAACAAATTTTGTGTTTAACTTTACTGAAAGCTCTCTAAACAAGAGGTCCTCTCCAGTTCTTGAGCAGCAATTTTGATGATACACTAGCATTCCATGGTTAAAGATGCGCTAGCACAAGTGTCAGCTCGAGATATGATTACGAGAAATTAAATGATTAATAGCAGAAGTTAGCACATCGTGAAACTGACAGACCCCTGTTGCACAGCCTGTTCTCAAGGCCCTACATTCTAGAGAATAGTTGCCCAGCGGCAGTAACACTGGGGCCACGCCCAGCTGACGAAGTAGACGGATTGTATTTTGGGTATTGTAGTATCACGATGGCACAAGTGTAGTCTTTCCTGGTTTTCAAACATGCCATACAGCAGAGATCTTCAAATCTGGACCTCGAATCCAATTTCAGTCCGGGTTTTCCTTTATGCCAGGTAAGTAAATGAACAGTTAGCGCCCCTGATTGGCCAGACTGTCTTTACACCTGACTCCCAGGTAAAGGGTGGGTGGAAAACCAGCAGTTCTGGAACCTCGAGGACTGCGATTTGAGGACCAGGGCTTTACAGTAAAGGAATGCAGGTTTCAGAGCTTCTTGGATTATTCTAGCTGTTGCCTGTACCTGCTTGGTCATTATATCCACATTACAAGACGCATCATCAAAAAATTCATTGAGCACGTATTTTGAGAGCACCAGGGCAATTCCGAGATGCTGTCAACCAAATGTCCCCTCCGTGACAGACACTAAAATGATCCCCAAATGGGGCTTTTTCCATCCAAATATATTAGTGCACCATTATACCCATAAACAGTAAAAAAAACTTTTTAATACATTGCAGAATTTTGTTTGGGGGACAGTTTAGTCTCGTCACGGAGGGGAAATTTTGTTAAAATACCTCGGAATCGACCTCCAGTAGTGATCCCAACGATATCGCCAGAAAATGGACATCTCCAGTCGAAATTACGGTGATATTTAATCTCATCCATATTGCCCAGCCCTAAATGCATCTTCCACCCATGAAGTCGGCTAGATCATCTCCGCGATTGTTCCAACGACTGTCTAATGAGCCAACCCAGCGGACCGGAATAAGGTCCAGGACTTTTAACTTTCAGAACCCAGATTTTACACCCCTGCCAAAGCACACGGGCAAAGCAATCGAATCATGCGCGAGTAACGTACCATTCCTGTGGCGTTCATGTGCTGCACGATCTTGCTATCCTGCAGGATGACCTGCTGCTGGGGAGCTGTGGGGTGAGGATATGGGGAGAGAGAAACAGGTGAAACACATGACACTGGAATGGGAGTCCAGGCACCGAGAGGGAGGCCGTTATAACCGAGCTTCAACCCTCTTCGCAGGGCACGCCAACCAGTAGGGGTGGGAATCACCAGGGGTCTCCCAAAATGTTATCGTCATGATACTTGCGTCACGATACGATATTATTGCGAATTTGCGATATGTTTCTCCATTTCCACGTGTCCATCTTCCATCTTTGTTCTGGCCAACTTTTTTGGCAAAATCTGGTCAGTCACACTTTTGCTGTGCTGACCGGACCAGACAGTGAGCACTCGGCACCATCTAAGCACTCATCTGGGGCCTCATTTATAAGCAGTGCTTTGGCACAAAAAGGATGCGAACCTCACTTTCTTTGCAGCTTTCTGATTTATAAAAACAAACGTGACATGACAAAAAAGAAAATTATTAAGATTATGCACGTTTCAATAAATTCCAAGTTCGTCCTGATTAAAAGAATAAAAATTCCATGCAGTCTATCTTACCCAAAACTTTATAAATTAGGTTATTTTCCATTTTATGCCATTTTTCTCTTTTTGTGCGCATGCATTATTTAGCCATGAAATCCATGCAAATTTTTATAAATAAGGCCCCTGGACTGAAAAGTCAATTGATTTTCATTGTTCTGGTACCCAAAAGTTGAGTTTGTATTCGCAACATTTATTGCAAATTTGCGTCAAAGAATCACAAGACTTGAGATCTCGGAATTGATTCAATATCGCTAGCAAAATATCGTAATATTACGCTGTATCGATTTCTTCCCCCACCCCTACCGGCCAGATCCAACTTTTGCTGCATTCCACCTTAATCACACCTGATGTAATTAATTAAGCCCAAGACCAGTTACATCAGGTGTGCAAAAGGTAAAACAACAACACCCAGATCTACAACCCCAATTCCGAAATAGTTGGGACAAAGTGTAAATTGTGAGCAAAATCAAAATGCAATGACTTCCAAATCACACCAGCCAGTATTTTATTCACAATGGAACAGAGATAACATAGCAAATGTTGAAACTGGGAAATTTTACAATTTTATCCACAAAATGAGCCCATTTCAAAATTGATGGCTGCTACAGGTCTCAAAAAAGTTGGGACACGGGCCTGTTTACCATGGTGTAGCATCCCTTCTTCCTTTTCAAACAGAGTGGAGGCGTCTGGGCATTGAGAAGACAAGTTTCTTGAGTTTAGCCATTGGAATTTGATCCAACTCTTGTTTAATACAGGCTCCCAGCTGCTGGAGAGTTTTGGGTCTCCTTTGATGAACTATTCGTTTAATTATGCGCCAAATGTTCTCAATCGGTGAAAGATCAGGACTGCAGGCAGGCCAGTACAGCACACGGACTCTTCTACTACGAAGCCATGCTGTTGTTATAGCTGAAGTATGTAGTATTGCATTGTCCTGATGAAATACACAAGGCCTTCCCTGGAATAGATGTCGTCTGGAGGGGAGCATATGTTGCTCTAAAACCTTTATATACCTTTCCGCATTCATGGTGCTTTTTAAAACATGCAAGTGTCCCACACCATATGCACTAATGCATCCCCAAACCATCAGATGCGCTGGCTTTTGAACTGAACGCTGATAACAGGAGGGGTGGCCTTTCTCCTCTTTAGCCCGGGGGACACGACACTCATGATTTCCAACAAGAATGTCAAATTTGGACACGTCTGACCACAGGACACTTTGCCACTTTGCTACAGTCCATTTTAAATGAGCCTTGGCCCACACAACACGGCGGCGCTTCTGGATCATGCTCAATAGTGGCTTCCTTTTTGCATGATATAGAGTTTTAGGTGGCTTCTGTGGATGGCACGGCAGACTGTGTTTACTGACAGTGGTTTCTTGAAGTATTCCTGGGCCCATTTAGTAATGTCAATGACAGAATCATGCCGGTGAGTGATGCAGTGGCGTCTGAGGGCCCAAAGATCATGGGCATCCAGTAAAGGTCTTCGGCCTTGTCCCTTACGCACAGAGATTCTTCCAGTTTCTCTGAATCTTTTGACGATGTTATGCACTTTCGATGATGAGACCTTCAAAGCCTTTGCAATTTGACGTTGAGGAACACTGTTTTTAAAGTATTCCACAATTTTTTACGCAAGCCTTCACAGGTTGGAGAGCCTCTGGCCATCTTTACTTCTGAGAGACTCAGTCTCTCTAAGACATCCTTTTCATAGCCAATCATGTTACACACCTGATGCCAGTTAATTACTTGCCAAATGTTCTTTCAGCTGATTCTCTTCTATACTAATTGCTTTTTCAGCCTTTTTTTGCCTGTGTCCCAACTTTTTTGAGACCTGTTGCAGCCAGAAAATTTGAAATAAGCTCACTTTGTGGATAAAAATGGAAAATGTCTCAGTTTCAACATTTGAAATGTTATCTATGTTTTATTTTAAATAACATATTGGCTCATGTGATCTGAAAGTCATTGCATTTTGATTTTATTCACAATTTACACTTTGTGCCAACTATTTTGGAATTGGGGTTGTATGAGACCACCTTAGAAAGGACTGAACTCCCCAGACAAAATTGAGATTTCGGGGGTGGGGAAGGGGTAAAGAGAGCCTGAAAATGGACTGCTCAGGGTTCGAAGGATACACTCAGAGAGGTTCTATTCAAGGGGTATTGAACCCCACTCCTAAAGAGCCATGGCCCTGCATGTTTTAGATGAGTCTTTGCTCCAACAGACCTGAATCCAATGACGCCATCTTCTTAATGGCTTGATGATGAGGCAATAATTTAATTGAGATGCGTTAAAGAGGAGAGCGTTAAATAAAAGTGAGTACTATTGCTCTCCAGGAGCAGGTATCTCAATCCTTGTCCTAGTCTAATGAGCGCAATGGATATTTGGTGGTTAGGAGGATTTAGCCCAGGAGTAGCCAACCCTGGTACAGCAGAGCCCCAGCAGTAGCTGGTTCTAGCTCTCACCACTCACTTTAGACCAAAGAAACCAGGTGAGGCGAGTTATAACTGCGATCAATGGCTTTAATTGATCTGCGAGGCTCACAGTCACACTGAAAATCTGCGGCACTGAGAACCTGCAGGACCAGGGCTGCCCACGATTCTATAAAAGAGGCCATAAGGTTGCGGACAGGTCTTGGGCAGACCTTCGATCCAATGGAGGGCGGGAGTGACGGACTAACGTCCCAACAGAGTCGGGATTGGGGTGGGGGATCTGGAGGGCGGAGGGTGGGGGCCTTACCTTGCTGTGCTGGGGGCAGGATCACCTGCTGGGGCTGGCTCTGCGGAGGCTGGGTGACGTGCTGCACCTGCTGGACGGCCTGCACCTGGGCCTGGGTGTGCTGGTCCTCTGTGTGGAAGCCCTCCACGGCCTTGGACTGCATGAGCTTACTCTCCCACAGCTGGGGGGGCACAGACTGCATTACACTTCTGCACAGCACAGGACAGGGGTCGGGGCTCAATGCCACCATCCTCTCTTTGGGCTGTTTTATACAGCGTAGTCTACATCACAGCTGCTCAACCTCATGCAGAAAGAGCTGGTGCGAGTGCGGTCTGGTGCGGGTGTGGTCTTTCATTCCAGCCATGCAGTTACACACCTGATTCTAGTAACTGACCCCTAGAACAGGGTTAGCGAACCCGGCTCCTGGAGAGCAATGACTCTGCATAGTTTAAATAACTTTCTTCTCAAACGTGTGAGATTCAATTCAAATTGATGTACATATAGCTTGTCAAGAGACTGATGACAAGGAAACTGTTTGAATCAATTGTGTTAGTGCAGAAAGACATCTAAAACATGCAGTGATGCTGCTCACCAGGTGCACAGCTGACTAGGGGGTTTATTGCGAGAATCAGGTGTACTGCAAGGTTGGAATGAAAGACTGCACCCACTCACCCACTCTGGATAAGGTTCAGAACCACAGGAGAACAAAGTTTGTGCGATTTGCATTCTGTGAGGATTTTGGGAGAGGGACTTAAGTGTTTAAACTAGTGCATATGTAGCACAGTCCACTCAAGATTTCATGTACAATGTGACATTTTTCAAAACTAGATAACTCTGTCACCACAGGGACCGAGTCGTGTATCTCCCCCGATCCCCAAATTTGGGACAAAATGGCTGCTGGCAGCCATATTGGACATCCAAAATTGCCAAAAATCGGTCTTGAGCATTGTCAAATAAATATCTTCGCCTGTGCAAAATTAGAAAAAATTCCTGTCATAATTGTCACTTCCAGAGCCCGGAACAGAAAATCTCTGCGGGCGCAGCGGCGGCCCCGGAACTAAACCATAGTATCTCCCGACCGATCGTCGGGGGGGAGATACAATTCTGCATTGATATAGTGCTCGTCTCATCAAAACTCACTGTTGGCCTCAGCCAGGCATCAAACATCACACCCGTCTGAATTCGGGGAGGTACGCAACATATACGCTGAAATTATTTACAACCTTCGCACATGCTACATCACCCCAATAAGGACCCGTGCACAGCCAGTCGTGGCACAAAATAAACAGAGGTCAGTTGATGATTGACTACATATGCCCAGTAAGTGAAGCTGTTGGGCCCTCGAGCAAGGCCCTAGACCCCTAAAAGAATCATGAGGGACGGGCCTCAGCTTAGTCCAAATGAATAGGTAAATTTGTATTGAAGAGTCAGCTAAACAACTAATGTAAAAACAAGGCACTTACAGTCTAAAAACAGCAACTCAAAGGGGACAGAGCCCTGCTCAAACAATTCAGAGAGATGTGCTTAAATAACTAGCATGATGTAAATAACTAAGTGACCGCATATCACCAACATTACTAATGAAATATAATGATGGGACGAACGAGTATTCATTTACCATAAAACATTAATCCAGATGGGAATGGGTCTTGATTCATCCAATAGACAAAAATAAAGTTTCCGACGGTGAATTTATATCGAAAGTTAACTATTCCATATTCTCCAACTAAAAAAGGTCAATATGTAACAGTAACACTACTTCCTAACTGCATCCGAGCGACCAAGCGTTAAAAAAAAAAAAGCACACTACTGCAGCTTCCTTCGAAATGTGACCATTATGAATGTGCACCATGTTAAACATAAACAAACCAGCTCTGTGCTCAAGACCGGACTCTCCGAAGCGACGCGACAGGACACTGTGTCCATCGAAACAGAGTTTCTACGAAGCGCTGCGTTATTTGGTGATGATCTGTAATGTTCGCCGCCAGTTAGGACATCCTAACAGAATACAACGGGAGAATTCTGAATTAATGGTGACAATGGCTCAGATCGGAAGCAGTCACAACGTAGTCTGAAGCAAGAGTCATTTCAGCGCCAGATAAGGCTAAAGTCGGGTACATAGCCCACATACCGTTTTCAGTTCCAGGAGAACCTGCTCGTCGACTCCCTCATCAAGGAAGAGCTCCCGCACATCGTTGATCACATCCTCGATTACTGTCCGGTACAGTTTAGGCTGTCAGAAAAAATAAATAAATAAAAATTGGGAAAACTCAGGTAAACTGTCCCATTAAACAAGAGTCATCAGAAGATGACATATCCCCCGGCCCCTGATTATTTGCAAAAGTCATGTCAATCCTACACCTTCAAAGAAATTCAAACAAGAATGTTGAGGTGATTTTCCTCTGGAATGATCTGGAAGTATGTACTGGCAACATCTAGCAAAGACTATGAAGCACACATTGGCAAAAGCAATAAAAAAAACAAGGGTCATTAATGAACAGTGTTTTAGTTCTGCTCCGGAATCAAACCCAGCCCTGCGACTGAGTCCAAATCCATGTCACTTCCATGGAAAGGAAAAAAAAAATAATTTCAGAAATTTGAAAATATGAAAAGGCACCTCTTCAATACTTGGGTAATGCACATACAAAGTTTCAGAAAGATATCATGAACAGTTTTTGAGTTCTGCTCCGGAAACGAACCCATCTCTGTACAGAGTCCAAATCCAACTTGTTTCCATGGAAACAAAAAAAAAAAAATTAGTAATCTGAAAATATCAAAAGGCACCACTTCAGTATGTGGGTAATACACATGCAAAGTTTCAGAAAAGATATAATGAACGGTTTTTGAGTTGTGCTCCGGAAACGAACCCCTCTCTGTACAGAGTCCAACTACAACTGGCCTTTTCAGAAATCTGAAAATATGAAAAGGCACCACTTCCAGATTGGGTAATACACATGCAAAGTTTCAGTAAGATATATTGAACGGTTTTTGAGTTGTGCTCCGGAAACGAACTAGGCCTGATGTGCACTAAGTCCAGATGTGTTTCCATGGAAACGACAAAAATAGGAATCCCGAAATTTCCAAAGTAGTAAAAGGCACATCTAGACTATACATAGAATACATGTACCGAGTTTGGTGCTGATATCTTGCATAGTTTCCGAGTTCTGCTCCGGAAACAAAATGATTACGGACGGACAGACGGACGGACGGACAGACGGACGAGGTGATGCCTATATCGCCCCGCATTCTATGCCGGGGGGATAAAAAGCAGTCAAATACAGGATCTAGGGAAGGGCATGATATGATATAGAAATTTATTTTTTTTTAAATGGCAGCATTCCCAATGTACTTCCTTGCCTGGCCATTATATTGTCATTTCCACGTAAAACATCAGTTCGCATTCCCATAAATCCCAGTAACCGGTTCCTTTTGCAGCACAACCCCAAATCAGGAGAGGCTGGGTCAGGACAGTATTTTATATTAAAATTAAAAATTAGAACACTGGTTTGTAAATTATTTAATCTGAATGATGCTGAAAACACAATAGCACATTTGATGTTTCAACACAAGAATTTTAAAGATTTTTTTTAGAATGAACACTTCATTTAATTTTGATTCTTACAGAATATTTTTTAATAAGTTGGGACCGTAAAGTATATTCCTCTTTGTGATGTTGCCAATCTTTTTCACAATGCACAGTAAATGTTTTGGGACTGGTGACAAGTTTCAGGTGTAATTTTGTTCCACTCTTCCTGCAAACAAGTCTTAAGATGTCCAATGGTACGGGACCATCTTTGTTGCATTTTGCCTTTCAGAATGCACCACAAGTTCTCTATTGAGGACAAGTCTGGAGTGCAGGCAGGCCAGTCCAGCACCCGCGCCCTCTTGTTCTACGCAGTCACGTGGTTTTGTGTTGCCTTGTTGTAAGGGCGTCAAAAGATACAGTCTTGAAGGCAGCACGTTGCTCCAAAATCAGCATACTTTTTAGCATGAAAGAGACCCTTGCAGAACTGCAAGTTACCCCAGCCAACAGCATTGCAACAATACTGATACCGACATCCGTTGCCGTAACCGTACTCATGTATTCATTCTCGTAAAAATGCATCGACAAGCGGACCAATATAAATGTTTTTAATATCACTATGTTACACCATAGAGTGAGAGACAAACACCAACATGTACAATTCATGTGGATTCCAGTCTTGCAATCAGTTTTACAATAACCTGCCGCAACTGTTTCAGTGCGTAACATTAACATCTTTCACAAAGGACAGGGTACCCACTGACACGTGTACCCGAGGGCGAGAAAACAGGACTGATTCCAGGAAAAACTACGATTGCTTACAGAGTTTTATTTGGTTGAATACTTTCAACAGCAAAGCATAATATCCCTGGTTACGGGGGAGTGCGCACTTGTACGAACATGAACGTATGCATGCATGCATGCATGCATTTGCGGTTAAAGGTTATTGAATGCGAAATGCTCAAAAATTTTATTACACAGATCAAAGATGACGATGGACTTTGAACGCAATGACTTTCAAATCACACCAGCCAGTATTTTATTCAGAATAGAACAGAGATAACATAATAAATGTTGAAACTGAGAAATTTTACAATTTTATCCACAAAATGAGTTCATTTCAAATTTGATGGCTGCTACAGGTCTCAAAAAATTTCCTACAGGGGTCTGTTTACCATGGTGTAGCATCCCCTCTTCTTTTTTTACACAGAGTGGAGGCGTCTGGGCATTGAGGAGACAAGTTTGAGTTTAGCCATTGAAATTTGATCCCACTCCTTTTTAATACAGGCTTCCAGCTGCTGGAGAGTTTTGGGTCTCCTTTGACGGACTTTTCGTTTAATTATGCGCCAAATGTTCTCAATCGGTGAAAGATCAGGACTGCAGGCAGGCCAGTTCAGCACACTGACTCTTCTACTACGAAGCCATGCTGTTGTAATAGTTGCAGTATGTGGTTTTGCATTGTCCTGCTGAAATACACAAGGCCTTCCCTGGAATAGATGTCGCCTGGGAGGGAGCATATGTTGCTCTAAAACCTTTATATACCTTTCAGCATTCATGGTGCTTTTTAAAACATGCAAGTGTCCCACACCATATCGAGGGTTGACTGCAATAAACAGTTATGTCCAATATATAACATCTGGACATAACTGTTTATTGCAGTCAGCCCTCGATATGCACTAATGCATGCCCATATCATCAGTGATGGTGGCTTTTGAACTGAACGCTGATAACAGGAGGGGTGGTCTTTCTCCTCTTTAGCCCGGAGGACACGACGCCCATGATTTCCAACAAGAACGTCAAATTTGGACTCGTCTGACCACAGGACACATTGCCACTTCAGTCCATTTTAAATGAGCCTTGGCCCACAGAACATGGCAGCGCTTCTGGATCATGCTCAACAATGGCTTCCTTTTGGCATAATAGAGTTTTAGGTGGCTTCTGTGGATGGCACGGCAGACTGTGTTTACTGACAGTGGTTTCTTGAAGTATTCCTGGGCCCATTTAGTAATGTCAATGACAGAAACATGCCAATGAGTGATGCAGCGGCGTCTGAGGGCCCGAAGATCACGGGCATCCAGTAAAGGTCTTCGGCCTTGTCCCTTACGCACAGAGATTCTTCCAGTTTCTCTGAATCTTTTGATGATGTTATGCACTGTCGATGATGAGACCTTCAAATCCTTTGCAATTTGACGTTGAGGAACATTGTTTTTAAAGTATTCCACAATTTTTTTTTACGCAAGCCTTCACAGGTTGAAGAGCCTCTGGCCATCTTTACTTCTGAGAGACTCAGCCTCTCTAAGACATCCCTTTTATAGCCAATCATGTTACAAACCTGATGCCAGTTAACTTAATTACTTGCTAAATGTTCTTTCAGCTGATTCTCTTATATATGAATTGCTTTTTCAGCCCTTCTTTGCCTGTGTCCCAACTTTTTTGAGGCCTGTTGCAGCCAGAAAATTTGAAATAAGCTCATTTTGTGGATAAAAATGTAAAATGCCAGTTTCAACATTTGAAATGTTATCTATGTTCTATTGTAAATAACATATTGGCTCGTGTGATCTGAAAGTCATTGCAGTGATCCAACTATACTGAAAGATCACCCCAATTTTCGAATTTGAAATATTTTAGTTCAAATTATTTATTCATATTTCAATATTAAAAATCAGAGTGATCCCTGACTTTCTTTGTCCAGTATATTTCAAAATTGGGTTGTAGTTCCTGTTCTTCCACATTTTGAAACTTAAAATAGATTTTTTTTTGTTTAATTCTAGAGTCAGTGACACCAACATCCAAACCCAAACTGAAGGTACTTCATTAAACTTGTTATAGGCAGCTTGTCTGATTGATGTAATAATGTTCAATGTCTCAAGAAAAAAAAACACAAACAATCAAAATAAAGACAAATGTAAAGTTACATGGCTTTTCATCTATAGGGCTCAAATATTAAAGTACACGTTTCGGTACACTGTATCAGCAATTTACCCAAAGGTATATACTCGCAGGGGGAAAAAAAAAAGAAAACTGCCATCATTGCATTCCTACTTGCCAAAGGTACTGACACAACCTCTATACCATAACAGAGCATTTAATTCGGACTTGTTCTAAGTGACAATCTGGGTGGTCCTTTTTTTTGCTCTGGCGAACACGGCGTCCATTTCTTCCAAAAAAGACCTGAAGTCCGAGTCCAAGTACAATACCCGTTGCAACTGCGTGATGATTGATCACGGATGCCTTCGAGCCCAGAGATGTTGGTGGCGTTTCTGCACACTTCGCATAAGGCTTCCTTTCTGCACAGTAAAAATGTAACTACACATAGTACTTGACAAAGGTTGTGCGCCCTTTTGGTTACACCACTGATAACCACTCCTGATGCAGGGGTGTCAGAGTGATCAGAGATCATTTGGGCTTGTGCCCCAGCCCTTTGTGCACAGAAATTCCAGATTCCTTGAATCTTTTAACTCCGAAATGCACCCAGAGGGTGAAATGCCCAAATTTTTCACCATCTCTCTTTGAAGAAAAGAGTTCTTTACGCTTTTCAGATATTTTCATTCATTTGCGGGGAAAACTGGTGACTCCATGCCCATCTTTGCTCCTGAGGGACTGCTTCTGGGCGCTACCTTTGTACCAAATCATGATAATTACCTGCTGACATCAGCCGTTTCAAATCCCATCATAATTTTTTTTTACTTAACCTCATTACTAACCCTCAACTGCCCCCATCCCAACTTTTCTTGGAATTTGTTGTAGGCCTGCTTGGCAGGAATGGAAGCATACCAACAAACAAAATGATTTTGTCCAGACAATACATTAAATATCTTGTCTTTATATTGTCTACAATGATATGAAAGTCCAAACAAATTTAGAAATGAGTTTTCTGGTTTAATGTACATTTTCCACACAGTTCCAAATTTTCCTGGGGTTGGGGTTGTATTATTCTGCATAATCGCAGATTGCTCAACAATGCAAAAGTCAATGTAGAGCATTGATTAATACGCCTGCCATAGCTTTGTACTGCCTAAAACCTGATCTTCAGGCCAGCACACAGCTGACCTTACATGATCTGTACCTTTGACCTGATGACCCGCAAAACATAAATAACTCAGCAACCTTCAGTGGGGAGTTACCATGTAGATTTGGCAAAAATCTGCCAACTCCTTCAGTAGGTATCGTGCAAACAAGATGTGTGATGGACAGACAGACAGACGACCAAATTCCAGTATTTCTCAACTAACAATGTGGGGTAAGAACCATAATAACGTCTGAAGTAAAGTCCAGCAAGGGAATCAAGGAAATGTTTTGCTGCAATGGGGGGGGAGAGAAGTCGTGGGTAATATCTTAGCAACTCCAAGCATGTGAAACTGCATTATCAGGTGTGCCTCCAGCAAACTTCATGGTTTCCGCACTAGCATCTGCATAGGAATGTAGTTCCTAATCCAGTTACGCTACTTAAAAATTCTGGATTGCTGCCATGTTGGTAAGTGTCCTTCATTCAAATTTCCTACATTTAATCTATCTGGTTTAGTATAGATCACGTATGGTTGGAAAAACTATCATAACTTTCATTTGCTCCCAGTCACCTTTTAACTTGACATTTCTGGCAAGGCAAGAGACCAGGGAATGGTCATACTTATTTGCACAGCATACAAAAAGCCCCAGACAGCACTCAAGACTTTTCACAAGAGCAACTTCAGCGAAACGGGCCTACATCACGAAGCCGAAAACTAAATGGAGCTGGGATTATCGGATGAGAAATATTCTGGGTTAGAGGGCGATGTTAGCATTGGTAAACAATTTGCAAGTATAGAGGAAAATACTACGCTGACAGTAACCATTACACTGAGGCGGCCTCCTTAATTTAGAATTGCAACTGAACTAGCCAAAAATCCACTGTTACAAACCGCAAGCGGAGACCAAATGGGAAATGTTTTACTTTATTATTGGTTAGCAGCACAACAAGAAAAAGATTCTGCATTTAAACGCACCATCAGAGTAGAATTATAGCATAGCGGATGTCATGCTAGCATCCACTCCCCACAAAGTCAGAGCACGAAATGTCGATGCACGTTATAAACGCGACTGAAGGAGCCAGCTAAGGGGCGCCATTTGAGGGCAGTGGGCATTTTACTTTCAAGCTGTCCTCACAACATAGTGATTTAAGAACATTATGAACCACACCTCTGATTGCTTAACCCCATTGGGCAAAAAAGCCAAATAATTTCTCATCGCTGGATATGGGGAATTACTTTTCCAGTTTATTTTCAACTAAAAATTCGCAAGCAGCTACACTGCTGGTGGTTCAGCCTAGACAAAAAAGAATTCAGATCTGTCTGCCTTGAAATAGCCTGTAAGCCAAGTTTGATTATTAGTAGTCCTTTTAAGCAGTGCAAGCCAAACTCAGCCAGGAAATGGCTCAGATCAAAACTGGGAATTAGGGTTTTTTTCACCAATCACAGTTTTAAAAATTACTTTTTTCACCATTTTTTAAAATTAGACATCCTTTCATGAACCAGACTGACAACAAAATTGCACATTTTCTCTGAAGGGAAAACCACAAAAAAGATTGACCATGACAAAATATGTATTGCCATTTCATACAAAACTATACCAGAGCAGTATTGGAATTCACATGTAAACAAAATGTATGTTCAAGAAGCTGGTGATCAAATTCGATTGCTAGCGCAACCACGTCATGTATTCAAAATTCAACTAATCCCATTTATTTTTTCTACTTTTAACTGTTGTGATTTGTCCCAAACATCTTACTCCATCCCCGAAACTTCAAGCCTAGAAATGAGCATGTTTTCAAAGAGAAAACCCAACTGGTCTGCAAGCGAATTACACTCAACACACCCTTTTCGCACAGAAAACGGCCCAATGCTCATGCGCTCTCGATACTGTCCAAGCAGTCAAGTCCCGTCCCATGAATTGAGTTCTACATAAAATAGTTCATGGTGGGGTTGCAGAATGAGCAAAATATCCGAAGAAACGTAGTAATCCTTCGGTTTCACTTGAATATTAAACGAGGACAGCATTTTTCATTGGCGCGCAGTCAGGCTGCTGGGGGGACAGTCCTTCAGGCTTTTCCCGTATTTGATCGCACCGACGCATTATATCTTCCACAAATTTGATCCCCTTCGTGCAACAGCCATCACAGGCTGTTCCTTCTTTAAAAGAAATACTGATTATATTTATACCCATATCAGCTCAACGACGCGGATCGGTACACTTAAAATACGCCTGCATGTATTCGAGCACACCGACAAAACGGCAATGATCACAACACTGAAAGAGGGCCTACTAAATGCCTTTGGTTAAAAAAAAAAAAAAAAAAAGCTTGCAAGTAAAACATAAACCCGACGTCAGACACAGCAGGCGATTCGCGTTACACGTTGCACATAATTCCTTCTCGTTTTCCAAAATGGATACAAATAAAACCAGCAGACACTCGAGTCCTATATTGCCGCATGTCCGCTGCATACTGCGTCGGTTTGGACCTCCCTCTTTCGGCCGGTCTGCTCCTCTATTTAAAGCACAATCTGGTGTTTATATGGAGAGCCGGTGACGTAGCGTTGAATAGCACCTTCCCATCCCGGGCAGTCTATATTAGAGAGCAGTTATGGCTGTATATAAGCCAGGCAGAGGCGAGGCGGAGGGTCAGAGCCGCGGCGACAGAGGGAAGGGAAGCCATTTGTTTCAATGCACTTCCCGCACGCGGTCAGACGTCGGACCGGCTGAAGCTGCTTTCACACTGGACGCGAAACGAATTTTTCCGCACGACAGATTACAATCTAAGTCAATGCGAAGACGCGAATACACGCGTTTTCGCGTCTTTGCATTGGCTTTGAATGTACTCTGTCGTGCGAAAAATTCGTTTCGCGTCCGGTGTGAAAGCGGCTTGATTTATTTGCGCGACCCATTATGCTGTTTTATTCGTTAAAGTGTGGGGGGAGGGGGGTTGAAAAGTTTATTTTGAATGGGCAAATGCTCACCTTGACAACGTATAACTAGCGGGGTGGGGACAGACCAATATGATTGGAAAAAAATGCAATTTAGTCCTAACAGACAAATCGCTCGCAAGCAGAAACTCCCACGTTAAATCAGAACGATAATCGTGGGACTTCGATAAAATAGGATGAGATGGTGCTTTTCGACTGTGGATTTCGAAAGAAGGCACAACACCAAACGTAGGCTAGTTTCTGCTTTCCTTCACAGAACTAGCATGCAATACCGTCAGTTCAACAATATATAATGTGACCCATTACAAGGTTTCAAAATGCATCAAAAGCTAGCTCAGCTACCGATGCAAAATTTAACAGAATGGTTGCACGTACTTCACAGCTTATCTGTTATTGGCAGCCATCGACTCTATGCCAGAATCCAAATGCACGATCACCAACTATCGTTGGTCAGCCATTGTTAACGAACGACAAATGACACTTTAGCTGCTTTCGCACCGGACGCGAAACGAATTTTTCCGCACGACAGATTACATTCAAAGTCAATGCAAAGCCGCGAAACGCGTGTATTCGCGTCTTTGCATTGACTTTGAATGTAATCTGTCGTGCGGAAAAATTCGTTTCCCGTCCAGGGTGAAAGCGGCTTTTCTCCACAAAGCAAACTTCTCCGGAGAGTGGTTAAAACATAAATGATTGCTAGATCAGATGGATTATTGCTAAACAAAACTGCAAGCTATCTAGCGATTCGAAGCAGGCTAATGTTCAACCTGATCCTAAACTGAGATGGCGCATCTGAAAAGGGGATTCAAATCTGATCTCTGGAAAAAAGTTAGAAATGGCCGCTTTAAATAACGTAACACCAGCTAGCCAGACAGCTAATCACGTTTTTTTTTTTTTTGCATCGAATATGGCCGATACAACACTCCCACAACTTTGCTGAGTGTCTGATTAAAATAATGTCAGAAGTTGTTCACTTGCTGATATTAATTTGGCGTGATAATATTTGACTGACTACACTCTTGAGATAGGTCCTTACCACTGGATTCGAGTTAGCCGAGCTCGCCATTATCGGAGTGTAAAAAGAAACAAAGAAAACTGGCCACTGAAGAAATAAAACAATACAAAAGCAATCCTCTAAAACATCGACATCGAAGTGTTAAAAGTCGCCCGCATCACTTAAAATCAAATCGCTATTCGCCAAAACCTTATTTCCAAACCCCGGGCTGCGCCTTCCAGCCGTCCTTAGTCGCCGTCGTCCTCCTTTATATACCGACCAGCAGCTGCGAGTGCGCGAGAGACAAGGGCCGGGTCAAAACGGTAATCTTGTAAAATATCGCGGGAATACTCGTCTTCTAGTGGGAGGCGGGAGGTAACGGTTGCCTCATGGGAAATGTATTTTTTATTGCATTCTAAAAGTAAACAGGAACAGAAGCTACTGATTCAAACGCGACTTATTCCATCAGTAGATGGTGCAGACTGTGTTTGAATAAGATGACATGACCAATCAGAAACAGGGCTCTTTGACCTGAAAATATGTTGATATAATGTGAGAGCCTAACTGTAAAAGAATAACAATTTTCCAGACTAAACACTGTCTTTTATGAGAGTAGGATCTGATAAGCCCAAAGTGCCAGGAAATACAAGTGTATAATTGATACCATTCATTTCTCATCAGTTGAAAAAATTTTTTTTTTGTACTTTCTGTTTGTTGAGATAAAGTAGTAGGATCACAGTATTCATTGGACATACATCGACCGCAGAAAATGGCAGTGATCATTCCCCTCTCACCGATACATCCCGATTTTGTCTGCAAATCTCTTGGGCTCACAACCAGAGGCATTCATACCAATGCTCCATAACAGTTCCAGTATCATATAGAGTGATCCTGAAAAACATATAGGGTCAGAATAGCATCATCTGCACAGCAGCATCCATTCTATCCCAGGCAGTGATATGCTTTTTATAGATTCCTTGTATAACTAAACACTATCAAGTATCAAAGTGCACATATACTAATCATATGAACTGAACTTTTCAATTCAATATCCCATATTGATTGCAAAAGCATTTACATAGGCTCATTAATTAATTAATATGACATGGTTTGGTTAAATTACCCAGGAAATGAAATGCAAAAATATAAACCTCTCTGAAGGATAGAGGACATTCATGGTATGGTTCTAAACATTTGAACTAGACAAAATGCAATCTATTTAATGGAACATCAGAAAGTAAGAGAAACCTCCATTCTTTCCTCAGTGGTTACGGTACACATTTTAGTTGAAAGACCACCATTGTAATGCAGTAGGAAGTAAAACAGTGGCTGTGGCATTAATTTGAGGAAGGTCAGTTAATACTACCAACATATGTATTCTGTGTGACAATGAGTACCAGTATAAGAGGTGTCACCGATTGTTAAACTTTCATTTCAGGGTCATTCCATCCCAAATCAACCAGAGGTCCCTAGGTCACTGTCTCAGAAAATTCTGAAAAACATCACAATTGAAGTACTACCTAAGGAATGAATGTGTGCAAAATTTCAGGTCTGTAAGTGCAGTAGTTCCTGAGATATGGCCATTTATATTTTAAGACATTTTTTTTTTTTTTCGATTTTTGCACAATGCATTTTTTAAAGGTTATTTTTTTGGGAATTTTTCCTTTATTCGATAGTTATACAGTGTAGAGAGACAGGAAAGTTGGGGAGAAGAATGGGGGAAGACACGCAGCAAACGACCCGAGCTGGACTCGAACCCAGGTCGCCGCAGGAAGGACACAGCCTCCACGGTACGCGCGCTTAGACCGATGAACCACCGTGGCACCCCGCACAATGCATTTTTGACCAAATTTGAATGCTTATTTACAGCAAAGTAATGATGCTGCAGGGTTGTAATCTTGCATACGGGGTTAATTTTTCCTGAATTTTTCATTTTTGGCTTATAAAAGGTGCATCTTCACTCTCTGATTATCTACTGACCACCCAAAATGAAGAGAAAGTCGATTTCACGTAATTATGCTGTTTCTTTGCAGTACTGCTGAGTGAGAATGGCTCATTATCTAGATCTGAAATTTTTCATGATGTCTAAACTGATGTTTATGCATGTGTGCAGCAGTCAGAAGTTTTAAATAACCATTTCTTCCAGCTCCAGTGGCCTATTTATATTAGAACATTTTACATTTTTCCAAAAACTAGCCTATATTTCACCACCAAAAACTACTGGATGACAGTGAATGACAGCCTTGAAATTTTTACCATGTATTGGCACATATTTAAGGATAACACATACCAAGTTTCATCTTTAGTATCAGATTGGTTCTATTTTTAAAGCTATAAAATATTTAACAATTTTTACATTAAACTTGGTCTTTGTGGCGATTTCCATAGACTTCACTTTGCGTTTAATGTTTTCAACCAAAAATGAGCCATTCTCCCTCAGCAGTACTGCAAAGGTAAAGCATAATTTTGCAAAATCAGCTTTCTCTCTATTTTGGGTAGTCAGTAGATGACCAGGGACTGAAGATACACCTTTTATAAAGCCAAAAATGAAAAATTCAGGAAAGATTAGCCCTGTCTGCAAGGTTACAACCCTGCAGCATCATTACTTTGCTGTAAATAAGCATTCAAATTTGGTCAAAAATGCATTTTGCAAAAATCGAAAAAAATGCCTTAAAATATAAATGGCCATATCTCAGCAACTGCTGCAATTACAGACCTGAAATTTTGCAAATATTCATTCATTGGGTAGTGCTTCAACTGTGAATTTTTTCATAATTTTCTGAGACAGTGACCTGGGGCACTTCTCAAATTCTGGTTGATTTGGGATGGAATGACCCTTCCGTGTTTATTTGATGAGTTCATTTGCAAAAACAGACAAAGTCCATTCTTAAAATGAATAAACCAACTGCAGTTTGATGCATACTCCTTTGACATCACAATCAAAAAACACCAGTAAGCAAGAAGTAAAAAAATTTTGAGATATTTTACTGAATAAACCAAGACTAATTTGATTGATATTCCTTGTAATTAAAAAAACATGATTTAGGAAAATAAATCAAAATGCACATAACTGTTTTTGCAAATGAACCCTTCATTTCTTTTTAAAACTTTCATTTCAGTGACTGAATGCATGTCCACCTGTGTAAAGGGCAAAATACTGCATAGGATGTTAAAATGGTGCTATATGATTGTTTTATATAATAACGGCAATTGGCTCCTAATTCAACCTTAATTTATCTTGGAGAACAGAAACTGTCCTCAGGAGTCAATGGGCTGATATCGTACATGAATAAGTGGAGCATCTCTTTTGCAAGGTCATCAATAAATTATCTCACACATTTAAAGACTCTTCTATAAAAAAAAATATGCAGGGCCTCGAGCCGTAATTCAGAACATGCAAATTAAAGACAGGCTCTTTAGTAGGAGTCATTTGCTGTGATGGGTGGCTGCATTCATGCACTGCAATAGTGTACAAGAGCCCCTGTCAAAATCCTAGACGGCAACTGGGGCTTCAGTGTGCTGTGGAAACATTGGCATTGAACTGAGCTCATGAATTGCTGCAAAACTGGGCTCTACCTCACTCCTGTCACGGAGTGCACCAAAGAAGAAGAACGTCCAGATGTCCTGACACTGGTCTCATTCCAATCCTTTCCTTTTCTCCTCTTTCCACTCCCTTGCTCTCTTTTCCACTATCCCTCGCTCTTTGCTTTACATCATTTGCGGAGGCGAGGAACACATGCCAGAAAAATAGTGAAGATAGGAAACATACCTGCACAAATTAGGCAAACTCTCATCTAAATGTTAAAGCTGATTACAGAAAATACCAGTTAACTCATAAACAAGGTTCTCATTATGCTCGTCTCCTGAACTTAAGCTCATTCATAAAAAGTGAATGAAAACCTGTGCTAGAGGAAAAAGGAGGACCTTTCTTTGTTTATCTCTCCATTCTTCAGAGTGAACTGCACTGCAGACTGCATTATCATCTCGCATTATCATCGAGAGAGAAAAGGAGAAAAAGAGAGAGCTAGAGAAAGGGTAAGGGAGATAGCCAGAAAGATGGAAACAAAAGAAGGAAAAAAGAGAGAGGGAGAGGGTAAGAGAGAGAGAGAGATAGATGGAGATGGAAAGAGTGAAGCATACATTGGCCGTGCTCAAATAGTCTGTAAATCACATCCTATTGTCTAATTCCTAACCACTTTTTCTTAACTTCACTTTAAAACGTCAAGAGTTTAAGGAAAGTAATGAGGGATTCATAAGAGTTAAGGAAACGAATCTGACTGCAATTACACCAAGCGATGTAATCTTGCACCCCGAGCCAGTCATGTTTGCTTATTTTTGTCAATGGCCAGATGGATGGTGCGCTTTCAATAATTTTTTGTGCAGCAGATGGCGCTGTTGTACTGTTGGGTAGTTTGCCTGTTTCAGAGTCTTCAAGTTGTATGGGATTGACAGTCAGGAAAGGGCCAGGTTGTATTCCAAGCAGAGCTGCAATGCAAGCCAGTATTGATTTTATTGGTGATCTCACAAAGAAAATGTTTACGAAAGATGTAACAATACCTTTCTGTAATTTCAACTGGAAAAAAATTCAAATGCACGCATATTCATAAACAAAACTGATTAATCGCTGAATTTACTTACATTACTTTAAATACCATAGAAACAATAAAGGACATTAAGCAGTTATTTGCAGTACTAATACGGTATTTACCTTCTTATTCCTGTAACGATTATAGGTGTGTTTTCATCAGAACGAAGTTAAACTAGCCAGCTATTCTGTGGTTAGGGAAATTAGCCCAAGTGCGAATTTGCGACTCCATTAGCCCGAAACCCCTCCGACCGACAAATGAACACGCAACACAAATAGCGGGCTAATCGCGAACTAGCTGGCTGTTTCGCGAACTAGACCAAGATTTATGGGAAAATTTCCGAAGCAAATTAGCCGGCTATTTGCATCTTCACTACAAAATAGCCAGTTAGTTTGAGTTCGTGATAATTACCGCAGAATGGCTAGCTAATTTGAAACTTCATTCTAATGAAGACACACCTAATGTTGGAAACAGGTTATGAAGGAGATACGGCTTGGTTATGTCACCAAACATGTTACCATGGTGATTATGGTTTGCGTGAACCAACATTTAGAACAGAGATTGGCCCATAATTATTTAAGGCAGCAATAATATTTGAGTTGTTTTAACTTTGACTGCCAGTACTTAAAAAAAAAAAAATGAAATAATGATTTTGAGGTACAGATTATTAGCACTAATTTTGGGGTATTTTCAACACTTCACCTATCGGAGGGTCAGTGCAGGGGACTCCAGATTTTGTTTAAACACAGTCCAGTCGAGGGGATTAAATATCAGACTGTTATTTAAGCTCAGCTTCACAAGTATCTTAATTTATTAGATAATAAAGAATGTAACATATTTTTGAAGACAACATATTTTTGAGGAAATGTCGGAGAATTACACTACAGGCCAAAAATTTGGGGCCACCCTCAGATTTTTAATGGTGCACCAAGTGCAATGTGACCCCTTGGTTTTGGGGAAGGCATTTATACAGCATGCCTTCTTGTAACATAAAATTGTTCACATCCTAGTGACATAAAATCATGCAACACAAAGGCATTGGAACTCAATTATAAAACATTGTGGTCAGTGATCAATCAGTCAAGACAGCTTTAAAATGTGGCTTGAGGTCTGGAATTCACCCAAAACCTATTGGCTTCCTATATTTTATGCACTGAAATCATTTCATGTGCAAAAAATAAGGAAAGAACAGTTGATGTGTGATTTTTTTTTTAAATCTGAGGGTGGCCCCAAACTTTTGGCCTGTAGAGTATTTTTGTGTAATTCTTAAAAAAAATGTATTTGATAATTGTCCCTCTTGATGAATTTTCATGATGAAATATTTTTATGACTTATATTTGTAAAAGAGACTGTGTACTGTGTATCTACGAACTTGTCCTGAAGTGTCACAAATCAGGAAAGATGAATCAAAGCAGATCTGGGATATGAGCCTTTATTGCATTTATTTAGAATAGGAAAGCCACAATAGGTACAAAATCAGGCAGAAAAAAAAACATTGAAGAACTGGGAAGGGCGATCAGGCAAGCCCAATGGTTAGTTCACAACGGAGTGGGAAAGTGACAATCCAGCAATGAGGAAGCACAGCCACAGAACTTAAATACACAGAAAAAAATGAGCAGCAGGTGAAAAGAGGGAGTGAGGAATGCACAGGAGGAGATGAGAGGCACGAGATAATAACTGAATACTGAGGATCAGTAAAAGCAAAGGGAGAATGAAAAAGACATGGGCTGCTGGATAGCAGGGAAGACGATTAACAAGAGCAGCGGGATGTGACACCTGAGTTCTAGATGACTGAATTTATTTGACCAGCACATTCTTGTGCAAAGCACACTAAAAACAGAGAACTTTCTGATTGTTATTAGCAGCAAACAGAAATTCATACTATTTAAATGCATTAAATATGGGAGAAAACACTGGATTGTGCCTTGCAGGCGTTGAAAGTTATGACATTGACTACTAGAGGCTCAGGTGACCTTGAAACTCAACTGGTCTGCCGCACTCATTTGTGTGAGGGATACAAGGCTGAAATTAAATTCCATATTAGTCTATGTTCTAAAGATGTTGTATGTCAAGTTTCATAAAATTTGATCAGCATTTATGATTGCTAGAGGGTACAGGTCGTTCAAACGTGTCTATGGGTGAAGGAATGTCAAAGGTCACAGAATGACCATTTTACAGCAATTGTCAAAACCCGTCACTTACATGTGGAGACATGTTGTTTACCAAATTCGAGCTCTTTATCTACAGCATGTTAGAAAGATTTAAAATGGACAATTTCAGTTTTTCAATATGACTGCCATGCTATGCCCACTTTTGGCGAAGTAGGGCTAAAATTCAATCCCAAAATCGTTTATATTCTACAGATGTTGCATACCAAGTTTTATCAAAAATTTAATTGACATTTGTGACTGGTAGAGGTTGCGGGTGAAATTCTTTACTGACTGTAGACAACAGATAACAATGGACAATGGAGTTTACAGCATCCTAATAACTGAGTTGGTCAACAACCTGTCGAGTTATAAAAATATTGAGCATGAAGCATTAGCCTTGCAGCATAGCTTTAGCTAGCTAGCCACATCTTAAACTTGGCGCCTACATGAATGTTCAAATAAGCAAGACAACAGACCTTCAACCAAACAAAAACAACAAAAACATCTGAGAATAGAAGCATGCTGAGCTATTGCCAAAATGCTATAATAAGGTAGTCTAAGTTCTATATCAAACCAAAATCAAGATCAAATATGGCTGAACTGGAAAATCAATTCTCTCCCTGGTTGTGTCCCTCTGAACACTGGTCATGTGCCATTTGAGTTTATTTCCCAACAGATTTTTATTGATTCACATTCTGTCTGTATTGAATGCTTGTCTGTATATGCTACATGACGGTATTGTGTACCTGCTTTGCATTACAGAAGAAACTGAATTAATTAATTGTTTGGAGGGTAGTGTTTATGCTGTAATTAGAATCCTCCTTGTCATATGAGGAGTGTGTGATTTAATCCAATATGAGTGAGTGAGAAAGGTGATTCCTATCCTTCTTAGTGAGGCAGGCTAGCATCCGGTCCAAAAATAATTAATCCCACAATAGCACAGGTGTCAAGTTCTCATCATTTGAAATTTTTATTGCAAGTGGAAGACAAGACATCACAGAAACCTTATGGTAGATTTCAGAAAAAAATAAAACATGTATATATATTTTTGCCATTATAGCAGACAAAGTGATTTCCACAAGAAAAAAATGAATTCGTCTTTGGCAATGTGATTATACACCAAATACAGAATACAGGAATGCCTCAGATAAACTGGGGGGGCTTGGGGGGGGTGTCGCATGCCATCAAACCACAGGTATGAAAACAAACAAACCAAAAAAAAAAAAAAATTTCACCTCCCTATCCTTACTTTCCTTCTCGAAAAACCCCATTCTCAAGCCAAGTAAAATGAAAGTCAAATATATTAAAAAACAAACAATAGCAACTCAATAAACTGGCTTCTGATTGAGGAAGTGTTCTGTGTTGTTTTTTTTTCAGTCATCACATCCTCTCAATGGTTCCAGAAACTGTGACATCACCCAAATGGAAGTCCAGCGGTGGATATTTACATGGTATCACAGAACAGCACAAAAAATGCAGTGATATCTGATCTTGGGCTTAATGCAGGATTCAGTCCAGTGGTGGATTATTCAGAATAAAGTCACTGCACACACTGACAGAGACCCAAACACACATCGATGCACAGTCAGTCACACACATACACACACACATACAAACAGACACACAAGCCCCCCCACACACACACACAAACAAACACAAACACTTCCACCCCTTCGATGTGACCCCAATAAAAAATGTAAATGGACAATGACCGCTTCACAGCTTTGAAACATAAACATAGCTTGCTGCAAGCCTCAAACTCTCCCTCATCCTCAATAACACTGATGTTTCCACAAGCAGTGCAGTATTCTGAACAGCGTAGCACAGACATTTAAATTCAATCACTTGTGGCTATGCTAATATAATTCATGACTGGGTCAGGGGTTTGGCAGTCATGATCAATGTAATTAAATTGACTACTGGCTTCGGCACACGAATGTAATGTGCCGTGCTTCATGCTGAGTGTAACTTCTCAAGACTGCTTGAGTATACATTGGCAATCAATGTACGTGGAATCACAGTTCTATGCAGATTTCATATATATCAGAAGAGCCTCATGATTCGTGCACAGATATATTGCACACGCCCTGTTAAAATATAAACCATGCAGAATAAAAGGAATGACTGTGCTGTTTTTGCCATTATGAAGCACAAAATAGTTACAAATGCCTTATAGAGTTATCATAGCATGCTTACTAATGTCGTATAGGACCTGCAAGCGCCAATAAATCACATAAAACCTAAAGTATGCATAATTGAAATCCCAAGTTGGATTAAGGTTATGCATGAAAAGGCCTTAAATTTTGTTTAGAGTTTTGCAAGCCACTGTGCACAGCTACACAAGTGAATCCCATACTTCACCTCCTGTAAACCTGTTTCCACATTCATCACAGACAGCATTAAATGGGTGGCCTCAAAATAAAAATAAATGGGGAGGAACTAAGTGGCTAGTATGCAGGAAGGATCAAATGAGCCCCTTAGAACAAGAGTGGTCCAGCTTATTTTTTCATTTTTCATTTTAGACCACTATTACACTGAGTACTTTATGCTCTCTTAAAGTGTGGGACATATGATCCACCTATTGTATAGCACTGGAACTACACTGAGTCAATCCATTATTGCACTGAACAGATTTACCACTTTGGAATCATTTTAACATTCAAACACTAAAGAAAAGAAATATGGAGTTAGACCACTCTTGTTCTCAGGAGCTCAAATAGTGCTTGTGGAGGGTAGGTAACACCTCCCAATCACCGCTAGACAAGCACAGATGCAAAAACATTACAGATGGGTTCAAAAAAGCGATGGAAGTGACCGGAAGGTAGGTATCGAGGCAGGCGAAGAGACCGTCAAAGGTGCGACTCGAAACGAGATTGGTCAGTATTGCAGAAGTATCCCAGCAGTCAGGTTTCATCCCTGAACGAGGTTTATCTCTCCAGAGCCTTGCTTCAAAACAAGTATGAAAATAGAGAAAAAATAAAATTCCTTTTTCGAATAATTAAACACGAAACAAGTGACGACGATGCCGATCGGCATCAAAAAGGAGAGGCTGAGCCTCTTTCTCTAAGAGCTACCTTTATATGAAAATAATTCATGCTCCATGCTAAATACATAATTTGCTTTACATGAACTTGAAGTAAAAAACACTATTTTTTTTCTTTTAGTAAACTGAACCCATGCGACATAGAGGGATGAATCCTGCTGGTGACCTTGCTTCGTACAAGAGACGAGAAGCTTTTCGTGAACTTCATACAAGGTTATCCTGGTTAGATGAAATTATTTATTTATTTTTTTTCAGAAGTGTGAGGGAAAGAAATCAAAATTAAATGTAAAAAAATAACCCCGCTAAAAATATATACAGCCAACCATGTTGAAAGAAATTTTAACCAGTCAATTTAGATATTTTCCACCACGGAACTTCAAAATATCAACGTCAAGAATGCAATTAACCTTTTTTAAAAACAGATTGAATACAGGCTCACTGCGAAAAATGGTCGTGAAATCTGTGATTTCAACATGTTTAAATTTGCCAAGCTGACAAAAACAAAGCCAAGTCAACTTAAATCCATCTTAGTGACAATTTTACGTTAAAATACAGCTTAGAACATGTTGAAATATCAAAAATCACAGCAATTTTCATATAGCAGCAAATATCATTAGTCTGTAAGCAATACCCGATAGCTGATTGTGTGTTACATTGCAACATGATATATTCATATTCTTACTGGAGTCCTATTCATACTGCTTATTTCTGGGTTGAAATTAGCACCTAAAGCTAACATGCACTTTGTTGTGTAGAACCGCGTTCACTTCTTGCTAGCCTTGGCAGCCTTGTCTCCCAGTCCCTCAGAATCAGTCATCAGTGGCTGGAGGAATGACGGTGGTAGAATCGTCACGATCCCACCATCCTGAGGAAGATTTAATGGCGCTTTTCCACTGCGTGGTACCGGCTCTCCTCGGCTCAACTCTACTCAGTTTTGGTACCAGGTACTCGTTTTCCACACAGCATAGCATCCGCTGACCGTCGAAAGTGCCGTGATGTCATCTTCAAAGCGACACAAAACACATCACCTCACGCGACGCAAACACAAGAAGGTCTGCGCCTCATCAGTTGGGCAGGACGTGGTTTTATGGGCGGCCATTGTAACAATCCTTGGTAGAATTAAAAATGTGGTGGCTGTTGTTCGTGCCTTGGCCATTTAAAAATAGCCACGTAAATGACAATTTCCTCTGAGTAATCAGAGGTCCGCGGTGCATTGACCACACGTTTTAGTATTGGCGCGGCTCTCTTGGATCCATGACCGAGGAGGGGCAAGAAAAATTCCAGTAACAGGTACTATCCACAACAGAAATGCACAAAAAACCGTGTAGAGTCGAGAAGAGCCGTACCACGGAATGGAAAAGACCATAGACAAAGACGAGATTTTATTGTCATCCCCTAGAAAATTACTCAAAACAATCTTTGTAATCTGCCCACAGTTCCTTCTCCTCTCAATCGCCTTCTGCATGGAGATTGTGACTGCTACAATGTCTCCACTTATTCTGCAATCTCTCTGTCCCTTCTCGACATAACATCACCATATCTGTGCTCTACTCCAGCAAATAAAGAACAAAAAAAAGCTTTCCCAAATTAGTCGAGCATGTAGAAATGTAAAAAAAAAATCTATATGGCTTTAATCTCCTTTAAATAAAATTATTAAACTGCCCCTCCCCTCCCATTCCTCTCCCCCCCACCAAAGGACAGTGTAACGGATAGGAAAACAAATTGATATTGCCACAAAAATCATTCAAGTTCACCTGATGTCTTAAGGAAACAAAATGTAGAAATTCCCTTAAAAATGACACTTCCTGTTGTTCCCTCCCCCCCTTACAGTAAAAAAGTTGTTTTAAGTTAAAAAAAAAAAAAAGAGTCTCCAGGCTGTGTTAAAATTTTAAGTTCACTGAATTTAAGATGAAAAGTTTAGAATTACCTCAACTTGTCATCTTAAGTTCAGTTTACTTAAAATTTTAAGGCAGCCCAGACACTAATTTTTCTATTTTTTTGTTGATACTCTTTATTTATTAACACGAAAATGAATCCTTTTCAGGAATTAGTTCTAAGACCAGAGACAGGTTTTAGGACACTTTTTTTTAAGTTAAAACAACTTTTTTAATTTTTTTTTTATAGTGCTCTCATTTTGCCTGTTCCCTCGTCTTTTTTCAAGTCGTTTTTCAGAGCGTGTGTTTGGACTCTGTGTGTTTCTGACCCTTGGCCGCGCGGTTGGTGATGTTGTTCAGGCAGGCGCGTACGCCGGCCAGGTGGAGTAAGGACCCCGCAGCCTCTTTCATTTCCTCGTCCTCGCTCTCGGACGGTTTGTGCGTGTGCCGTTTCTTTAGCGGGAGGGAGTCGCCGGGCACGCGCGGCCTCGACCTCGCCCACTGCTGCCACCGCTTCCACTGACCCGCGCGGGCCGAGTCCGGGGGCGGGTCTCTGTGCTCCCTCTTCCGCGGCCGTGGGCTGTCGTCGTCCTCGGCGTCACCCGCGTTGTCCTCGGCCCCGCCTCCCGGGGAGGGAAGGCCGGCGGATTTGGCGCTGCTGTACGTGTGGTCGTCTTTATGGTCGCCGCTGACCAATGGGGGATCACAGGACAGATCGATGGACTCATCGCTCCGCCTCCGGCACAAGCCCAGAACTGACCTGTTGTTACACAGGAAGTCACGTGATGAGCACTTACAGGAGCTGTGTCGCGATTACTGAGCATGCTCAGAACGTACATCCCAAGAGAAGAATCTGCTAGACTGCAGGTCATAATCTGACTCCATCCTTGACAATCCATCTTCGTTTTGCATTTTATTGACATATTTTAGTTACTCTGGCATTATGCCTTTTACATTAAGGAGCTATCTAAGGAAATTCAAGGATTCAAAGCACTTTTTAAGCTTTAGCCAAGGGATACGAAGAATGTAAGCTGGTTGCAATTGCCAAAAATAACAGAAGAAGAAAAATATCTTCTAAATTTTGACTTGCAGTTGAGCTTATTTACTTCTTTCAAAGCTGTGAGGATGCGCAGTAATCGTGACGCAGCTCCTTAAAAGCAGCGGTGCCAAATCAGGTGCCACGGAAGGCTGAGAGTATGCAAGTGTTCAACTGCTACACCAGCTGTGTTCAGTGATCAGCACAACTTCAATCAGAGAGGAGGGAGGTGATCAGTAAAATCAGCAGCTGCAGTGATTGGTTGGAATGACAACCTG
Organism: Gymnothorax javanicus; assembly: GCA_029692085.1. NCBI lineage: Eukaryota > Metazoa > Chordata > Actinopteri > Anguilliformes > Muraenidae > Gymnothorax > Gymnothorax javanicus. The sequence continues at coordinate 9,556,052 of CM056198.1, read as the reverse complement.
CATACTCTCGACCCCCCAAGGCACATGATTGGGCGCCACTGACTTACACTTACACACCCTATATTTTGCTATATATACAGAGCAGTACACTGCCAAAGTCTCAGGTGCCCACAATATATTTTTAACATAAGCATGGTCTGAATTTTTTTTTTTCTTGTCTGCTTCAATTGGTCAGTAAATGAGGACAGTGCAGCAGTGTATGTGAATATATGCACTACATAAGGTAAATTGCGACATTAGAGGTGTGTGTTTTAGTGTAGCCCTATACATGATAAAAGGAGACATTAGAGGTGTGCGTTAAGATATATGCTCCATGCGTAGCAAATGGGGACATTAGTTGTGTATGTTTGAGTACAGTCAGGTATACTGAAATATAAGCGACTGACCTCATAGCGACTGATCGACTGCCATAGGGAACGATGGGAAGAGGTCTGATTCCTGGGAAAACATCCTGATTCGTCATCCGAGCGCCATTCTGGATCACTCCCTGAGGGACTGCCCCGAGAGAGACACAATTACTGACCCGCAGCAACAGAACACACACACACACACACACACACATGTACACGCACAAGTGCACATATGCACATATGCAAGCTGACAGAATTCATAAATATATGATAATGAACACACACAGAAGCATACTTAGCATAGTGTTGCTGTAATCACACACACAGCACACTTGTCATGGCTCACGTGTCAGGAAAGCCATTGTCTCAGTTGCTACAGCTATAGTTAACACGAAGTTATAGAAGGCGCATATACACACACACACACACACACACACACACACACGTCAAATGCCTTAGAAATACAATACATAAACGCACACACTAACCAACAAGTACAGTCCTATGCGAGTCAGAATGTACTGTATTAATCCATGGCCAATGCTTAATACTGCTTTGTTGAAAATGTGAAGAACTGCTCATGAACAGTTCATGATTTCTGAACACTAAATGGCTGTTCATGAACTTTGTGAATGAAAAACATTCATGAACTGCTCATGAAATTACTCCTGAACTATTCATGAACAGTTCGTGCACATCTACATTCACGAAAATAAGTTCATGAACTTCGGGGAGCATTCTTCATGAGCGTAAGTTTAAGAACCCTTGAAGAACATGTGAGGAACTATTTTCAGTAATTGGCGTACTGTTTATGAACTATTCATGAACGAAAAATAGTTTGTGAACTACGGTCTAGTCCCATCTTCTGATTCCATTTTATCCACCGTCCGTGATCCTCTGTCGTAACAAAATTGCAAGAAAATGGCAGTCAATCTGAGACAACAGCTTCTCAACACATGCAAACGACATCAGCACTTTCTGTCTTAGAAGTTAAGTCCATCTTCACCAATCACGACAAAACATGAATGGAGGCATTGTCAAGCTGAAACTCGGAAACGACCCACCCTAGGCTGGAATATCTTGTGTGTTATTGCGTAAATGTTTTCCGTAAGCTTCCAGCAAACCAACATGCCCAGCTAACACCAAATGAACCATAAAAACAGACACAGAGCAGCGACGGGTGCCCACATAAGAGTTAGAAAGAGTAGAGTAGATGATGTCATTGGGTCCGAGTGAATCTGGAATGTGCTTAAAATAGGCTATGTCTTGGAAAAGACTGAATTCTTCCTGGGAACTGCAGTGTCTTCAAAAAGGTAAGACCAGAGAGTGCTACACAGGTACGCTAACGGCAGCAGGCAGCAAATGAAGACTTACCCAATGATGCCGACGATTTGACACATTCATGCGATGCTCATTTCTGTGCTCGACTGCTTTAGAATTTTACGAGTGCCCACCGCGATGGCTGAGTGATACACTGACAATTTGACTCAAAAAACAAACAAATAAAAAAACAACATAAATACGAAAAGCAGTATTGACAACACTTCGGATGAGCAGCCCTGACAGGACAGAGGCAGTAAACATGACTCATGCTCAAAAGTGCCCTGCAAATGGCACAAAGCTCTGTCGAGGGCAAGCATACACGGGGGCGGATACGACTCCGGGGTTTTGAATCATCCGAGCGGCCTGCCAGTACTGCCTTCTGAGCGCAGCGGAGCCTCAGCCCACGGAATTAATGTCATGCTGAGAGCTGGGGGAGTCAGTGACTCAGGTTTTACGTGGGCGGGATTTCCCATCACGATTTTGCAATGTGCGGCGGAGCTCTGCAATTTCAATCAGCCGCATGGAGACAGCAGGTACTACCGCACTCACCATCCCCCCCTACCCAGTCACGTCCCCAGGCTCCACACAGATCTGAGTCAAGAAACAGCCACTTGAGAGAATATACTGTATGTACTGATAGGAGTGAATACTGCATGTGCTATGTCGGTGCACCAGCTTTAGTTATTTTTATTTTTGCTAATCTGCAACTTCGTTCTAGTGCATTTAAATGACTATGATGTTCTAATGGACGGGTCAAACATCCATCTGTCCGTTTACCCATCTGTCAATCTTTCTTTATCTTTTGATTGACATTAAAAGGATTTTTTTTTTTGAAAGCACTTCTTTCCTGTTTTGGGAATTTCCCCTCACACAGGATAAACCACCAATCCATTAAAAACTCCTTGTCTATCCGCTAACTCCAGCACCCAACCCCAGGTGCGATCTCTTAAAGGATTGTAAACAAGACAGTAGCATAGCTGGGCAGTAACATTATCAGCCAATCATGAACCAGAATGGGGAGAAGTGAGGTAGAAGACTTAAAAAAACTGTAAATAGAAAACTGGGGCATGTACCCAAGGATACTAGATAAGGATTGCCTCCATATTTAAGAACAGACATTCACTGCATCAAAACAGCAGAGAATACGTTACCTTCAAGCCTTATCCAGTATGAATAAAAAAAATCATAAAATCACATTAAAATAGCCTAGCATATGGAAATGTTCCCATTCTTCAGGTAAAATTGTGATTTTTCACGTGAAAAGCTGAATTACGTACATGACTTAATGTCATATGTTTTGTGTCCACAATACTGTACGTGAGGGGAAAAAAAAAAATAGTAGAACACAAGTGAAAGTCATCGGTTTACATGTGAAATGGAGATTTTTTTCACATGTGGACTGACAGATTTTTTTGTATGTATTGTCCATGCATTAAGGCCCAAATGTGGTGTGGTAATAGATGTTTAAAACTAGGCATAATCACATTAAGAGAGTATAAACAACTGCAGTGATTTGCGGTTAGCCTATACTGTACCCACACAATTTAATCAATAGTCTCCGACTGCCACCCCGGCTTCACTTTTGGACGATATGAATCACCCAGTTAAGTTACAACACCCGTCCTTATCTGATTGGATACTCTGAGCGGACTAATTAAAATAAATCAGACACTAAAAAAGAATGGAGATTTAACTATTGTGGGAAAATTACCTCTGGCTCTTCTCTTCCTAATGCGGTTGGTGAAATCTGATCTCGGCAAGCTGGGATAGCAGCGAATGCCTTGACATCTGAGAGATTTATTTCATCGCAATGTTACGTGAAATAGACATTAGAGAGAGTCCAATTTACATGCTACACTTATATAATGTGATTCATATAACGCCGATCGCCAAAAGTGCAATAACCATAAAGTACTGAGACAAGTTTCCATTTTTTAGAAACTGCATATCAAAATCTATACTAGGAGACTGCACAGCAATGTGTCCGTAAATGAACCTAAAAATTGAGATAATTCAAATGGATCTAGACATTTTCAAAATCTACAATTTTCAATAAAGGCAAAGTAAAACTGGTAAATTTGTGTCTATGGCATGCAGATGCCCCTCTCCCCATCAGGGAAACTCCACAAAATTTACCAAGTTCAAACACCTGAAAAGTAATCAAAATTCAAAAAAATCAGAAAGAAGGTACGAGATGCACACCTTTAGTGCCCATACGGAGAACATGTATAAGCTCAGTTAATTCTGTTGACCGGTTTTTGAAAAGAAGTGGATAAACAACATGCCCTATCAACACGATCGACCCTGCCAGGATGCAAGTTGGTATGTGCGGACAGAAAAGGGTTAACCCCGCATGTCTTCAACCATATCTGACAGGGGCATAAATATGATTCTGTCCGGTAAACTCATGTATTAGGATTGAATAAATTTATTGACGTGGTGTAGCTGTAATGACATTTTAGTTCGGCGGACAGTTCTGCTCTGGAGTCGCACCCTGCCATGGCATAGCAAGAACATACTAAACAATGACAAAATAAGGTAGGGAGCAGAACTTAAGAATCCCCCTCCTGTCACACAGAGCAGAACCACACAGGTGGAGGCTGGCATGGAGGTGGCAAGCAAAACACATTTCTCACCTGCTCGTGAGGCAGCAAAATTGAGCAGCAAAGGTGATCGAGCCGATTGTACTCAAATAGACCAATATAACAGGTTCTTGTGGTTGCAGCTCTGTGATTGGTGTACTCTTGCTGACGCAGACAGCTGCGTCAGGTGATGTAGAATGACTCGAGTTTCCTGCCTGAACCAGTTCCACTTATGCGTGACGAACCAAAATAAAAAGTTTATTTTAAATTTACCATTTGTTTTTTTGTCAGTATACAGTAGGTTGTGATTCTGTAGCTACGGGAGTTGAAGGGCATTATGGGATGGGGGGAAGTTATCATATCCAAAGCCACTAAGAACAAATAGTGGGTCTTTCTAGATTCTTCCAGGCTGAGGCAGCATTGGTGTCATGTCGCATGGCCTTTGTGTTTCTAATCTTCTGATGAACAGGGTCTTAAAAAGCCTTTGAGAAGAAAAAACTGCGGGAATAAATTCAACATTCACACACCAGCCAATAACACAGGACACCCAGGGCAACAAGGCCTCAGGATATAATTATGATTTTCATATTTGATATAACACTGAATAAACAGCTGCGGCTGATACGGGAGTGTTTCTGTGAGTGAATAAATAAAGGCTGATTATTTGAAATAACGGCCTCATTTGAATCAACAGCTCATCAGCAGCAATCACAGTCCACAAGCAGAAGATAAACAGATCACTGAATGTCAGAGAGAGCGAACTAACAGCTTACGAGCCGATGCCATGGTTTTCACGATTCAACTGCCTGCCATTTGACATCACTGTCTGGCTCCGTAAATTGCCAGCTCCTTTATTTTCTGTCACGGTGAAAGTGATTCAAAACCACATTGACTAATGTCTAACCAGCCATTATTTAACCCAATTAATGTCTGGTCAGGGTTGGGTGGGTTTGGAGCCTATTTCAAGCATCCTGTGGCCAAAAGCAGAAATACTCCCTGGAGCCAGAGACAGTTCTTCAGTAACACAGCTGCCCATTTGATGTGAATGGAAACACCATAAGATGAAGGAAATGCTACAGCTTTGATAGACCGTGTCTTCCTCCCCGTCTGTCTCAACGCAGCTAACACTGAGGGTGTCAATGGGGTCATTAACCAGATTATACTATTCTTGGGCCCTAGCTCCATACTGCATACTTATTCTAAGGGAACTCATGCACTTTCTGGCTAAAAGCATGTGGATGCATCTGTCTGAGTGTGGTCTCTTTGTTTCACGGAAGGACAATAAGGCTATAAAATCTTGTATGCTATTTTTGAGCACAGGCATGCATGCACACACACACACACACACACACACACACACACACACACACAGGGCTATGCAAAACCCCTGCTTGTATGTGCATGGTATCGAGTATTTCTCCAAAAACCAGATTTATCCTTTGTATTTTTTTAAAATACATTTTTATAAAGGTATCTATAACACCTCTTTAATTTATTGAGTACTTACACAAAAGTGAAGTTCACTAGGGCAGGATAGGGGACTGACTTGCAATTCGAACCAGCATCCACAGGGTTAGAAACCTTTTCCACAGACACTGCATGACACTGACAGCCAATAATGAAAGTTCAGACTTCTTGTGATTTTCGCCATTGCTGATGACAGAGGAATACAGAGGACAAGCCATTTGCTGGCAGAACCTCGTGACCCCCACACTGGGATAAACCACAAAGTGTCAGTAACACGGTTTCGATTGGGTGCGGCCATGTTCAGCTGAGGCTTTTGATTGGTTCCTGAAAGTCCATCTGACTGACAGCAATGGATGACAAAATCATGCCAGGTGAGACTTGTGTTACTCTTCTGAGAGCTTTAGAAGGAGAGATTTCTCCAAAACACAAATTCAGGCGAACAACTGCAGCTTTACCAAACATAAAGTTTACTACCCTCTGTTGGCAGAGCCCAAGCCAAGTTCCATCTTTATTCCAAGTCCGCCATTAAATCTCATCTGCTCAAAACACAGAGACTCCAGCAACCGCTGAGCCGTAGGAGGTGGGTGTCCGAGGTTTCCTGGGATTCGATTCTTCGCTCAAAGCTCAAATCTCCTCCACGCCAGTCCAATTTAATGTTTTACATGGCACGGTTTTGTAGTGCATTTGCACTGACGGTGAAGTAATCTGTCAAAGGCAACACAGAAAATCCGGAAGCAGGACTTGCAATAAATATCCACTTGTATAAATAGTGAGATTTAAAGAAGAGGAACTTTGTATGTTATTCCTGCTATATGGGAGCGTTTGATTGGCGTACAGAAGCATTGAGCTGAACAGACACTTTGAGGGGAAGGATTCGAGGATGGATGGTAAGGAAGGACAGATGGTCATAACTGACGGACAGACAAACAAACACACAAGCTGACAAACGAAAGCACACCACAGCACCCTGGATACCTTGCAAAAGGACTTCACCGGTTCTTCTGAGGAAGGGACCACCAGGCCATAGAGAGGGACTGGATATGCTGGAGAGAGAGAGAGAGAGAGAGATAAAGAGAGAGAGTGAGAAATATTGTAGTCTTTCTCATCTTTGATCTGCACATACAGTACAGTGCCAAACGACTTTTTTAGACCCTTAAATCCATTGTCAGGACAAAATGCAAAGTTCATCATGCCAATAAAGCAAACTGAAGTGAATTCAGTGAGAAGGAATAAGATTTAAGACACATGTACAGTAACATTACGACCACACTTCACAGGTCATCTTAAACAGAATACAGCCAAAAATGAGGATCTTTCGAGAGACCAACAAAAATTACCCGCAAAAAAAGTCTGCGCTGAACGCCCAAAATCCAACACAAAATGAAAAACGAGACGGAAAGCGAAAGGGAGCGGGAGGAAAATGGTAAATGATTTAATAAACTAATAAATCTATCCAGACATCGGAAAAGATGTGAAAACCAGGAATGTAAGCGCGTGTGGACATTTGCTGAAGCAGTCAAGAGTGACCGTCGATCACGCCGGCTGCTTTCCGGACTGTTCCGAGTGATGCATTAATCATCTCTATTACCTGAGAGACACAGTCACGCTACTCCAGTCAGTCAAGGACGATCTCCTCCGAGAATCACTCATACAGTGCGTCCTGATTGTGCTCTCCTGCCAGTAGCACTAAAAATTCACCATGTTAGTGATCGTTTCTCCATGTGTCAGGCTCCGGTTCTACTACAGCCTGTGACTGCTGTGAAACTTTCCAGGCTCCGCCTGATCTCTTTACAGCTCATGATGGATGAGTTGAGCATTTTCTGTCAAACCCGTCTAAGACGTATGTGTATCAAACTAGACCAGAAACTTTCTGAGTAAATCAACTTGGTATCTACCATGAGAAGAATTCACCAAGCACAGGATTTATTTAGCTTGTTTTACTTTTTTTTTTTTTGACCTTGGAGAATCACATGAATCAGGTATCCTGAAATCTGTGCCTCAAATCCCTAAACCAAACCTGGTTTTCTTTCCTCCCTGTTGATTAAAAAAACAATCAGCACTCCTGCTGGGCATACTGGTTTCACACAATGTTCCCAGTTAAAAGGAGAGCGGAAACTCAGAAGTTCTCAGGCCTCGAGGATCGTGATTTGAGCAACAACTAGAGGCACTCCTAGAGTGCAAACCTCTGCCAAGGCAGCACAGTCCAAATCTTGGTGAGCGGGAGCAAAGTTCAGTTATCGCGTGTCATAGAATTTCAAGGTGGCTGCCACGGCGGCCATATTGTTTGACTGATCGCAGTGAAAATCAATAGGGTCCATCCCTGATGTAATAGCAACCCACCCACAAAATTTCAGAGATATCCGTTCATTACTTTTTGAGTTATCTTGTTCACGTTGCGGCCATATTGTTTGCTGCCGTGGCGGCCATATTGTTTGACTGATCACAGTGAAAATCAATAGGCTCCATCCCTGATGTAACTGCGACCCACCCACAAAATTTCAGAGATAACCATTTGTCACTTTTTGAGTTATCTAGTTCACAAACAAACAGATAAACAAACAAACAAACAAACAAAACTAGAGGGTGTGTCCAGAAGGCCACATTACCCAACCCGCGCCCTCACGCACAGATAAACAAACAAACAAACAAACAAACTAGAGGGTGTGTCCAGAAGGCCACATTACCCAACCCGCGCCCTCAACGCCACGTGAAGGTCAATGTCATGGTGCAATTGGTCTCCTCATATATGGTTTCCTATTTGTGATTGAGCATAACATAGGGCCTATCTCTGCCAATTTCCCAGTTACAGAGCCTCAAAATATGAAGGTCGGGCATTTTGACCTTTCAAGGTCACTTGAAGATCAAGATGATGGTGCAAATAGGTTCCCCATATATGACTTTCTATTAGTCTTCAATAGTAACTATGATTCTATCTTGCACTGTTTGGCTGCTAGAGCACTCAGGGAAAGTGGTGATGCTGAGTTTGAGCTTTCAAGGTCACTTGAAGGTGAAGATGATGGTGCCATTAGATTCCCATATATGACTTCCTATTAGTCTATAATAGTAACTATGGGTCTTTCTTGCACCGTTTGGCTGCTGGAGCACTCGGAAAAGTGGTGATGCTGAGTTTGACCTTTCAAGGTCACTTGAAGGTCAAGGTCATGGTGCCATTAGATTCCCATATATGACTTCCTATTACTGGGTAATAGTAACCATGTCTCTATCTCCCACCGCTTGGCCCCGAGAGCAGCGTGAGAAATGGGTGACCTTGAGTTTTACCTTTCAAGGTCACTGAAGGTCATAACATTTGGTGGTAAAAGAATCTCCACACCCAACTTCCTATTAGTGATTAATAGTAACTACATGCCTATCTCCAACCAATTTCAAGTTATAAGCAGTGGAAAAGTCTTCCCTATCTCCCAGTGTTAACAAAATCTTCAAACTGATTCAGAATCCAGGATTTCATCCGGATCTTCACCAAAAACTAATAATTTCATCCCTTCCGCCAAAGGATTGTCACTAACAAATTTGAAGACAATCCGTCCTGAATTTTGGCCTGTAGAGTGCAAACACACACACACACACACACACACACACACACACAAAATGATAAATAAACGCGACAACCACATACACCCCTTCCGCAGCATTCGTTGCGGGCGGGGTGAACAAATGGCATCGATCACATAACCTCCTGCCAACTTCGTTTGGCGGAGGTAATGATGTAGAGCTTGCAACTTGGGGCAGTATTTCCCAACCTTCCCCACACATCACCAGGTATTTGTCGTGATCCCCCTTAAGCACACCTGATGCAGGTAGTCACGGGCTTAAATTAGTAACATAAAGTGTGCTTAAGGTGGAGGGCTACCGATACCTGAATTTGGCCAGTGAGGCCAAAGGAAAGGGTTGGGAAATACTGACTTCAGGTCCATGAAGCTCTCTGTTATAGCAAAATTCAGTCACAGATAATTGCTTTTACTCATATTTCCTTTTTTTTTTTTTTTTAATTTGGCATCTCCAATCCCACCTGAATCTGGAATGTCTAATTGGGGAACTATGTACAAGGCTTTTCGCATATGCGGCCCCCTATAGCCAACTCAGGAGAGTGAGACAGCTCGCGGCTCTCCTCCGAAGCATGCGCCCGTCGCCACCGCTTCTTATACGCTCATTGGTCGAAACCACACAAGCTCAGAACGAGGGCAGAGGATACCCGAACATGAACGAGCGTGGAATCTTCCTTACGAGCACCCATCTGGCCAACAGGAGGCGCCTGAGAACTTATTATTTACAATAACCTATCCCGGCAGACCCTTCCCAATTTGCATCTCTGTAGCGCATTGGCCAATTGCGCGATACTCTGAAAAGAGCTGCCAACCACTGCCGGCTGGTACGAGGCAGGGATCGAACCCGCGCCTCGAGAGTCACTTCTGCTTCGCAGTGCAATGCTTTACTGAGTGAGCTATCCGGCAGCTCTTACTCATATCATTTGATATGATTTCTCTCCCATTAGAGTAGTATAACTGCGCCTTTCCTTGTCACCTGTAATAACATCCATACTTCATATCCTCCCAAGATCTTGTATCTCCACTTAATGGAGTCTGGAGAAGTACTCCCAGCAAATATTCTCACAGCAACATGCCTTTGTCTCATGGCAAGGCACTTGTTTCATGTATAGTTGGGATGAAGTGTAAATTATGAATAAAATCAAAATGCAATGACTTTCAGATCACATGAGCCAATATGTTATTTACAATAGAGCATAGATAACATTTCAAATGTTGAAACTGAGACATTTTACATTTTTATCCACAAAAAGAGCTTATTTCAAATTTTCTGGCTGCGACAGGTCTCAAAAAAGTTGGGACATAGGCAAAAAAAGCCATTAATATATAAGAGAATCAGCTGAAAGAACATTTAGCAAGTAATTAAGTTAACTGGCATCAGGTGTGTAACATGATTGGCTGTAAAAGGGATGTCTTAGAGATGCTGAGTCTCTCAGAAGTAAAAGATGGCCAGAGGCTCTCCAACCTGTGAAGGCTTGCGTAAAAAAATTGTGGAATACTTTAAAAACAATGTTCCTCAATGTCAAATTGCAAAGGCTTTGAAGGTTTCATCATCGACAGTGCATAACATCGTCAAAAGACTCAGAGAAACGGGAAAAATCTCTGTGCGTAAGGGACAAGGCCGAAGACCTTTACTGGATGCCTGTGATCTTTGGGCCCTCAGACGCCACTGCATCACTCACCGGCATGATTCTGTCATTGACATTACTAAATGGGCCCAGGAATACTTCAAGAAACCACTGTCAGTAAACACAGTCCGCCGTGCCATCCACAGATGTCAACTAAAACTCTATCATGCAAAAAGGAAGCCATTGTTGAGCATGATCCAGAAGCGCTGCTGTGTTCTGTGGGCCAAGGCTCATTTAAAATGGACTGTAGCAAAGTGGCAAAGTGTCCTGTGGTCAGGACATTAGTGCATATGGTGTGGGACACTTGCATGTTTTAAAAAGCACCATGAATGCTGAAAGGTATATAAAGGTTTTAGAGCAACATATGCTCCCCTCCAGACAACATCTATTCCAGGGAAGGCCTTGTGTATTTCAGCAGGACAATGCAAAACCACTTACTGCAGCTATTACAACAGCATGGCTTCGTAGTAGAAGAGTCCATGTGCTGAACTGGCCTGCCTGCAGTCCTGATCTTTCACCGATTGAGAACATTTGGCGCATAATTAAACAAAAAGTCCGTCAAAGGAGACCCAAAACTCTCCAGCAGCTGGAAGCCTGTATTAAACAAGAGTGGGATCAAATTCCAATGGCTAAACCCAAGAAACGTGTCTCCTCAATGCCCAGACGCCTCCACTCTGTGTTTAAAAAGAAGAGGGGATTCTACACCATGGTAAACAGGCCCCTGTCTCAACTTTTTTGAGACCTGTAGCAGCCATCAAATTTGAAATGAGCTCATTTTGTGGATAAAAATTGTAAAATTTCTCAGTTTCAACATTTGCTATGTTATCTCTGTTCTATTGTGAATAAAATACTGGCTGGTGTGATTTGAAAGTCATTGCGTTTTGATTTTATTCACAATTTACACTTTGTCCCAACTATTTCGGAATTGGGGTTGTAAATGACTACATAAAAAGTAACTCAGCAAATAAATAAATGAATAAACATATTTTTTTGTCTGGTCGCAGGGTAATATTGCACCAGGCATGTAAGCATTGTAAGGCAGTCGACAGAATTTCCATTACTACAAGAAAAAAAAATCTCAAATATTGTTGTTTACAAAATCACATTGGTGTGGTAATAAAAATGATAACTAATAAATAATAACAAACACTCCCCATCAAACTCGACCTTCATTGTGATCTGAACTGCGCACTTTTAAAGTTCTGCAACTGCATCTTGCACAGTTGTAAGCAAAATTTGCCCAGACAGACAGACAGACAGACAGACACATAATCACCGGTCAAAGCACTCAAAAACTGCTTCTGTGTAGTTCCCGCTGCAATAGTTTTCTCCAGGACCACATTTTGCCATGATATCACACACACACACACAGACACACACACACACACACACACACACAAGTTCAAAACAATACCAGCCCATGCTGTTTTGGCAGCTAATAATTCCTCTTTAGCGCTAAAAGAGAGCCCTATACTGACCCCCCTTTAAACACCCCTCCTTTGTAGAAAGGCCACATCAGGACACATGCAACACTGCCTGATTCTACAAACTCAAGTAAAAAAAAAGTTCTCCAAAACAGCTTTTGAAAATATGTATCTAATGGAGGGGGACATTAATTTTATAGCTTTGTTATTTTTGGCGCTGGTGAGAGCACACAGAGTGCAGACAGAGAGCCGTAGTGCTGAGCTGGTCTGTGAGTCTCAGCTCTTTACTTCAGAGAAATACAAGGAAGAGCTCTGCTGTCAAGCCCTAATGGGGCACTGATGGAGCACGATCAATACGCACACACACACAAACACACACGCACGCACATGCACACACACATACACACTAATATACACAGACGCACGCACACACACATGCATACACACACTCTCACACATACTCGCACATACACACATGCACAAGCACACACAAACACACGTACACGCACATAAACATACACACACACATACTCGCACACACACACACACACACACACACACACACACACACGCATACATATACACACACACATACACACCTACTCACAAAAATATACACACACACACACACATCCATATACATACACAAAAACACACGCACATACACATACACACACACACACACATACACACACATACACACTCACACCTTTCTATCTCATAAACACACCACACATGTACAGACACAAATAATAATACCCATAATTTGTGTTTCCATTCAAATCATCACATTTTGTGTTTGGTTTGTACTTCAGAGCCATTGTATTGTGTTTGAAGCATTATGTATGAACCGTGTAGTTGGCCAGGTCTTAAAGCATTTTAAAGTTTTTCTAAAATTATTTTTGTGCACTGACTCAAATTCAAAATTAATCCTCTAAAGCGACCAAACCAGAGGTTGTCATCGCTGATAATTCACGCCGCTATGGATTAGAAAAAAATCATAACGCTAAAAGTAGGTTAAAAAGGCGGAAATAAGCTCCTAGCCATCTGTCGTTGCCAGGGCACGTTACTCGTTGTCAGGGTGATAGCGCATTTTCTCCATGAGAACGGCCTGTCCCTTTTTGCCAGGCAACAGAACTGCCCTGTGATGTAACTGCCAATGCTTTGGTTGGCTGTGCTGCCAAGGAGGCGTTCCTATTGGCATGGCAACCGCAAAGCCAATAGGGTGATGGGGACATGATGTATAGCAGCTTCCTGAAACTAGCCGTTTGTCCAATGCTGGCCCACCCTATCCAGGATATCCATATGTGATTGGCTTGTGACCCGGCATGTGGCCATTACATAATGAATCTCTGTCATTTCCAAAGGCTCTGGCCTAATTAGCAATAGCCTAGCTATATGATTCAGAGGAAAAAAAAAGCCAACGGCCTCTTACAGCCAATAGCCTCTTTTGTATATCAATCCTCTTCCTCCCTCTCCCTGACTTAACTTATCCTTCCCTCTCTCTCTTTCCTTCTCTCTCTCTCTCTCTCTCTCTCTCTCTATACCCACCCCTCTCCCTCTTCTTTTCTTGGCTTTTTTGATAAACTTTGTATTCCCATTTCCCAACTCACTGAACAGGCTGGAATCTCCTCAATGATGGCAGATCCCGATCGATTCCCAGTTCAGGCAGGAGGGAGGAATGGAGGAGAGAGAGATGAGGTAAAATAGCTGGAATGATCCTGGCTCTTTCAGCGAGACTCAGTCCTACCTTTGATAGGCCTGCAGGGAGGCGGAGTTTGTGGACAGCAGCTGGGGGTGCCTGTGGAAGGGCGTCTTCTTCAGTGCCTGAATGAGGTTCTGCCTGTACTCCGCCTCAATGCACCACAGAGAGCCTTTGCCTATGCACTGGAGAGACAGAAAACAACACATGAGCAACGCGGTGATTTTTTAAGCTTAATGCGCAGCATGGGCAAACATTTGTGCCCATCTAAGGTTGGGACTTGAGCCATGACACTGGGGAACCCCCCACTCTTGTCAAAGAGTGTCGCAGGATCTTTCATGACCACAGTGAGTCAGGACCTCGGTTTAACGTCTCATCCGAAAGACGGCATCTCCTTCAGTACAGCGTCTCCATCACTGCACTGGGGCATTGGGGATTATTCCGCCAGTGGGAAGATTACACCCTACTGGCCCACCAACGGCTCGAGGACTCGTCGTCCCCGGACATTTTATCCGCGGACTGTTCGTCCCCAATAATGCTTTGCCCACTTCCTGCATTGTAACACTATCCCTAACCCTAACCCAGGGATCCTCAAATCTGGACCTCAAATCCAAATTCAGTCCAGGTTTTCTTTTATCTCAGGTAAGTAAATGAACATTTAGCGCCCCTGATTGGCCAGACTGTCTTTACACCTGACTTCCAGGTAAAGGGAGGTGGCAAATTTTTTTATCATTAGAGGATTAAAAATCCAAGGACAAAGAGTCCACTAACCCCTCCATCAGCAACTTCTTTTCCTCAGATGGTCTCCCATCCAGGTTTAAACCATCCCCACACCTACTTAGCATCAGCTAACGCAGCTGGAGCACATTGAGTAGTGGTATGGCTACCAGCTTTGATGCTGATGGCCAGACAAGTTTGATGACACCGATCTCAGCAACTGAAGTAATTCGAGTAAAGTCAAGTCTATTCAAGCCTTATTTGTATGGCAAATCTTTCCAAAAAAGATCATGATGCAAAGTGCTTTAAAACAAGAAGACAATAAAAAGTGAAATTCAACAAATTAAAATACAATAAAATTAAATAAATCACAAAATAAGTTGTCATAAAACAAAGACAATATGAACTAGAAAATTAGGAAGTAAGAGACCATAAAATTAAGAGAGTATAAAGAGAATAGATCAAATCAAAAGATAAACCAGGAGCAATTTGATGGGGATGTTAAAATTATTTATCATTGCTTCAAGTTTGATTGGAGCTGATCTTTTATATGAAAGCTTAACTAAGAAGAAATGCCTTGTGACCTTGTGTGGATCTGCAGTGTGTGCGAGGGCATCGTCATGCTGCAAGCAAAAGCCCTCCCCAAGCTGTTGGCAGCACAGAATCATCCGGAATGTCGCTGTGGGCCACAGTCTCAAGATTTCCCCTCAGTGCTGAGGATTCCACACAAACAATGTGGAACTAAAATTTCTAAAACATACTGCAAACACGCATAGAAGGCACATGGAAAGGAAGGATGTGAATATATAAGCGATTGCAATCATTTCATTCGGCACACTCTTACAGTGACCTCTATGGTGCATTTTCACAGGGGTGGAGAAGTGTTCCAGGATGGTCAAACTTACATACTAGTGCTACATTGCTAGGAAACCATGCAAACACACCAGCTCCACTTTGGCACTGTACAGAAAGGCTTTATTGATGAGGGCACACAGCAACCTCGATGGATGGCATATCTTTCCTTCGCCATCACATTTTCTCTGACAGTTGTAATCCAGTGTGCTAAAGATGGGAACTAGATGTTTAGAAGGGTGGAAATCTTGGTTGAGAGAGTTTTAGAAATAAATGCACGGAGGCAGGGTCATGAACGCATACTAGGAGGTCTGAGAACTACTTGATTTCAACTGTCCCATCACCAGGGAGTCAAGTATAAAGACAGTCTGGCCAATCAGAAATGATAATTGTTCAATAAATTAGCTGTTTAATTAATTTGTTCATTACGTGGGAAAAAAAGAAACCAGGGAGGGATTTGGGTTTGAGGTCCAAATTTGGTGGTACCTGAACTAAGCTAAACCCAATATGGCTTACAGTCAATACAGTGATGTAATACTGCACTTTTTTTTTTTTTTTTTTTGGCAGAGGAGATAAGAAAGTCCTGTCACACGCTTCTAATGCCGGTTTTGTGTAAAATCTGATCCCTCCATAAAATCTGCCCCCCCGTGACTTCCGTCGCATAATGAGCGTCAAATGAAGTGTCTTGCGGATTATTGTATAGCTCAGTGTTGCAATAGCATATAATTAATTGAATTGCGGCTGCATGCATGTGGTATACTCATTAGCAAGCTGGCAGGCTAGCTCATTACAGAGGTGTGCTAAATAATCATTAAACAGTTAGTTATCACTTTTACTAGCTAACTAGCTAGCGATTATTACAGTAGAAGTGAACTGTTACCTTATTAGCAAGCTAGCTGGATAGCTCGCTACACTGGTGTGCTAGCTAGTCACTAAACAGTTTTCTTGTCACTTTCACTAGCTATCTACCAAGCTATTATAGTACAAGCGAACTGTTACCTTATTAGCAAGCTAGCTGGATAGCTCGCTACACTGGTGTGCTAGCTAGTCATTAAACAGTTCGTTATCACTTTAGCTAGCAAGCTAGCTAGCGATTTTTATAGTAGAAGCAAACTGTTACCTTATTAGCAAGCTAGCTAGCTTGTTACTTCAGTACAAGCGAACAATTGTATAATGTCCGCTAACGTCTGTACAAATCATTGCATTTAAATGCTATGAATTGGCTGATTTATTTCCGAAAATACTTCGTTACTACGCAAATCACGTAGAAGACTCAAATGATGCAATTTGACGTAAATTGATGCGCATAATGTGACGAAAGTCCGTAGAACAGGCTTTATGGGGGGGACCAGGTTTTACATGACATCGGCCAAACACCAAATGACTTCTGAGGGGATTTAACTGTTGCAGACAAATTTCAAAAATAAGTATAAAATGATGAGAGTTTTGATCTAGATGGGGTGCAGTCCTGTAATATTGATCGTTTTGTGTAAGGTGGCCATAAAACTCGGTCTGACTCAGTTTTTTTCTCAGCTTGACATGCTGATAATTGTAATATTTTCAGATGTCTTTAGTGTTGGCTAATGCAAATACTTAACCCTTTATAGGGCAGTAAGTTAGTAGCGTAAGTAGCATAATGTAAAACAGTACTGTGCGACAGGCGTATGTCCATAAATAGTCTTACCATCACTTACCCTAGTCTTAGGCGCACAGGGTGTATGGTCAAATATGGTGTCACCATTTTTCACAAAAAGAATTTCACTAATTTCTAGAAATCCTAAGCAAACAACACCTATCTCAACATTTAGCACAGCCATTCAACTTTATTATGGGAAAGTTTCATCAAGAGCGAGTGTGACTGGTAGGGACACACAGCTGGACTTCCGGAGGTTTGGAGAAGAAAGGTAGTTTGAGACGCTCTGAGCCACTGCTGATTGGCCAGATGCCATGATGTCACTACCTGAGATGTAGCCAGGTCTTTGCTGATTGGCTAGGAGCAATTGTTATGGTTCTCCTGCCTTGCGTAGAGGCATGGGGGTGCCATTTTGGACACAGACTTAAGTTGCCAAACATGGTCCCTCACCTAATAAAGCGTTAAGTTTAATGACGTGAATATTGTCAACAACCTATAGGCGTACTCGGCAAGATCCCCAGGCTTTACAAAATCTTACAGTCTGTGTGAAAACTAACTGACATATTGTTTTTAGATGTGAAAGGGAGTCTTTTCAGAGTGTTTCCAAAGTCTCCTAGCCTATAGTAGGCTAAACAGGAATGAACTCAGTCAGCTGAATTCTACACTTTAGTAGGAGGATTGCGCTAATCAGTAATTCGGGTGGAACAGAACTCTGGGCTGGACTTTTACTCTGAGGAGAACCCGGATGTTCCGGCTCTGAGGAAGAGAAAGTTCTCCCGCGAGACGCAGACATCCTCGCCAGCCACAGATCCAGGTGCGATAAATGGAGGTTTTCTGCGGAGGGTCGCACGCACCATAACGTTTTACGACTCCATCAAAAAAGTTGAAAAGGCTTGGCGCCTTTTAAATGAGAAGTCTTTTCAGAACCCTGTCACACTGGATGGTAATTCCCTTGCCTCCTGGGCAAGGGAAGCCTTGCAGTAGATGCAGTATTTTTTGAGTCAGGAAGTCCAGAAAGTAGGTCTATTAAGAAAGTAAAAGTACTTCCCAGGATTTTTAATCACCTGGATTTCATAATAAGAGCAATTCATCAGTCAATGAATTCAATCTGCAAAATGTGAGTTAACAGACGATGGAAAGACTAAGCAGAACTTTGAATTTCTGAATCCTGGTCTTTGTGATTCTACCGCAACAATATCACAACTCATCCTGGCTGCTGTGCAATGTTGTGTTAAACTTTACAACACTGTCTTTGTACTGAATTTAAACATCAATGCCACACCTTTTTAATTTTTGCAGTGCTCTATTTTTAGATTATCTCCAAAATTATGTTTCCCATGTTATTCCCAGCAGGCTGACTTTATTGGTTTAGCTTGTTATACTTCAGAATAAATTACTTTAATATTTTGCCCAGAAGCTATTGCCACATTTGAATTTATTTTTTAAGTCAAGCATGTTTCCTTCCCTGTTTAATCTGTCAGCTCTCCATCACTGTTTTTGACAGACACTTCTTGGATTACCAGAAATATGATTTATTACGACAGACACACAAAATGAACTTTATGCCACACTCAGGATTATCGACGAAAAAAAAAATCACAAACTTGCGATGAAATTCTGTGCTCACCAACTGTAATTGGACTGTCAATCCCAGTTAAAAGATTCTATTTCCGCCATGTTTCAATGTGTTTGAGAAATACTGTAATGTGTGTGCGTATGTGTGTATGTGTGTGTGTGTGTGTGTGTGTGTGTGTGTGCGCGCTTGTGCAAGCATTCTGTTCAGGCAAAGGAGCTGCAGGAGTTTGTGAGTACATGAGCATGAGGGTTAAATGCACACGTGTGCGTCCATAATGTGTGCTTCTGTTTGTGTGTGTTTATCAGTGAGTATGAGAGAGAGAGAGAGAGAGAGAGAGGGGGGAAGAGAGAGAGAGGAAGAGAAGCAGGAAAGAGAGAGGACGCAACTCCACATCGGCACAAACTGAGAAACTGAAGAAGCTGGGATGCTGTTCCTGTCCGTGTTCACCAGTTTTGCCCAGTTACATCACATATATTCGTAAGAGCACATGAAAAGAGGATATGGAAAATCCCCAAAGGTCTTGATTGAAGACCCCGGCAGAGTTCAGAATCACGTACGGGAGACTGCATATGGCGCTGGTATGGACAGAATACTACAGGCTGACCTCAGAAGCAATGCACAGTGTAGTAACCAGAATGTGATGATAATTAGGTCATGTATTACACAGTCAGACGACCACCAGGCAATTAAGAATATCTGAGTGTCAGCAAAAATAGTTCACAAACTATCTGTAGTTCATGAATAGTTCATGAACGGTTCGCCAATTACAAAAAAGGTTCCTCACATGTTTTTCAAGTGTTCGTGAAGTAACTGCTGTTCTCAAAAAGATTAAGAACTTATTTTCAAGAATGTAGATGCTCATGAACTGCTCATGAATGTTTACGAACTGTTCAGGAGTAGTTCAGGAACAAGTCTGTGAACATTTCATTAATGTTTTTCATGCACAAAGTTCATGAACAGCCATTTAGAGTTCAGGAACAGATCATGAATAATTCATGAACTCAAATCATGAACTTTTTGTCCGCGTTGCACGTAGGGACACATTGTACCACATTGATGGCTTTGAGTGCTGTGAAATTTGGACACTGTAGTACGTCATGTGGGTATTTTTTTTTTTAATTTTGTCAAATTTCATTTTGGTTGCAAGCAGAAAACTAATTACTGCTTTTAGCCATGATCAGTGCACGAGTGTGAAGAGGTTGGCGATTCAGAGACCGGCCAATGATTAGTTCATTGGTCCAATCAGGTGTTGCAGTAGTAGATTAATCCTTAGAATGCTGAAATAATTTTAAAAAATATATACATTTAATTATATTGCGCTGATGAAAACCTATCAAGTGGCGACTTGTTTAAAAGAGCTCCCCTGCAGAGAGTCGCCCCATGACAGGAGTTCAACAGCTTTGATTTTGAAATCTTTCATCACTGAGCAACAATAGTTGCACTTAGCGCTCTAAGCGTCAAAAGAAAAAACCTTCAACCATACCTGTCCTTCCTAGATCAAACTGGACTCTGCAACGATCAGCATTACTGCTATGCCTGACGTAGCAAGATCACCTTTGCGGCTGTTGTCGACTTCCCATATTCGTTTATAAAAATGATTACATAATGCAGCTCATCTGGCCACGTGGAGGTCAGCAATGCAGATGAGACACAAATACCATCATGAGGGCGGTATTTATAAGCGGCAAAACGGCCATCTCACTCATAATTACACCACATGATAGGTCTTCAACAGCTTTGATTTTGATATCTTACATCATTGAGTAACAATAGTTGCATTTAGTGTTCTAAGGGTTAAGAGAAGAGACAATGTTGATTTAAATCGTGTCTCGCAGTGTAATCGGTGTAATTATGAATATTTTTAAGCAGCAAAATGGCCATCTCACTCATAATTACACAGATTACACTGTGAGACACAATTCAAATCAACATTGTCTCTTCTCTTAACCCTTAGAGCACTAAATGCAACTATTGTTACTCAATGATGTAAGATATCAAAATCAAAGCTGTTGAGGAGCTATCATGTGGTGACCTGTTTAAAAGAGCTTGTCGCATGATAGGTTTTCGACAACACAAGATAATTAAACTTATTAAAATATTTTTATTTATTTCAGCACTCTAAGGGTTAACCTTAGGGGGGGGGGGGAGGACCCCGCCTCCTCTTATTTAATAAATGAGAACTACTGGCTCATTAAAATGAGTGATTACCCAGGTAGCCAATAAGAAGTGAATCCCTCTTTGGGCAGGTTGCCTGCTAACAAGGGAACGATCTGTTCAGTGAAGCATAGCGTTCTCTGGCTCCTTCCCCAGCAGTGCTCTGCAGAGGGTGGGTTTGGTTCGACAGTTATGAGGGTATGAATTACTCTTAATGGATGAACATTCTGGTTACTGAGCATGCTCAGTGATAGAAAATTGGGGTCAAAGAGAATTTTCAGAGATGCTGGCAAATCCTTTAACTTCTCTCTCTCTCGTTCTTCCTCTCTCTCTCTCTCCCTCTCATACACACACACTTACACGCACACACACACATACATGCATGCACCCGCACATGCTCAGACTCCTGAAACAGACACATGTGCATGCATACACATCCACAAATGCTTACAGACACACACACACACACACACACACACACACGCACACACAAACCTATGCACAGACACATGCACCAAACACTCTCACTCATGCACACACACGAGCAATCAAAAACACTCACATACACATGCACACACACACAGGCTCTGTGACCTGCAAGTCAGAAGCCATCCACAACAAGCAGCCTCCAGTCACAGCACATGGCCGCAGAGAGCTGTCAGAAAGCACTGCAGAAAAGGAGGATCCAGCACTGTCTTCTACATCCCTTTTAAACTGATGGAAATGTGATTTGACTTCGTCGTAAAAAGGCCATCGCTTTGGGGAAAATACATAGATAGATAGAGAGAGAGAGAGAGAGAGAGAGAGAGGGAGAGAGAGAGAAAGAGAGTGAGAGAGAGAGATTGGACAGGTGGAAGGCAATGTATTTGATGTAATTGATTCGGCCATTTTCTCTGATTGGATGACATCATAATACTTTTGAGCAGAGGGTGCTGGGATGATCCTGCTTGTTTATTGGTTCTTATCATGTCTGAGGCCTTCATGATGCACTTGAGGGCTTTTTTTCCATAACCAGCCCAGGATCATGCGCTCTCGTCCATAGCCCTCACAGGGCGCTCAAATTCCAGGCCCAGATTTCACAGATCTGGTTGCTAGAGCTTAGTATTTATAGGTATTTAACAAATAAAGGCATCAAATTGCTCATTGAGCAACATTTGCGAAAGCTTCAAAAGCATGTGACAAGACTGGACATTTTGCCGTTGGTCCCATGTCTTTATCATTTTTCTGAAGCAAGATACTGGCCAAAATGTGGTTTTGACCTTTTCAAACGCCTTGACCTTGACCTTTGACCTGACAATCCATAACTAAACTTCCTGTTATGATTCTGCCATGTCTGCCTTGTCTCTGCCATGTTTATTATGATTCTGCCATGCTTCTTATGTTTTCCCCATTCCCTGTTATGTTTATGATTATGTCTGATAGGTTTCTGCCATGTTCTGTTTAGTTTTTGTACTTTGCCATGTTTTCGTTTTTGCCATTCCCAATCGACTTTTCTGTTATAGTCCGGTCCATGTTTTGCCATGCCCTTCTTTGCACTTTGTCTCCCCTGTCTGGTCTTTTGTAAGCTACAGCTTCTCCCCAGTCCTGCGTGTCACATGTTTAGGTGATTTCATGGTTTCTGGGTTTCAAACATTCCTTCCAATCTCGTTTGCTTCCTTCGCCTCTCTTTTCTATATTACTAACCAATACTAACAGTTTGTTGTTTTGTTAAGTTACTAACCCAAACTAACATTGAATATAATACTAACTTACTCACGAGCACCAGGGATTGTATAGCTGCACTTACTAATTGATTAACAAGCTCTCAGCACTCGCCCTGTTCTAGTCTCCGCCTCTTGCCTTCACTTAGTCTTTGCTGCAATTCAGCGGATCCTCCGCACCTGCTCCACTCTATCCTGCCTCTCATTATCTGTGCACATTAGAACTCCCTAACCGGAGCTGTATGTTTTGTCTATAGGCTGTCTCGTGTTCCCTATCCGCGTTTTGGCTTTTGCCAATTTCATGTGGTTAGGTTCTCCCTCATGTTTTGCTCCCACGTAATTAGTCTGATCCAGTTCACCTTTCCCTAATCATAGCATGTGACTTCCCTTGAGTGTACTTAAGCTGTCTTCTCACTGCTGTTCCCCGTCAGAACGTTTCCCGTGCTGGTCTTGTTTCTCGCCTCGTACTCATTGTGTTACCTTTCTGACTGGACCGCCCGACTACCTCTTTTTGGCTCTGTTTTGGATTACTTGCTATCTCTGTGTATCGAACCCTTTTTTGTCTGACCACGATTTCTGTATTGCTGCCCTGGTTTTTCGACTCTGGATTCTGCCCCTAGGATTGTGATTTTGGATTGTGGACTTTGTACTTTGCCTTCGGTCCTGCGGGGGTTTACCCCCTCGCTAATAAAATCACATCTTTTGCCATTTCTGGTTATCGTGACTGGTTCCTGAATGATACCTCACACTTCCTCCTTGGACATATGGCTTCTTCTCGTATAAATCTCAAGTCGCTATCTCAAGAACTGTGGATGCTAGAGTGAGCACAAACAGACAGACAAACATGTCCATCGACATCGCTAGTAAAAATTAGAAACTTGCTCGGTTCAAGAACTACAGAATCACTCAAAAACATCCTTTCTCGATATAATGTTAAATTTATCCTTCACAGATTTATTGGGTTTAAAGGCCCCTGGGCTCAGAAGATCAGGTGGTCTTTCACAGAGAAAGATCACTGAGTTGGCTGGATATGGGCGCTTAGCAAAACAAAATGCAGGAATGTGGACTGTGGTGAATAGCTGCGAAGGGAAAAGTATAAATCTAACTGAGTAATCAGCACGAAACTGTGAGAAACAGATTGACAGGAAAACTAAATTGAATTCGACTTACGGGATCCAAACACTAAACACAGGAACTAACAACCACCCACACAGTACTGTTTTTCAAAATCAAATATAGCTTCTCTATTTATATAGCATGTGTCGTAGGGCTGTTTCTTAATAATTTATTGTTTACATAAGCCTATATTCCAGTGCTCCAAAAAATTACTTCTGGAGGATTTTTTTTTTTGGGCAACACAAAAAAGAATGTCCACAGCTTAAAATGTTGCGGACTGAGCAATAAAGAGAGGGAGCGAGGTGATTGTTACACACTGGTCTCTCTTGCGTTTATGTTTAAATGTACACCCATTTTTTTCAGTAATATTTACAAAGTATTTTCTGCCAATAAAATATACAGTATATACTGATTGACAGCCAGACAAAGGCAAAAAGCAAGGCGACGCCAGGAGTGAGAAACAAAGGAGTGACGGCAGAGAGTGGTGCCAGGGACAAAATACCTGGCCTGAGAGAGGCGTCTTAACTGCTTTGGATGCTGAATAACCTGGGCCTCTCCTGACATCTGAACCTTAACGTAAACTAGCCTGATGATGTCATACCATAGTCTAGCATGTGAAAGGAAGCTGAATTCAAACATGCATGTTATGAAAAATTAATCAGAGTAGATTTAAGGAAGTTATCAAGAAAGAATGATCTTTGGTAACCTTGACCCAGACCTTGACCAAATTAGGTCCAAAATTTAATCAGACGATCCTTGGACCATTGCACACTTTTCCTGAAAATTTTGTTGCAATTTGATCAAACAAATTTTACACTGAACAGCAGACAAACAAGCAAAAACCACCAAAAAATTTGAGTAAAGATTTAGCAAGTTTCTTTCACCCATGACCTCAACCAGCTGATTTCACTAATAGGCATCACCTCCCGCCAAAGTGGCAAATCCAATCAATCAAAACAAAATACCAGAGAGCACAATCTGATACTGCCGTGTAAGTGTAGTTCTGAGATCAACAACATAATGCTCGCCCAGGATTAGCATTACAGACCACCAAGGAATAGCAGCTCTGCTACGATAATGTGATGAAACAATGTAGACTTTGCAGCTAGCAAAGACCTTCGGCTGGTGGCTCAAACCAGCAAATTCCCCACAGGTGAGCAATTTGAGAGTGAAAGAGATGTGAACAGGACATAAAATTCATGAAGCAAAAACTATTTTAGTCTTCCTCATACAATGCATCTCTGCATGTCCCAGCTTATCTGCATGAGAAGCTTGCCAACATCAGCCAGCTAACTTTAGACAACTGAAACGCATGAAATTTGTAAAGACAGAATAAAGATATTACAGCTGCTAATCATTAGTTGACTAAAATGTTACTCCTGGTCGAGCATTATTTTGTTGATCCAGAACAGCACTTACACGGCGATATCAGATTGTCCCCCATTACAGAGAGATCGATCTTGGCTGACTCATTCTGTCAGACATGGGCTTTGCCACGTCATACAAGCAAGGTGACAGAACATGGTCTCACCTGGCTTCTGTCCTTATCCACTTTCTTAAAACACTTGTTTAAGGATAGGTTGTGCCTGACAGAGTTCTTCCACCCGGTCGGGGCGCTGGCGAAGTAGGGAAAGTGGTGCAGGATCCAGCCGTAGATGTCCTTGACGGGCAGCCGCTTGGAGGGCGAGTCCTCGATGGCCATGAAGATGAGGCAGCTGAAGGAGAAGGGGGGCTTGCAGTTGGGGTTCTGCTTGAGGTCGTAGCCGGGGTCGGAGGTCACCGCCGTCGGCGGCGGGGAGGGTGAGGGAGGCGCGTCGTCGTCGCGGTCGGTCTCCGGCACCGGGCTGACGCTGCGCAGGACCGGGTCGCCAAAGCTGTTCAGCAGGTTGCTGCTCTCGTGGAGCCAGTTGAGGTTGGTCAGCTCCTCATCCTCGGGTCGAGGGCCCGGCGCCGCAGGGTGGACCCTGGCTTCGAAGTTCGACCGAGGCCCTGCCTGGTCGTACAGGCTGACCACGGCGACCCGGGAAACGTCTGATTTCTTGCTGGGTGGCATGACTTCTCCAGTCCAGCTTCAAGGCCCTGATGGAGGAGATACAGACAATCAATAAACCATAGTCCTCCTTAATCCTTTTTGAGGACCACCCAAAATGTGCTCACAACCCCAAACGTCCTAATAACTTTTGTGGTCTCTCAAGAGTTGGTTCTCAGAAGTATAGCTGCAAAAAGCCCTCATACACACACACACACAGAAACATTCATAGACATATATACCTAAATGCTTGCACACTTCAAAATGCAAATCGCTACACTCCTTACAACCTTGCAGTAGCTCATTTTAGCTTTTGTAATTTTGCTACAGCAGTATTCAGGCCACTTGTCCCAGCTTAAGCCTGCAGGATCACAAAGAAGACAGCGATTCATGCGGTATGACAGCTCCATTTTTCATTCCTATGTAGAATTGATTTGATTCGATGGACTGGACATATCTTCTAATCCGCCGTCTTTAAAATTGACTAAACTAGTTGTATTTAGCGCTGCTGCAAGCGCTATTAGCCTCTCCCTCCCAGAGAGCATTTCAGGGAGTGGTCATGTTTTTAGGGATTAAGACTTCATTTCAAGAATGTCCGCAATCAAATATTGCTTCTTTTATACGCTGCTTTTCTCACTTGGGCTCAAAGCAGTTTACAACGAAAAAGACGATGTTCGCCTCAACCGCCACTGATGGGTGGGGCCGTCTGGGTGATGTTTGGCAGCCATTTTAGGGAGAGGACAATTTTTATGACCAATTAAATCAGGGGATGATTAGGAGGCAGGTTTGAAGAGCCATGTAGGAAATTTAACCAGGACACCCCCAAACCCCCAACTCTCCAGTGACCACAGTTAGTCAGTACCTCAGTTGGACATGCCATTTGAAATATGGAAATTAGAACAGCTACAGAACATAATTCCAGTAAGTTACAACCAACATAAAGTATCATTCAATGTGTTTCAATGAACATCAAGCTCAGATCACAGAGTGAATGATGGCGACAAGTCAATAAGCCAAAATAGAACAGAGGAATGATAACAACAGATACGGATGGTTAAAAACAGCAACAAAAACTAGAGCCAAAAAAAAAAAAAAACAACAACAATGCTGAGACGGTCGGGGTTGTACCGTCTGAAGAGTTATGCCCTCATAAAGTCTGCAATTGTCTGCAATGTGATAAATTTAACATGATATATTTATCCAGGCTCTGAAAATCCTGCTGAGCCGGCAGCATTTTGTCATTCCCTTTCAATCAACTGCCAATTAAGGTACACAGAACACAGTGTACTGACTCCTTGGACAATCGAGGGCTTGAAAGAGTCACCGGTGCCAAGGAAATATCGAAAAACAATAGACACCGGAGGCTGTTGGATATGATGAGGAGAATGTGAGGTTAGACAGCAGAGTAGACGGCTCGCCTGGCGCGGGTAGAGCTGCCGGTTCGAACCCCAGGTGGGGGTTGGGGTTCTGACTCACATTTTGAAGAGGTGAAGATGGAAAGACCTCTGCTACTGAGGTCTTGAGCAACGTCTTTAATCCCCAAAAACTGCTCTAAGGGCCTCACCCCTGTTCCTCTCCAAAACTCTCCCAACTTCAGCTGTTTTCTACCGCATATCTCCCAGCGTATCTTTAAACAAAAGAGAAGCAACTTCTCATTGGATTTCTTCTAGTTAAATAAAAGTTAAAAAAGAGCCTCAATAAACCAGAAAGGCAGAGAAACAGACAGACAAAGGAAATGGAAATATCCAGCGTGCATCATTTGAAGTAGTTAATGAGAGAGATCCCAGAGTCTGTAGGGAGCAGAATGTTTCATTATGATTCATAAGCCGACTTCGCCCATGATCAGAAACAAAATATGGTTGTTTTTTTTTCTCAGTCCTGATTACATTTCCAGATTTTTTTCCTTTTTTTTTTCTTTTTCGCCTGACGCTGTTAGCTGAATCATCAAGGCATGATAACCATCACTTCTGTCTGGGCTTTATTAAAAAGTCATTTCATTATTGTGTTTGATTCACGGTCAGAACCACAACATAGTGTTTCGTTTTGTCTTTTATTGAGGCCAATAATAGTATGACAGATAGGCTAACATTCCAGAGTCCCGTGATCATGAAACGATTTCCTGCAGTTATGTTTATATTATTAGTATACAATGATGAGCATTTAGAAGTAGTGATAAATATTTAAACGGTAGTAAATGCTTATCTAATAAATATTCATAAGATTTAGCCATGATAGATATGTCAAGCTGAATATCTCTAAGCTTTGCAATGCTCTTAAGAACCTCTAGTCGCGAGTGTATATTTATTTGGTAAATGTTTGAAGATGGGAAGCACAGTGGTGCAGTGGGTAACGCTACTGTCTCACAGCAAGGTCACAGGATCGAATCCGGCCTCCACCCTTTGAGTGGAGTTTGCATGATCTTCCTATTACATACTCTGATTCCAGCCCTAAGCCCAAAAACACGCATGCTAGGTTAATTGGAAGCTCTAAATTGCCCACAGGCATGAGTGTGTGAGTGAATGCGCGAGTGACGCGCGCACCCAGCGATGGATTGGCGAGCTGTCATCGGCTTCACCTCCCCTGCGACCCTAATGTGGAAGAGGCGGCTCAGCTAATGGATGGAAGGATGTTTAATGACACTTTAGACCTTGCTTAAGGCTGGATTGAGCCACGTGTACTTTTAACAAAGGAGGTGTAGGGATCACGCACCATATACTCACACACTCAAACCTATGGGTACGTCAACAATTTCCAATTAGCCTGGCATTCTTCTGTTCGGACTGTGCGAAGAAACCAGAATGCTATAAGAACCCCCTTTTGAACAAGGGAAGGACATGCAAACTCTACACAGAAAGACCCCAGGCCGAATTCAAACCCACAACCTCCTTTATTTGAAGCAACAGGACCGCCACCTATGCCATCACTGGACTGTTAGAAGCGTGTGGAACCGTTGCTTGTTTCTTTAGCTGATCTGACCAGAAGTTTCTACACAAAATGCAATTTTCGGTTCAGGTAAAGGTCACCATGTTAGGTACGGTTCTGGAACCAGACGCGAGAGTCGAGCAGTGAAGGTAAAATGGGATTTTATTGGAAAGGGGGCGAACCCCCGCAGAGCAGGGAGGCGACAGTACAAAGTCCACAATCCAAAGAACACAATCCCAGGGACAAAATCCAAAAGTCGAAAAACCAGGGCAGCAATCACAGTAATTGTGGTCGGGCAAAAACAGGTTCGGTACACAGGCACAGGATTGACAGAGAAGCAAAAGCCAAAATCCAGAGGGCGAAATCCAAACCGTTACCAGGGCAGCAAACACAAAAACTCGTAGTCGGGCAAAAAAGGGTTCGAAAACAGATGCAGACAAAAGTACAAAAGAGCAGAGCCAAAAATCGTAAGTCGGGCGGTCCAGTCAGAAGATTAACACTATGAATACAAGGCGAAAGATAGCAGCACAGGTAAGCAAGAGGAAACGTTCTGACAGGGAACTGCAGTGAGAAGACAGCTTAAATACACTCAAGGGAAGTCACATGCTATGATTAGGATCAGGTGATGAGGATCAGACTAATTACAAAGGAGGGAACATGAGGGAGAACCTAATCACATGAAATTGGCAAAAAGCCAAAACGCGGACAGGGAACACGAGACAACCTATGACAAAACATACAGCTCGGTTAGGGAGTTCTAATGTGCACAGATAATGAGAGGTAGGACAGAGTGGAGCAGGTGCAGAGGATCTGCTGAATTGCAGCAAAGACTAAGTGCAGGCAAGAGGCGGAGACTAGAACAGGGCGAGTGCTGAGAGCTTGTTAATCAATTAGTAAGTGCAGCTATACAATCCCTAGTGCTCGTTAGTAAGTTAGTATTATATACAATGTTAGTTTGGGTTAGTAACTTTAACGAAAACAACAAACTGTTAGTATTGGTTAGTAATATAGAAAAGAGAGGCGAAGGAAGCAAACGAGATTGGAAGGAATGTTTGAAACCCAGAAACCATGAAATCACCTAACCATGTGACACGCAGGACTGGGGAGAAGCTGTAACTTAACAAGAGACCAGACAGGGGAGACAAAGTGCAATGCAGGGCATGAACAAAGACATGGACCGGAATCTAACAGAATAGTGGATTGGGAATGGCAAAAACGAAAACATGGCAAAATGCAAAAACTAAACAGAACATGGCAAAACCTAACAGACATAATCATAAACATAACAGGGAATGGCAGAATCATAACATGGCAGAATCATGACAGACAGAGCAGAATCATAACACACCAGCTGTGCAAACGGTGAACAGGCCCTGAGAGGACAAAGCCACACTGAGAGTCATTAAAGAAACCGTTGTCGCATTATTTGTGCTTCCTCTGGGGTAAAACAATTCGAGCAAAGAAATGTTGTAATTTACAGTTTGGTACCAGATCAGGGGCTTCATTTATAAACGGTGCGTAGGCACAAAAAAGATACGTACGTCACTTTCTTTGCAGATTTCTGATTTATAAAAACAAACTTGACATTAAAAAAGGGAAATTATTAAGATAATGCACAATGTCAATAAATTCCAAGCCCATCCTGATTAAATAAATGAAAATTCCATGCATTTTATTTTACCCATAGGTTTATAAATTAGGTTATTTTCCACTAAATGTCATTTCTATTTTTTTGTGCATACGTATTATTTAGGTATGAAATCCACACAATTTTTTATAAATAAGGCCCCAGGTCTCTCTTGTAAAAAATATTCTAAAACTCCACAAAACTACACTATTTAATAGAGGTGTAACGATACGGTGGGGTCACGATACGATACGTACACCAATACAGTGGTCGCGATACAATACGTATCCCGATACACTACAAATTATCTTACTGCTGATTTTCTTTCTACTTACAAGTAAGCAATACTGAAAGTTTTTCCAAGCCAAGGGTTTAGAAGTTTATTAAAACAAAGGAATACAGTTAATTTACCTTTAGGTACCACTGTGTGTTTACTGTTCAGGTCAATGTCTTCCACTTAAAAACTGATTAAAAGCTGAACAGCTCCACTACTATTTACTAGAAGAAACAGTCATATTGCAAACTACTTATCATTAGTAGTTAACTTGAAGTCTGGAAACTTAACCTCAAACAAGTTGAAACAACATTTCAACAAACTGCACTTGGAGTGATGCAACCACATGGAATATGAGGCAGGTCACTACGTTTTCATTTAAAGCGATAGAAAATGTTGCAATTTCTGGGTTTAAGAAAATATGTGGACTATTTTAAAAAGCCTTGAGTATCCAGATACACGTTCTCCGAATCAATGTATCGATCGGAGGCTTTGTATCGCGATACGATACTGTATCGGCATATCGTTACACCACTACTATTTAAAGGGGCATTTCATATGAAAATCTGGATTTCCAAGTATTTCACAGTTCTATGGAGTGAACTTTCATCAAATTTTATTGGCGACGCAACGAAGACTAATCACTTCCATTTCCCCCAAAGACAGAGACCTAAATTGTCAGATGTCCTGTAGGTTCTCTGTTAAACATTGGCATGGATGAAAAATTCCCAGCAGATTAATACTTCTTTCACCGCATATGTACTGTAAGGATGAAAACCAGCCATATAAAATGGGTGTGGTTTCTTATTTATGGGTCCTTTAAGATACAGTATCTCACAAAAGTGAGTACACCCCTCACATTTTGACAATTAATTGATTATATCTTTTCAAGGGACAACGCTACACAAATGAAGCTTGAACATATTCTAGAGTTGTCATTGTACATTATGTGTAGCAGTGTAGATTTACTGCACTGTCCACATAACTGAACAAACAGTTATTATTTCCAAAATGGGTGGCAACAAAAGTGAGTACACACAACCAAGCAATGAAACGTGTCTTATTCATCATGTTCATACTTTTGTCTGTTCGACTGGGCCTTATGAGGTTGTGTAAAGTGTTGAAGGTTTAAATTGTGGTGCTTTGGGTGCAATGCTCTCATTCTGGTCACTGGATGGTCAACATGGCTCCTCATGGGAAAGAACTCTCTGAGGATCTGAAAAAGAGAATTCTTGCTCTCTACAAAGATGGTCTAAGATACAAGAAGATCTGTGAAACCATGAAACTGAGCTACAGCACGGCGGCCAAGGTTATCCAGCGGTTTTCCAAGATGGGTTCTGCTTAGAACAGGCCTCGTCAGGGTCGACCGAAGAGGTTGAGTCGTCGTGCTCTGCGTCAGGTGCACAAATTGGCTTCAGAAAACAGATGCAGGAGTGCTGGCAGCATTGCTAACGAGGTTGCAGCAGTGGGAGAACAGCCTGTCAGTGCTCAGACCATATGCCGTGCACTGCACCAAGTTGGTCTGCATGGCCGTCAGCTAAGATGGAAGACTCTTCTGAAGCTAGCCCACAAGAAAGCCCGAAAACAGTTTGTTGACGACAGCCAGTCCGAGAACATGAACTACTGGAACCATGTTCTGTGGTCCGACGAGACCAAGATAAACGTGTTCGGCTCAGATGGTGTCCAGCATGTGTGGCGGCGTCCTGGTGAAGAGTACCAAGACAAGTGTGTACTGCCTACAGTCAAACATGGTGGTGGCAGCATCATGGTCTGTGGCTGCATGAGTGCTTCATTGATGGAATAATGGATTCCAACATGTACTGTGACATTCTGAAGCTGAACATGATGCCCTTCCTTCGGGAACTGGGCTGCTAAACAGTTTTCCAACATGATAACGACCCAAAACACACCTCCAACATCCTCCAACGTCCAACATCCACCAGCTCCATGATGTTGTCATGGAGGAGTGAAGGAGGATCCCAGCAACAACCTGTGCAGCTCTGGTGAATTCCATGCCTCAGAGAATCAAGGCAGTGCTGGACAAAAATGGTTTTCACACTAAATATTGACACTATGGACACAATTTGGCATGTTGACGGTGAGGTGTACTCACTTTTGTTGCCAGCTATTTTGGAAATAGTGACTGTTTGTTCAGTTATTTTAACAGTTCAGTAAATCCACGCTACTACACATATTGTACAATGACTACTGTAGAATATATTCAGGTTTCATTTATGTTACGTTGTCCCTTGAAAAGATATAATGAATTAATTGTCAAAATGTGAGGGGTGTACTCACTTTCGTGAGATACTGTAGAAAATAAGCAAATTTATTCTTCGTAATTATTTCACGAAGAGTGGCTTGAAACAACACCAGGTGAAACGGATGTCTTTGGTGCAATGTCAGTGGAGTGACCTCTGCGTGCTGCCACAGTTTCACCATCTGGAAATCTCCCTTACTCCTTAAATACAGCATGAAGTGGACAGAATGGAATAATGCATTTCTTTTAGCTTTACAATGAAGCCTTACTGATGCAAATTCCACAGTACTGCAGTTCTCAGGGCGCTGCTTTCTCTATTTTAAACTGACGGTAGGGATGCGTCTTCTGTCTCAGGAACTGCAGCTGCGAGTAATCGCACGGCGTATTTTTCAGTCCAGGGAACACTGGGAAATGAGTCCTTATGGACAGCATCCACTCATTAAAGATCTTGGCATGATATCAATCATCTTTACCTTTAAGCTAATCAAGCCAATGCGCCGTAGTAATGAATCAAATACAACACAAACATTTCAAAATAGGCAGAGCGCACCGAATGCGCAAACGCGCAGCACGTGTGCTCTCTCTCTCTCTCTCTCTCTCTCTCAATCTCACACAAACACACACACACGTGCATGCGCGAGCACATACATGCGCACACCCACATGCACGCACACACACATACAACAAAATGACAGATTTAAACCGTTCCAATTGCATTTTACACCAGTAATCAAATAGGAAATACACTCATCCCACTTGCAATTTGTCTGACGGGATCACGGGTCTTTATAGTGAGTCAGGAGTGAGGTAAATTCCTCATGTATTTTAGTCCTGAAGTCAAAAGCCGCACGTTGCATTTTCCTGCTGACGCGGCGCTCGTCCTTGCCGCGGACAAACCTGGGATGCGCACGTGCCTGTAACCATGGCAACAAGACACAGCTACCGCTCAAGCAGCCAGAAATTCCTTTACCCATTAGCCCCCCGAGGCTTCTCGTCTGTCTGACATCGTGATGGGAACGATCTTGCGGAGTGCGCACTGAAGCCTTTTAGGGCTACGAAAAAAAAAAAAAAAATATATATATATTTTAATTGAATCACCACAAAACACTAAAATAGATCAAACAAAAAGACTGGAAGCCAGAAAGGTACTGTATGATAGTGCTTGCTAATGCTATGTTTATCAATAGCTGGTTTAATATCATGTATCAGCTCATGTAACTGGTCAATCCTTCATATTCTCCATATCAGTGGTAGGGAACTCTGCTCCGGGAAAGCCATGGCTCAAAATGTTTTAGATGTCACTCTGCTCTATCACACCTGATTTAAATTACTGTAGCTTGTTAAGAGCTCGATAAAGAGGCTGTCATGTAAATCAGGTATGTCCTAACCCTAACTGTAACCCTTACCCTAACTCTTATTACCTCCGCCAAACGAAGGTGGCAGGAGGTTATGTGATCGGTGCCGTTTGTTTGTCTGTTTGTTTGTTTGTTTTTTTGTTCGTGTGAACAAGATAACTCAAAAAGTGATAAACGAATATCTCTGAAATTTTGTGGGTGGGTCGCTATTACATCAGGGATGTAATATTGATTTTGACCGCGATCAGTCAAACAATATGGCTGCCACAGCAGCCATCTTGAAATCCTATGACACACGATAACTGAACTTTGCTCCCACTCAGCACGATTTGGACTGTGCTGCCTTGGCGGAGGTTTGCACTCTAGGAGTGACTCTAGCTCTAGCTGTAACAGTAGCTATAGCACTAACTCTGACTGTACTCCTGCAGCCAGTAGGGGGTGCTAATTTATGCAAAGCTTCTCTGGGTCATAAGCCAGGATGAATATTTTACCTGGGCGTATGGCTGGAGGACAGGTAGAAGATTTCCCATTGTAAATCAAGTCCCCCAGGAAAAAAGGGGAGACCCCCACAGAAATCTAGACCTCTGAGTAACTTTGGAATGCTGGAATACCTGGTGAGATTTGGAACCATTATCGACTTCGGGGATTCAATGAGGGGCACTAACTGTGATGGTCATATCTAGGCTAAACTGATCCAGGCTTTTATTTTCCATGCTGTGGAATAATGTGATAATAACGACCCAATATCTCCCACTGCAGTGGCAACATATTGGTATTTCACTCCAGAGCAGTTGTAACCTACCCAGTTCCTGGAGATCTATGATTTTGTAGAGATAAAGAGATGGAGATCTTGTTGAGCAGGTTATTTGTATGAACAAGTGGGCCAAATTTCAGTTGATATTATAAGCTACACGGTTTGTTAGAGGGCCAATACAGAAATACATGGGGTCCGTAAATGGCATATTGGGTGAGGCGTCAGCTGAGTCCTGCCGTTTACTGACCCTGTATATTTCTGCATTGGCCCTCCAACAAACTGTGCAACAAATTTATCCCACCAAAGACCTTTTTTTCCACATGCATGGCATTTTGGCTGCTCCAGAGACGCTAAGGGAGACAATCTACTCGCACTCCGTGTATGGGCTCGGAGACACAATATGGGAATATACGGGGTTTCCATGTGACTGCTTTCGACCAGTGCCATCCAAGTATTCTGTCTGCAGGAGGATAAAAAAAAAACCTACAGGATGGTAGATCTCACCCCATAGCCTATAGGCTAAGGTGATTCATCTAGACTACAAAGGTTGGTGGTTCACAACCTAGTGCTGGGCTCCTGACCTGAACCTTAACCCCACATTGCTCGAGGTCTAGGGGAATTGACCACTGTTTGACAATCCAAATGCAAGAATGAAAACACTGACTGCTACATAAGTGTCATCTGAGCTCCATGAACAGGGTTGTCTAGACCTCTGGCAGTGACAACAGCCATATTCCAAAACCAGTTGTCAAATGACCTCAGACCAGCAAAAATGTCGTAACTAACCATTTTGTTATGTAACCTGTACAAGCCGTGAAGCTCGGATTGGAAAAGGAGCTGTACCGGTACTAGTTCTGGAACAAAGAAGACAAAAGCATTTGAAAGAGCACTGCTTTCGCATCCTCGAATGCAGTCATTCCACACATCAGTAGTTTTATGGGTCAATTTACTCATTCATTAGTGTAGAGCGCATTTGTGGAGGAGATGAAAGTGCCAGATCCTGACCTTTGCAATAGACACAGGAAATCAAATCAAATGTGAACTGGAACAAGATAATTCTGTCACAGCGAGCAAGGCTTCAGGTTGATTCACGAGACTGAGTCTTTCATTTTTGACTTATAAAAGTCCCAAATTCTGGAGCTCTGATACCCGCACTATTTCAAGAGATGGAATGGAAAAAGAGTCCAAGAGAAATTGTTGAGTCATAGAGTTTTGAGAATTGTGGTCTTCACCGTGGGGTGACATTGTGATCGATTCCAGCAGGAAATGGGAAATGGATGCCCGGTTAATGCCTACTGTTTTTACTATGGTTCACTTGTAGCTGAAATCTCTGTTACTTTGGTGTTGCTTTTTACCAAAGCATAGATTTGACACAACTGAGCAGGGACCAATCTCTCCAGGACCCTAGAATAGACAACCAATGCTATGTAAGACACACACACACACACACACACACACACACACACACACACACACACACACCAAAACTATGGCATAAAATATCAGTAAAGGAATCGCTTTAACTGGTGACAAGTTGAAGACCAGGGAATCCAAAAAATGGATAGTTATTTAAGTGTCTGTTTCCTACAGTAAATTCCCTACAGTGGATGGAGGAAATATAATCAAGAAAAAAAGTCCCTGCTGTCCTGCTCCTTCCTTTCTGAGGGAAATAAACACTCCTCAACTGAAACAAAACAAAAAGCGAGAGACTTTCATACAGCAAAGAAACAAATCTTACTGATACGATGCCTTCAATATCACAAATGCAACACCCTCCTGAAGTCATTATGAATAAATGATAAAAAAGCATAATGAAGGAAATTATTTATTCTATATTTCCCCAGGAAACTAGACAAACTGGTCGCCTGCAATCGAGTGCCCGCTAGTGATATCTTGAAAACTCTGGCCTGCAGAGCCTTCACAAGCCATACACCGAGATGGGCACATTTTCAATGAGTCATCATGCTTTATTCGGCCAATTCTGTTGCCATGGCAAACAAAATCAATAAAGTGTCGTGACCTGACCATAGCCTATGCCCACACCAAATATCAAAGGAATCGGTTGAAATTTGTGTCCTGTGGAGCATCCACAAAAAAATCGCCACGAACGCCGTGGCCGAGGCGGAGACCACGACCATGAATCCATGGTAGCCGCCCGACTTCGTCCGAAGACGACAATTAAGGGTTAGGTTGATGTTAAAAACACAGTCGAAGATTTGTTTCTCCGCTCTTCCGTGTTTGTGATTTGGCTCGTGCAGCGGTCAGCCTGAATCGGGACACATTCTGGGACTCGCTTAAACTCGTCCTGACAGGTCTGCTATAACTCTCTCTGCGCACAAATGCAGCCTGAAGCTTCACAACAACCAGCAGTGGTACACAGCAGAGAATCCAACGAGCTAGAGGTACCCCTATAAAAATTTACTATCATTAACTATAGTTTACTACAGTAAAATTGATGTAAACTATGGTAAACTACAGTTTACTACAGTAAACTATAGTTTGTTGCAGATATACTATAGTAATTGAATATCATTGTTATAGTCTACTATAGTCGAGTTTGACTTTTGTGATTTACTTTACCATCACTATAGTAAACTACAGTTACTATAGTATATTTATAGTATATCTATAGTAATTCCGCAAAAATACCATCGTTACTATAGAAAACTATAGTATTTTTACTGTAGTATTTTGTGTTAATTTTTCATAAGGGTATGTGGACACTCGGCTATCTCCATATCCAACAGAGAGGAATTCTTCAAGTTAAAGCGTACAATGACATTGCCGCTGATTCCGTATGTCCACCAGTTTGGGGCAGATGCTGAGCCATTTCAGCAAGACAATACTCCTGTCCTCAGACTAAGGTTCCCACATGGTTTGTAAAAATTATTAAAGGACATTTTTCCCTCTTGACCCCACCCTTAAGACCTCATAAAAATATATTAGTTTATCACCCGAAGATTGTGGCTGCATCAATGTTTTTTTTTTCTTTAGTATTTTTTGAATAAAAAAAAACCTGACGCGAACGCATACTGTACGTAAAGTTTACATAAAAATATATTGTAAAAATAAAAAAAAATAAATTTGCCTGCCCGCATCATAATTTTCAGATTAAAAGGATGATAAACTAATATTTTTTATGGGGCCTAACGCAACCGGACAGTTAAGTCTATTACAGTAACCTGCTCTCATCAATTCATCAGCAGCTGGACCCTCCCTCTTTTACACAATGCAGTTGCACCACCAGTTGGTAGAATATGCTCAGCTCAGTGGAAACGCCACAGAAACAGAAGGTCAACTAGGTGGGAAAAAATCAGACCTCTAAATGACACTGAAGGCTTGCCCCATCCTTCATACCAGTTTTACTGCAGAGGGCTTTTTCAGGCCTCTGTTCCCATTTCATATCCCTTCACAGCTTTTTGTTGTTGAATAATGTCTTGACGAAGATTTCACCACGAAATTCTGGTACCAGAACAAAATAAACAGGAAAAAGAAAAGATTGTTTTTTGCCACCTAGTGGTGAATGTCAGTACTATTAGTCGAGTCCTGCTGAAACTGACGAATTTGGCGATTACAACAAGTGAGTTTTTTGTCCAGAAAAAGTAAAAAAATGCGAGCAATACTAACATCAGCAGCACTGCACACTGCCACGCATCTATCCACACTGTATTGGACAGAGTTCTTAATACATTCCACAAAAGCAGGAGAAAGTCAAATACGATGCTGTGAAACAGGGGTCATCAAATTTAGCCTTCAAATCCAGCTCCAGCCCTGGATATCTTTTCTCCCCCGCAAGGAATCACTGCCATTGATTAGCCAGATTGGCCAGCTGAGCCACACGGCAATACTCAGCTGGACCCTGCATCTCTCAGGGAGAGAGGGCTATAGCTGGCAGGATTTTCCTCATAGCATAAAAACACTACCTCCTGAGATTAACCTTGGAGAGAAGCATATGAAGAGCTTGTTTCCAAAACACGAAAAGAGCCAAAATTACAAAAATTGAGATAATACCATGGATCCCTGTGCTTCTTACACATGGTGCAAAAAATCCGTTTTTGAAATTCATAGTATAAGGTGTGTTTTTTTTCATGGTCAGAGTTTGTGTTTTTCTATAAAATGCAATAGGTGCCAACATAGAAAAAGCTGATTTACTCAAAATGAGTAAAATGGATATATTGCCTTTTGGAAACAAATTCTTCACATAATCTGTACATTAATCTGAACAGAAACTGGATTCTGCCGGTAAATTAGCCTCCTTCGCACTCGGAAGCAAATTACTGCTTTGGCTGTTGAAAGTCACTGGTTAAAATCTATTGAAGACTCCACAGCCTTCCAGTTTCCTTCAGGACACAGCCCCGCATCTTACCGTTGCACACCAAGTTTGCTTCTGCCCGGGATGCCATGGCAACAGGGGAGTGACATAATCCCCGCTTCGGGAGCTTGGTGTATGGTACACCACCCTATATGGCTTGCTTTAGCTGGAGAGTTTAAAAAAAAAAAGCTTTCAAACAGATTCTGCAGCCAAGGAATGTTCCGGAAGTATTTCTGGGCCATATGTAGCGGCGCAGACATTGTCAACTCTTCCAGCCTGTATCGGAAACTTATCTCTGCCTTGTTTTTGCAAAGACTTCGTCAAGGCATTTGATAATCAATTTGTCCTAATGTGTGCGTACTATTTGAGGAAGTAACTCAAGGTTATCAAACATGATTCTGAAGTGATTACAGTGAATGCAGAGTGTGTGATATTCAGCATCATTAAAGACTAACCCAAAAATAGCACGTTGGTTCAATGCACTAAAAGTCATTTTCAGACCAGCTCTGCAGGTTTCTAACTGTCTACAGTAAGAGAGGAGGCAAAGCGATATAGTCTCTCACTGAGCCGCAGAAAACATCTCAAAGTCATCCTGTCCTCCAGGTGTGGCAGTTTGACAGGAGCTGCCAGGGAAAGAGAGAGATAGAGCGAAAGAGAGAGATAGACAGATAGAGACAGAGAAACGGTACCACCGTGATTGTATCTGCAACCTCCGGGAAAGCACCGACTCAAAGCTGCCCCTCACTAGACAAGGGCCAGACACCATGACAGCTGACACGTTCCCATTTAAACAAGTAAACAATTGATGATCTGGAACTACAACTCCCAGAAGTCACTGCCACTTTCATTTTTTTTTACATCCTCCTCCCCATCCAAATAAGTTTCTAATTTGTCTTAGCCCCTCCACGTAGATGGGCTGACAATCCCTTGATTGAGTGACTTTGCACTGCTTTACTACCTTGATGTTGAGGGACTGCACACACACACACACACACACACACACACGCACACACACACTGTTATAAATTAACGCATTGTCTCCTTGTTATTTTAACAGTAAGTTGAGTCCTGAGCGCATTTAACTGTGGTTTATAGTTAACATACACGGAACCTCTGTTATAAAATGATGGCAAAATTACAGTTATGATTGCTGGCAAAAAAGGTGCGAGTTTATAAAAGTGCACACACACACACACACACACACACACAGGAAAATGCAGAACAGTAGCAGAGCCTCATCAGGCTTCCAAATTATGCACTCTGGTCCCAACTTCCACCCGTGTTCCTGTCAACTTCCTCTCTCCACCCCGTGCCTTAACTGTGTACTCCCACTGCTCACGCTGCACATTCCTGAGCTGGGTAATGCAGCACTGTCAGCCGAACTCGCCCGTCACTCAAGTACACAGTAGCTAATTTCTGTTGAGCCATGCAGTGATAAACACGACTGAACACTTCTCAAATAAAGCTCAATCAGAGGCGGATTGTCCATGGGCTAGGACATTAAAGTCCGCAACGCGTTTCCACTACCTGGCTGAAAAGATTTTACTAATTCTATCATTAGGCTAAAGAACTACTCTGACTGGGAAATACAGGGGGTTGGACCAAAACAGTGCCCCCATTTCATCCAGGCTTCATTTCTGGAGCTGGATTTTATACCTGGGAACACCATGCACTTCAACTCAACCACAAGAAAGTGTGCAAATATTCATTCCAGGCCCACTCCTGTCCCGAGGTAACTGCGAAAAATTTTTTTGCGGTTCGCTCATAGCAACTCAGCCGCCACGCCCCAATGCTGCCAGTAGGTGCTACCGTCATATAACGTTAAATGAATGCTCAATGAATAAATAACAGGTGAAGTGGACCAAGGGTACTCCAAAAGCTAATATCACAGCAGGGGGAGGAAGCTCTGAGAGGTAATTGTGCTTTTTAAGAGGCGAGCGGAGGACCCAAGACCCCCTCCGGGAAGGCTGCGTGCCGACAGCCCGGAGTTATTTTACACATCAAATAGAGGCTAATTTGAAATGGTCTTGAAGACTCAAGCAGCTCATGAATGATTCCACATAAAAGGGTTTTTTCTCTTTTTTTCACTGATAGAGGGAAGGCCGGTTGGAAAATGCATGGTCTCAAGGCACACTGTGCTACTTTTCCAGATACGCCAGTCTGCATAACCTTAAGCTAATGAAGCGAACTGAGAAGTTATTAGAGAGGAGAGATAGGTAATTCAAATGGGCGGTTTTTGAGTTGGTTGAAGGGGCCTGTAGCTCTGTGATCTTGTCCTCTTCAGGTGGGCTCCAGGGTCTGTCTAGACTTGTCTTGCTTTTATAATGAACATTTCTTGCAAATGTACCCGCCAGGATGGGTCAGTTTTGCACGTAGGCCTTGAGCTGCAAATCTTTGGATTGCGGGTTATAAAAGGAGCTCCTGATAAAAGCCCGCACAAACACTTGCACAGATAACACTGCAATGAGGCTACATTAATTAACATTACTTGATGTAGTAATAAGCATTAATTAAACATTAACTAACAGTTAACTAATGTGTCTAGTAATCATTTATGAATGGTGTTCATGTTAAATAAGGTATTAAGTTATACATTATTGAGTAGTTTCATAGTTACCTCTGCCAGGAGGTTATGTTTTTGCTTCCGTTTGTTTATTTATTGGTTGTCGAAATCTATAACATGTCACTTCGTTCCGTTAGTCGTCTGTCTGTCTGTCTGTTTGTTAGCAGGATATCTCAAAAAAGGCTGCATAGATTTCAACCAAACTTTGCAGGATGTTACAGTAGCACAAGAGGAACAAGTTATTAAATTTTGGCATATCTACACCAAAGTACAGCTGAGATATAGGCCAAAGTACAAATCCAGCTACGCTGGCGGAGATTTGAAGTCTTTCCAATGGGCCGGATTTCCAATCAGCGTGCTTTTGGGTTTTGCTGCCACCTGGCGGTAGAATGCAACAATACCCTACATCAGCCAACGAAAATAACTAATGCACAGAGTTGCCTTGGCGTGGCGGAGGCATGCGCTCTACCGAGTGCCCTTAAGCAATATTATATTATCCAGTAGTCCTAGGCCACACATTTAAAGTTTTGAGGCAAAGGTCAAAGTACTAAGTAACTGTTGACCACGTTACGAAATTGACCCTAGTCTCCAGTCAGACACCAGATGATTTTGACAATGGTCCCGCTAGGCGGGAGTCATTTATTTGTTTGTCTGTATGTTAGCAGGATATCTCAAAAACGGCTGCATAGATTTTAACCAAACTTTGCAGGATGTTGCAGTAGCACAAGAGGAACAAGTGTTTAACTTTAGGCATACCTACACCAAAGTACAGCTGAGATATAGGCCACAGTACAAATCCAGCTATGCTAGCACAGGTATTGACTCTTGCGAGTCCAGCTCTAGTTTTAACTGTTATTTAAGGCAGTGGTTCCCAACCCAGTCCTCAAGGACCCCCTGTCCTGCAGGTTTTTGTTGCAGCTCTACTTTTGCACACCTTATCCATTTAAGGCCCAATGCACCTTCATGCACACCCTGTTCAGGTAGATCTTTTTCAACCAATCAGCATGATGCCCTTAAATGGATCAGGTGTGAAAGAGTAGAGCTGGAGCAAAAACCTGTAGGGCAGGGGGTCCTTGAGGACTGGGTTGGGAACCATTGACTTAAGGGATACTTAAGGGATGTTTTCAACTTCACAGTGAGGGTGAAAAAGAGCAGGAATAAATGGTTAACTATGGCTGCATAAAGCTTATTCAGCACTCTGATACATTAATTCCTACTTAGCTATAGCTAATTACTGTATTAATTAATGCTTATTAATGTACCCTTTTTATAAATGTTACCCCTGCACTCTCCAGGCAACAGAGAATCAAGGCTGGGTCCTGAACACAGAGCCTGTTTTTGGCGAGACAGGAGAGACATGGGACCAACAGAATCACAGAACTGCTGCCTGTGCTGGAAATCTGGAACTCATGAGTGGTTTGATAGGTAGCAATGCTCATGGGGAGAACAGACTGGGCCCAATCCCTGAGATATCGTGGAGTTTAACCCCAGGTTATCATCAGTCTATAGCTGGGAGTTCATAGCGGCAAAAAAAAAACGGTCTGCGTCCAACTGGGGGAAAAGGCTCCACGTCAGCCATATAGAGTTTGTTGAGAGGTCATTGATTCATTTCTCCAGGGAACTTGAGTAATTGACACATCTCACCAGTGCTGGCGCTCTGCCGGTATTGTATGCAGTCTGTTGTGTGTAGTGTCTGTGGCCTCATGTCCAAGGCAGTTAGTCGCCAGCCCTGTCCTCAGAGGGCCACCATCTTGAAGGTTTTCACTACAACCAAAGTGAAACACACCTCATTTCGCAGGCAGAGATTTCAATGAGCAGCTCATTCGGAAAATCAGGTGTGCTGAATTTGGGTTGGAGTAAAAACCTACAGGACGGCAGATCTGCAGGAACAGGGTTGGAAACCACTGAACGAAGGTGCTTGACTGGGAGTCTGATTTTTGGTAGCCCGAGCCCCAGAGTCGCCACATTAAGCCCAAGGTAGCCATAGGTCCCCTTAACCCCAGCTAGTTCCTGTTGGGATTGGCTCCAGTTCTGTCAACTGTAAATCACTTTGAATGCAAAATCACTGCTATGTACATAGAGCGCTTGAGTACGCAGTCAAGCCGCAGTATCTCTGGTAAAAATTTCAGGTGGCAGTATCTCTGGTTAAAAGCTGTTTCAAGCTACAGCCATGGGATGAAATTTCAAGCACTGTGGCAAATAGAAAGAACCACATACAGCCCTTCTCTGCTAGAAAAACAGTCTGTGTATTTGTTTGTTTGTCTGTCTGTTACCAGTAGACAGCTGTTCATCAAGCTACAGCCATGGATGAGA
Organism: Gymnothorax javanicus; assembly: GCA_029692085.1. Lineage (NCBI taxonomy): Eukaryota > Metazoa > Chordata > Actinopteri > Anguilliformes > Muraenidae > Gymnothorax > Gymnothorax javanicus. Next base: position 9,511,856 of record CM056198.1, on the reverse strand, counting down.
TGAAATTTTCAAGCTACGAAGTTATTTCTTACCATGTTTGTTCTTGTTACTTTCTGGTTGAAGTATAGCAAAAAGTTTCACATCTGTCTACAAATATATTCTATGGAAAGAACCAAACCAGTATCAGCTTTTCCGATCACATGATGCTTTCGATTTTTTTTAGCACTTATTTGATACAGATTTTGCAGCACAACATCTGCAACTTTATGAACTTTAGCTTCTTGTATTTGGCTACACTGTGATGAAAACTGGACCCTCCCCATCCCACCCCCTGGTCTAGAGAGTCCTGAGCCCTATTTTGTTCCAATCACCTGGATCTGATAATTAGCACAGTTCTTTAGCCAGGCTGGAGGACTCCTAAGTGAAACCAGAGCTAATGGGTGGAAGGAACAAAAGACAATATTTTAAATTCTGACCCTGAGAATTTCCACAAGTGTCCTGCAGTCCACTGAAGCCTAGTTTCCGCCAAGCAGTTCTAGAACAGTTGGTTTTTTGCGTTTCCATGCGGTCAAAACTTGTGGATGGTGCCAAAATAATTGTTCCAATCCATCTCCTTTTTTTGGTTTCCCCAAAGTTGAGGTAACTAGCATTCTGATCCAAAGCTAGAACGTGGAGCTAGAAACACTGCAGTCTGTTGATTGGTTAAGAGAGAACTGTCACTCTTGCTTGACCAAACACATTCACTGTAAACCCTGACAAATGTGGTGAACTAAAATGTTTCGGGGAAACTGATTACCTGAAAAAAAATTGAGTATGCCAACTTAATGATCTTGTGTTCATAGCACTTAAAAACATGTAAAAAATAACTTTACCTTATTTTCTTTAAGTTCCTTCCACACAATGCAATTAAGTGGGCCTACACAATTTTTTTTGAGGCGATCAGTTTCCACAAAACATTTGAGTTCTCACACTGTCAGGGTTTACAGTGCTGTTTAAGGCAGCTGTTACCACCCAGTAAAAACCCTGCCAACATCTAAGCGAACTGTTCGCGGTGGACACAAACCAGACCTTGGGTTTAGGCACTAGTCCGGACAGGTTAAGCACCAGTTCTAAGGGTACCATACCGTAAATATTAGGTGGAAACTTAAATCGCGTTCATGATGGCAGCTATATTTCCGGGTTCTCGCAAATGGCCTGAAAATACTTTATCTTCTCAGAACCTGGCTCCTCGGGGGGAGCCGTGATGTTGACATCGCAGAAAACTGACAAACAGAGACGAGGAAAAGAGAGAAGGCAGAGAAAGTCAGCAAAGAAAAAAAGTCGAGTCGTTTGAAGAGCAGTGAAGGGTTGCGCACTTGCCGTGTTTTTCTCCGAGATAAACCTCAGCAGATGAGCATTGGTTGAATGGAAAAAAAACCACAGTGAGATTTGAGAAATGTGGGAGTGTGCAGAGAGCACACATTTACGGAGGAGTCTGTGGCTCTCTGCTCTCAAAAACGCCATTTGGCAGCTCTGAGCCCTGGATAGATAAGGAAACGGGCAATCAATCTTCCTGACTCCAGACATCATCGGCGTCTTTGTGTGCGGGTGTGTGTGTGTGTGTGTGTGTGTGTGTGCACGCACGCATATGTGTGTGCTTAGTCTCTGCTCTAAATCATGTCTGCCAGGGACCATGTGATCCCACTCAGACAAGAATGGATGCAAATGGACTCTACAAGAGTTAATTTAACTTTGTAAGAGTTGAATAAACTATTAATGTATTACTGTGAGGACACAGCCTCCCACAGACAAAACTCCCACAGTTTGAAAGCTGCAGGTTATCCCCCCCCACGAGCCACATTAGATACAGTCTAGCTACATGCACTGAAAGGAATGGACTTCATTGAGTGCTGGAGAGTTCATTAATTAGTGCTCCTTTACAGCTGAAGAACTCTGCTGATCAGCAAATCCTGGAGGTTGGAACAAAACTGTGGGGAAGACTTCGCCCTCTGAACCTGGATTTTATGTCTCTGACATAAGCAAACCATCACCAAACTGTGATCCTCAACAACAGGAGTCGCAAGTCCGGAGATAATTCCACTGGACTGCACATACCACAAAGATCTGTTCCTCGAATAAGACTTCCACTTCTGACTGAACCTGGCTTTGTCTTAAAACAACGGGAGAAATTAAAAATCGTAAAACAAATGGCACCAGAGATGTAAAATCCAGATTTTGGCAGATGTCACCTCTTGGATGAAGAGCGCTTCCTCGCTGAAGACATGCACGAATTTACTAATACTAATGGTTATACCAAAATACTTGGGAGGAATTGTATTTGTTTAACCTGGAGATTCCCCCGGTGGCACGAAATGAAGCCAGCACAGTCCATACAGAAGTGCACAACACATATGGAGCTAAAAGAAACTCAAGTGGGCATGTAAACTCACACTCACACGCTAATGTAGTCACAAATACAAAATCATGAACAACTGTCGAATACGACAGACACACAGTTACTCAGCTACAATTCCGTAACCTCTGTCAACAATTTTGGTGTAACTTCTGCTTGCACTGAACGGTCAAAAAAAACCTTTGCTGGTATGCCACAAGATAAAACACACACACCAGCACTACAATACAGTAACATGATGCACACGTGTAGCCACACAACAATCCATACAGGCAGAGCAACCGGACAAAAATGTGCACATACTAATAGGCACAATCTAATAGGCAAACACACACACACACACACACACACACACACACACACACACGCAAAAACCATACGGGCAGGCATGCACAGACACACACACACACACACCCACACTGACACACACAAACACACACAAACGGGAAAAACCATAGAGGCAGACATGCAGACACACACACACACACACACACACACACACATACACGCACACACTTCCAGCTCCGTTATATAACTGCGGTGACTTCATGTTCCTGAGTTGATTTCCTCCCTCCTCGCTCGTGGCGGCTGCCCGGAGATCGTTCTAAGCTGGCGGAGTCTGTGCACATCTGCTTTAATGACCTGTTTTCCTATTGGTCCAGCAAGCTCCGCTATTACATCACAGACGCCTAGTCCAACAAACTTTGTTTACAGGGCTGGAAGTTGTTCTCCTCTGAGCAGTGAGCTGTTCCAACACGACGCATTCCGCAAGCGCACATACTCACGAGCAGAAGAAAACGTTTTCAAAAATCACACAAACAGTCACTTACAGAGGTAAGACGGCATTGCCTCTTCTAACAGAGACAGAGAGAGACAGAGGCTTGTCTGTACCCAGTTGGTTTTGGGTGGATGTGGTGATGTGGCACAGGGGTTCTGACCCCAACCAAAACAAAACAGGAACAAACTTCACTTCTGGTGCCCTCATCCCTCCCACCACACAACCATCACTGCCACATCCTCACAGTTCAGCTGCCACATCTAATTTCCCAAAAACTGTGTAGTCTTTCCCTGGACGGGGAACCCGATTACCCCAGCTCCCCAATCCCTAGTTGAATCACCATGAGAAGCACTCAGACCTCAGTCCCGACTCTATGCCTCCTGACAGCGTGATCAACGATCGTCAGCTCACCTCTCAGTCTCGATCTTCCTGCCCAAACAGCCGCCTCCTCCACAGGAGCCTGTACTCCAGCTGTTAAACCCCTCTCCTTAATCCCTCCATTTCTGTCCCAGGTCTCTACTCTCTCCTTTCTCCTCTCTCCGTCTTTATCTTCCAACTCCTGCCGTGACCACAGCAGCTACACCGTTCCGATTTGTCTGTCTTTTCTCTCTTTCTCTCTCTCTCTTTCTCTCTCGTTCCCTCTCTTTCCCTCTCCCGCTCACTCTCTGAAGCTCAGGAGCTCCAGCAGACCAACACAAGAGAGAGGGAAGAGGAGGCAGGCACTTGTGGTCTGCTGGGTCCTAGTGCCCCCCGAGTTGACTGAAGGAATGTTATTGTTCCTGTACAGCATGCCCTCCGTGGACCCCAATGCAGACACTACCTTACAGGGCGAACACCTGCATCCAGGCTCCCATATCAAATCAATGCACCCGGGCAGTCTGCTTAAGACCTCTGACTGCCATGTGTGTGTAAACAATACAAGAGGCGGAAATTCCAGGTTAAGACAACAATTCTGCTCACACCCCCCTACCTTTATGTAACATAAACACATTTCATACTGATCAGCAGAACTGTATCATCCAGGTGAAGAATGTAAAAAACAAAAAACCTGTTCAGTGCTTTTTTCCTAAAAATCACCTGGATTTTCTCATTCGCACATTTCTAAAGCCAGGAGGATGGTCTGATAACTTAAAATCAGCTGGGTAATTTCACGGGTTGGAAGAAATACATGGCAGGAATTTTACTTTCCTTTCATATCTGAATAGTGCAGAAAAAAGAGACAGGGTTTCACTTCATTTTTACAGGAGACTGAGAGTTCATCCCTCCGATGAATCTATGGACTGTCAGTTGGTCTGCCTCAACTGACCAACAATAATAAACATGCCTGTGCTCTTAAGATAATGACTTCAGTAGTGTACAAGCAAAAAAAAAATGAACCTTGACACTAAAACTGTGACAAATGCACAAAACAGTGAAATACACAGATTGCAGCGGTCACCTGGCTTATTCACATACCCTGACAGACGTTAGGCTATTATACAGCAGCTACTCTGCATAAAATAACAGACATAAAAAGCTAGTACAACATATTTGTGTTCGACAGCTAAAGTCTCAGAATTTAGAGAGGAGAAATTTGGATCTTGGTGAAGGGTAACTAAAGGACAAAGAAGGGGGAGAAGGCAACTGCTTTCTGACAGAGCTGACGGAAGTAGACTGATCCCTGGGGGTCTATAGCAATCCTTCCTACAGGAACTGTCTACAGGCTTAATGGAAACGATGACTCACACATCGTGAGGACGGAGAGAGCAACCGTTCCATCTGTCTTCTGAGAAGGGAGAGGAGAGAGAGAGAGCCAGAGAGAAAGCGAGAGAGAGAGAGAGAGAGAGAGAGAGAGAGAAACACACATAAAAAGGGGGTTTGTATACCCATCAAGGCAGCGAACAGGACAGCTCACTGTGGGCGTGACCACACCCCTTCCCAGGACAGCCACATCCTCACAGTGAGAACATTCCAGCAAACACAAATGTTTTTACTGTCTTAGTGGAGTGTTCTACCGATGCTATAACCGTATAGAACAGCATCACGAGCATGTTCTGCGCTGGTTTGTGGGTTCTGCAGTGCGGGCATTTCTGCATACAAATCAGCGCGGGCTCCTGTTCTTTGATGCCATGCTTCCGCAGTATTTATAGTTTCGCTTCGAAGACGCTCATGACAGCGCGGTGGTGTAGCAGTTTGTGCTGTGGCTTCCTGGTTGCAGCTTCAATTCTGGCTTTGACTTTGAGTGTCTCTCCTCACATTAGCACCACGGACAAGTGTGTTAGACAACCATTAGACCCTAAACCTGCCCACAGGTGTGACTGAATGGTGTGTGCTCTGTGATGGATTGGAGTACTGTCCAGGGGTGCGTTTCCTGAAATCACAGATGCTAACTTAGTTGGGCCCATTGACTGTGAATGGACAAACTATGTAAGTTGCTACTATGCTTTTGGGAAACGCGCCCCAGGGTGTGTTCCAGCAGTCTGCCCACTAAATACTGAGATACGCTCCTGTGATAATAATTATATAACAGCACTTTAATATCATTATTTTACGGCTACATCGTGTTATATGTCGTACATTTTTTAAAAACGTCTAAGAATCGAATCTATGAGCAATTTAGTCTCTAATCAGCCTAACATACGTGTCTTTTAACAGTGGGAGGAAACTGGAGCTCCCGGAGCAAACCCGCTTGGATATGTGGACTACCGGCAAACTCCACACAGTAAGACCCCAGACTCGATTCGACCCCACCACCTTCTTGCTGCGAGGCGACAGTGCAACCTATTGTGTCACAATGCCGCCCAAAGTTAGTTAGATAATGGATGGATGAAGTCAACTATTTTGACAGAGTGTTTTGAGTGTTTGTTTGCCAAGTCCGCTGCCAGAAATAGGACTGGTCATTTTAGGCCATAATAGAATTGTATGCTAATACTCTTCTTGTCTTTGACTTCGTTAATATAGGAAAATGTTTCATCTCTCTGGCTTTGTCACATAATAAATGTGCCTATTTGGAGCCTTGCCGGTTTCGACACCATTATTCAAAGGCGTAGCGCCGGCCAAAATCGCAGATATCCTCTCCAACTGGACCTTTGCAGTATATAGTATGCCACAGGAAGAGGGAGCAAATTTATTCAGAAACCGTTATAGCAATATCGTTTTCTTTCACAAACAAACTCTTGATATTAACACATTTGAAATTCCGTGGCGCGACATGAACTGTACTCAACCTTTTTCTTTCGGAAGATGGCAGGAACAATGACCCACGTAACGAGGCAATTTGAACGGTTTTCCGTTCCCGCATTGCCACGAAGAAAACAATATGTGAAGCCTGTGCGATAAGAGAAACAGCCAACGCGAAGACTCACCAGGGAGAAAAAACGTGCGGCACGTATGTCAGTCGAAGAAAAACATCATTTGTCCTAATAGCCTCAATTTCCCCTCCTGCGTTTGGCTTAATTGGCAGTTTTCTACAGCCGCAAAACTCGAGCAAACCTTCAAAGTCTTTCGATGTCCTTTTGTCAAATGTCTGTTTAATCTCATTGAAGCGTAGATTTCTCAGCAGCATTGAATTCATTCCTCTCTTTTAAGTGCATTTGCCCATTGTTTCCACTTAAAATTAACTGGGAGATCCATTTCATTTCTAACTCCATATTTCACACAAGCCATACGCCTCCTGATATTCACGTCCAAGACTCTATTTCAAATGCTGTAATAATTTGCATACTCAATTAGTTAATTTAGCATGGTGGAATATATGATTTACAAGTTAGTTATATATTTCAGTGTGCTTAAATACCCACTGAAACCAATTAAACCTAAATACATTTTTAAAAATGTTTCAAAGTCAGCAAGTTTTTTTTTTTAAATCAGTGAACACACAAGAATTTACATTTATAAAGTTAAATACTTTTACATTTTATATTTAAATACATTTTTCTTGCAGGTTTCAGGATGATAGGCCTATTAATTCAGAAAAGGTCTCTCAAAATAACAAATTTGAAAAAACATCCTTGAAACTTCATGGCGCAGCTTTGTTTCAAGTCGTGTGCAGTGGAGTCGGACAGTAAGCTTCGCTGGTTGCTACACCGAATGAAAACCATCTTAATCCATCTCCACTTGTAATGGAGGAGCTGATATTTTATCGCACATCATGCAGCGGAAATCCACATCCAGTCCATGAAGAACCATACCAATGGAGCATCAGAGAAATGTCTTTAAACAAACTGGGATATAGAATTTCCACACACACACAAAAAAACTCAGTTATGGAAGGCCATTCTCCAGCCTCCTCACTCCACCTCAATCAAGAAGGAAATTAGAACACAGCCTGTGGATTGCTCTGACATTTCCCAAGTCCCCTGGCCTTAATAAGTCTGATTTATCTGGTCAAGAGCCTGACATAGAAAACCTTGATGACCTTCCTTGCACAAAAAAAGAGAAACCTCATGATCATTCAACCAAAGATGGCTGCTGTCTCAGGTGGGTTCCGGCCTACAAAATGTCCCGAAAGATTGCGATGTGTGATGTATTATGAACAAGATAGCACTGAAATCACGGGGAAAAATGATGAAGAGTTTTTCTGAATGAAAGAAATACAGCACCTACACTGTAAATGAATGTCCTCAAAGAGGGTCATATTTCTGTGAGGAGCAACAGGCTTCAAACAGCCAATTACAACCTGTGGAGAGAACGGGCAGCCTTGATAATGCATCACGGTTGTGTACCACTCACAAGTCAAGAGTTTCTACTACAGTGCCTTTATAGGTTACCGAACCCCTTAGCTGTAGATTAGCAAAACCTAAAGCCACGTTTCCATTCCTATTTTTTTCCCCCCAACATTTTACATTTCCTATTCCTGTATGGACAGGTACCTAAACCTTAGATCTGGTTTGCGTTTCCACCTCAGAAAGTACTCTTAAATGTAAATAAGGTTGATAGCGGATGGTAATAGCCATGTCGGCCACATCCTTAGTCGAGCAAGAGTGACTATTCTCTCTGGACCAATCAACGAACTGCATTGTTCCGAGCTCCACCTTTTAGAACCGAGTCAGTGTGCTTGGTACCTCAACAGAGGGGTAACAAAAAAACGATTGGCATGGCTTAATGGTACCATCAACAACTTTTGATAATGGAAACTTATAATCTACATTCCACGGGCAATATGACGCATGCATGTTTTATTTTTCAGTGCATAAACTAACATCCTCCGCCAAGTGGCCAATGCTCTTATTATTCAAAACATTCACCAGAAAAATAACTGCATTGCCCCAACGATATAGGGGAGACTGGGGTCCGATGAGCCATGGGGACCAATGAGCCATATCACTATTTTGCAATCAATCGATGCCAAAGGTGTTTAAAATAAGCAAAATAGTGATACGGCTCATTTATCCCCATGACTCATCAGTCAATGGTCAATTATTTTGCCTATTTTAAGCAGCTCTGTCATCCATTGATCGCAAAATAGTGATATGGCTCATTGGTCCCCATGGCTCATCGGACCCCAGTCTCCCCGACCCTAAGGTGGACTACATTTCTTTGTGAGTTTTTGTCCTTTACCATTTCCCTGTGTTTTTTTTTTCTTTTGTAAGTATAGCACAGATCTCCTTGCGGGGTCACGCAACCATTGTCTTATTACACCCCACTCAGATCTGCACCTTTTCTTCTGACATTAAATTTAATCAAATGGGAATGTTGTTTCATCAAGTCTAAACAGCTGCTTGGGATTTAAACTCTCGACATCCGCAAGAAATTCATACACTGTGAGAGAAACGCGACTTGGCATATGAAGCCGTTGAAGTAATTAAAAATTTAACACAGACGTTGGAACTCAGTCATAAAAACAATCATATTGCATGAATTCTAGTTGGTGATGCAATTTCTCACCTTGAAATATAACTCGAACGTAAACACGGCTTTACTCACAAAACTCTCGCACATCTGAGTATTATAAAAGGGGATTTTATCCTTGTGTTCGCATATTAAGGACGATACGCCTGCCGGATGTCCTTATGTAGTCAAGAAGCTCACGCATTGCACAACCTCCGTCACGCTGCAGTTAGTTGTGTAGGATACGGTCGTGATGAGGTTACCCATTTTGATTTTACATTCCCAGTTTACTGTAATGATTTGACGTAAGTCATGCCTCACAGCTGGCTTTAACATTTGTTAGTTCTAATTAAATTTAACTGAAACGAAAACAAATGTGCCTGTGAACAAATTGTGTCGCGCCGCCAATGCTGCTTCAATTATACCATACTTATTAAAACATTAGATAGACCCACTTCTTACTAATCAAGGGACAAAGCTAAATTAATCTTTTTGCGAGCGCTTTATAATTACTGCGACATTCAAACAGCAATCACAGCGATTTCTTCAAATGAAGACTCGCCCTCGTTAATGTCTAATTCCATGTCGTGCCAGAGGAGTATAATTAGGCTGGATATTCTGAAAAGTTGCAGAGAGCAGACAAGCCCCGGTGGGACCACGCGGATAAAAATGGTTCAGCCACGCCGATGGACACATCACCATGGCAACGATTCGCCGCTGCGCTCCTTCTCATTGCATTACTTCAGAGGAGGAAAAGCGAACTGAAAATAAATTGCAAACCGTCTTGTTTTGTCGAATGAAATTGTTGTGCATTATTTAGCCTACTTACTGTAAAGCTCTCAGACGTCTTGTTACGACGCGCTTCACTGGTTGAGGATGGAATGAAAAGTAATGCCAAGATTCTTACGCGTCAGTCCAGTATGAGCTGTTACACCACTCCACTGTATTTCTGGATCTGCGAGACACCCAGTACTATTTTGTAAAGCAGCGGGGCAAGGTGGCCCTTCTCCACCATAAGAATTCGGCACAAACTTATTCCCCAATTAAACAGGAAATTGGAGCGGATGAGGCTTGCAATCGGATCTAAAGGGGTTAATAAGTCGATGTATTTCCCCACTCCCCGAGGGCCTTCTATAATAGTAGGCTATATCATAAGTTCAAGTGAGACACAAATCATAAAATGAATTAAAAGCCAAAGATCCCTCATACAGCCAGGGGACAACACCTATAATTACTGCGGCGATATAAGCAGGAAAATGAGGGCCGCATTAAGATTCAATGTGGATCGTTAACGAAGCTAATTAAGCCAGTTGCAGTGGGTTTTAACATATGGTAATCTGATCAGGACGCAAACGGGAGGTGCTGGTTTTAGATTGCTCTCGTAGATATACAGCTCCTGAATGGCTGCATTATGCTGGAATAGAGAGGCTGGTATCTCTATCAGGGAAAAGAATCAATACCTCTCCTTTACTAAGTGCAAATATGCTGAGTTCAGCAACTCCAGGCCTCGCTACCATGGTGACAGCACCATCAAGGCACAGAGTCTTGCCGAACACAATGCATCATGGTCTGTCTGTCTCACTCCAGACTTTGAAAGCTGCGTTACTTTTGGTGCTGCATCCTGCAGAGTTGTTGAGAGTCTTGTGTCAGCCACGCTGTCCTCTTAACTGTTTATGATGTGAGACAACGCATATCTGATTTGAAAATTCTCATATGGAAATTTAATGATAACCTTGCAGTGATTATCACAAGTCATGGTGACTGAGAACAATGCACTCAAAAAATGAAATGTTAGAAATGTTAGATTTACTTAACTGGCTCCACAAAACTGAGTTAAGTACATTCCACTCAATGCAATTAATTAAACTGGCCAAAAATGTTATAAGTCAAATAAAGGTTACGCAAAGCAATAGCATGGAACCAGTTGACATAAAATTATTAAGTAAATCTAACAAAATCTAACATTTCATTTTTTTTGAGTGTAGGAGAATTTCCAGGTTGAATGTCCTTAACCTGTTTTAATCCCACTGGTCCCATTTGTGACCAATTTTTTTTTTTTTTTTTTTTTTTTAACTTCTAGAAGCTCTAAAAGTGTTGCTGTTGCCTTTGGGCAAAAAATGCAACTTCAAACTTAACCATCATGAAATCAAAAATACAAACAGTTTATGTGTTAGGAGGTCTAAAGAATGAAATGCATGCACTTACATTGCAAGAAAGAATTTGGGATTAAACTGGTGAATGACGGAAGACAAAGGTTTCACTATGACAGGCAGAGGCAAACTGGGTCACTTAAATATACTGGGTTTTTTTGAGAATATGGAATACACAGAGAATCTATAAAACCTTATGGGCTACCTGTTTTGTTTGATGGACTGTACATGGTAAAATCTTCAGTTATCTTTGGCACACCACTGCAGGGTATGAGAAGCTGTGCTTGACCTTACTGCGAGGAATTTATAATTCATTTATTCATTCATTCTTCCATCCACATATTCAGAGCAGAAGCAGAGATTCTTCAGATTATTTTAATTTCTGGCAATCTCTAAAATTATGATCACTCACTGTCAGGTACATGAGTAGTCATCTCTAAGAACTGATACAAACCTTTGCCGCCGTACGCATCTTCCAAAAAAGGAACATCCACCTCGTAACTGTGGCATTGAGGTCATAACTTTTGAAAATAATGCATTCAGCATCAGGGAAAGGCAGTTGGTCACCTGATCTGCACGTGTAAACTCAAGTCTGCCAACGGTGGGCTGAAAATAGAACGCTTGCACACCAACACGGAGTCGGGAGGCTGGACAGAGGCAGAAATTTCAGTTTGACGTTCCTTTCCACATTTCCCTTCGCGTGCCTCTGAGCTCTGAGACAGGTCTGATTACCATAAAGGTTTTTTAAAGGCTGTCTATGCAAATGAGGTGCACTGAAATTATACGTATGTGGTAACCTGCGTCTATTTTTCAAAGATAGCGTAGCATTGAGAAAGTAGGTCCAGAAACACACATACAAATTCATCAGGTTCATAGTCATTATACTGTATATGTATATGTGGGTGTGTTTCCTTGTGAGAATTGTATGTAATATATTATATTTATTTTAATGTGAATAGGGTAATGCTGCACTTGACAACAGTTGAGCTTCAAGATAAGGGATAAAATATAAAAATACTTCAATTGGGGGATGGACAACAATGGTTAGGGCCTTGTTAATATTTTTAAGCATGGTAAGAGTAATGGTTGCTTCATTAAATGTATATCTGATGACAAAGACATCATCATCAATAAGGATCCAGATATTCAGAGCCTATGTGAACTGATTATGGAGTAAAAAGGAAATACAATTCTTCTCTCAACCGGCTTTTGATATGACATCCGATCTGCTGCAAGACAGCATCAGTCTGACTGATAAATGTACATTATATCATCACAAGAAGTTAAAAAAAAGGATGATTATTACACTCTTAAAAAGCGTCTGGCAACCTACAAATGTGCTTTTTTGCTCTGTCCTTCTCAGTGTTCTTGATATGGTGGCAAGTGGCTTTATACATTATACCACCCAGCTCTACTTCTCCCTTTCCTTCTCTCTCTCTCTCTCTCTCTTTCTCTCTCTCTCAATTCAATTCAATAAGCTTTCTTGGCATGACTGTATTGTTTACAATATTGCCAAAGCATTTTTGGACAGACAGGTAACAAAACAGAAAGTGATGATATACATAAAATAATACAAATAATAATAAGTAATTAATAAGTAAATAAATAAAATTGATTTCATAATGACAATATTCATATTATTTAATATTTTCACAAGCATTTCTATATGTGCATATTAATTTCATATTTACAGTGTATCCTATGCATGTATTTGTGTGTGTGTGTGTTTGTGTGTGTGTGTGAATGCATGTGTGTGTGGGGTGTGTGTGGGAATGCATGCGTGTGTGTGTGTGTGTGTGTGTGTGTGCGTCTAGGTCACTCACTGTCCCTTAGGTGGTGGCATGCTGGTATGTACTGGGCAGCAAGATCTGCCCCGTCTCCTTCTCCCAGGAGTATCTTTAGTTTTGAGAGCTTGTTCCTCTCTTTGAAATCTGGGATTTTGCCGCTAAATTTTTTAAATAGGTGTTTCTTATTTCTTTGAATTTTTCACATTTCTCCCTCTCTCTCTCTCTCTCTCTCTCTCTCTCCATCACCTCCGCAACTTCTCCACACTTCCACTTCTGTGGACAGTAAGACAGTAAATCCATCTCAGCAGCCCAGAAACCATCCTAATTATTCAATTACGGGAACTGGCCGTCAGCAACGTACCACGGCTGCTGTCAAAAACGAAACCAGTCTTCAGCTCGTGAGAAGATGGCGTCCAAACAAATGTTCCCCAAAAAAATGAGTCGGCACACCAAAATTAAAGCCCCCATCATTTTTTTCTACTGCCTTACCCAGTGAGCTACCTGGCAGGGTTTCTCAAACTTTATCATCCAAAGACCCAGTGATTTACAACTCAGGGTGTCTAAGGTTGAAGTACAGCAGAGTGCCTGTCTGTGACCCATAGCTTGGATGAGGCTGGTCTATGGGCTCCAAGCCTTACTGAAGAGCCTCGTGCTAAAAGTAGATACGTCACATTTTCACGCACTGTGAGGTACCAATGGGGAAACATCTTTTATTGTTATCCAAGTCAATTTTCTCTCTTTTTTTTAAGAATAGGGTCTTCAATTAGTATATTTTATGGATCTATTTTATATTCAGACCCTGTTTTATCAAAATAGAGATTTTGTGACTGAAGTACTTTGAACACCATGGTTTTCAATTCGAGAAAGGGAGCATGTTTACATTCAGAGATGACGGTGTTCGGCCGCTCAGAACACAAACACAGTGTTTACACTTCTGTGGTTATCCAAAGCAAGACAGGCCCTGGAAATTCCCTCGTAAATATTCCCTCTGGAGCCTTAATCATCAGTCACACTGAAGGCTGTTGCCAAAAAACTGATGAAAACCACAATCGGCTTGCGATGGGCGATGATGTCACGTTTGACTCATCCTCACATGTGCAGATTTCTAGAAGCTGTCGTTCACGGATCTGCAAAAATATTCCCTGAAGAATACCACCAAAAATAACAATGGTGATAGCTGAAGAGCTGAATTGGAACTGTTATTGTGTTAATCTTGGGTTAATCTTTTTATAATGATATAAATTTCTCTGGCCTCGGTCAGTGGCTGGATGCGGAATCTTTCCTGCTGGCCGTCCTGTCCGTGGTTCTGCTCCGGTCTCTCTCTGTTCTTCAATCAAAGCACAATATTTAAATAAATCTACATTGTGTTAACATTGACCTTTATTTGGAGTGATATGAACTGAAGAGCCAACTGCTATAAGTACTTAAGTCATATTTTTACACATTGTAATGCAAGGATGAGAAAATGTATTTTATAGTTACTGAAGTCCACAGCCTGTATTTTCTCAAAATGCACATTTTGTGACTTGACTACCTTTAGCACTGGGGTCTTTAGTTATAATCCACTGTTCCCACAGAATCTCCTCATGTTTTGTACATTTTGTTTGGAAATGCAGTTAAATCACTGCTGCCCCTGATCACACACCACCCCAAAATAAAAATGCCTCAGGTTTACAAAAGACAGATAGAATTTTATAAAGAAATTTGGGTCATTGCTGATGAAATGTGTCCCGCAGGGGAAACAACCTTAGCTGAGATGATTTTTAGCTTCTTATTTCATCACTCGCCGCAAGGGTCTTTTGTACAGCCAACAGCCTGGTTAAATGACCAAATAAAGATTTGTTAAAACTGACTCCTTTAATTTTAGCCTCCCATTATATCGTCCCTGGTTCTCTCTCTCTCTCTCTCTCCCTCTCCCTCTCCCTCACTCCCTCCATTCATCCCTGTGTTATTGTCTGAGCAGTTAACATGGCAAGGAATTCAATGGCGTGCAGGACAAGATTAAAACCACATTTGTTGCTCGGCAACTGGGCACTAACGCTCGCTCAAGCGTGTCACTGCGGAGCCTCCCGTCCAAGACTGGGCGATCGCCGCCATTCTGGCTCTGATTACATCACAACCGGGCATTTCTGCGCAAAAGAGAGGTGGAACCCTCTGAGCCAGGGTCTGTCTATAGCAGCTGGCACACACCATTCCCCTCCATCACAGCTCGGAGAACCACCTTTAACAAACGGGTTCGATTCAGTCAATGAATTTACTCTTCCTCTTCTGTAACAACCAACGGACCTAGAAATCTACAAAGGTCTGCCACGATCACAGAAAATCTAATCTCTTAACATTGCCTTTAAGAAATTAGGAAAGAGGAGTTATGACCTTCGCCAAGATATCTTGAGCAAGGAAACTCAAGAGCATCCTCAATGAAAATATATTTCGGAGTGCGTATTGCATATTAAACCCCAATTCCAAAAAAGTTGGGATGCTGTGTAAAATGTAAATAAAAACAGAATGCAATGATTTGTAGATCTCATAAACCGACATTGTGATCAAATTCAAAATGAGCTAATATTTTTCCTGAATTAATAAAATGTCTCACTTTCAATATGTGATATGTTGTCTATGTTCTATTGTGAATAAAATGTGGGTTTATGAGAACTGCAAATCATTGCATTCTCTTTTTATTCACAATTTACGCAGCATCCCAACTTTTTTGGAATTGGGGTTGTAAATGATTGACCTGCTGGTCCACCTCCCAACATCTGACAGGACTGTGAGTGATGTTGAGTCGATCTGATGTTTGAAGGAGCAAAAACACTTTCTGACGATAATTCACATTTCTATAATTCCCCCATTCACACTTACTTTTCTTGCCTCCTCTCCCTGCTTCCCTGATGGGTTGTCCTCATAGCAAGGAAAGGAGTCGAGGAAAGGACAGAAAAATGTGAAAAATTAGCCATTCCAGTGAGCCATATATTTTTTGATATCATTCACAAAGAAAAAGGTTGCCATTTTGGGCAGCCTATGAGCAAGAACAATTTTTTAGGGACAGAATAATGTAAAAAAAAAAAAAAAAACAAGCGATTTGAAAGACTCATATCATTCACAAGGAAGGCAGCCTGCGGGCAAGAATGAATCGTCAGTTGTCGGCAAAAAATCCAAACTCTCTTCTTCAGTCTGGTGGTCAGTGATATCAAACAGCTCGCCACCCGAGGTACTGAACAAACGTGGAAAATCCAGGCGCATAGAGAAAAAGACCTTTCCAGTACTGTCTTCCTGTCACGTGGATTTGTTCCAGTCGCACAGGTGCTGACCAAATCATGGTGTGAAAATGCAGATGGCACAGAGCAACCTCTCCCTCTTTAAATCATCGCAAAGGCCCATTGTCTTTTTGGGTGGGAGAGTTAATTTTGGTCAATGTTTATTGCATGGACCATTAATTACACAGTAATTACTACACTAAGTAATTATATAAAATGGTAATTACTTAGTAATTACTACTGCTACAACAGAGCAATAACTGGCAATTACCTGGTAACACAAAAGCAGGAGTAAAACATCACTTGAACCCTTTGACAAACAGCTTGCACAACACAACCAAATGACACAGCAGTTGATGTCATTTCATGTCAAATGACGTACCACTGTCATCAAGTTTATTGGCAAATTTTATGACAGATCATTAGAATCACTATTTAGAGTAATTTCCTGTCATTATGTAGTAATTACCTGTAATTACTTACAAGGCTTGACAGAAAAAAGTCAAAGTATAGCATAATTTTTAAATGTGAGAACAGTCATGCATATTCAAAAGTATAATAGTCAAAAAAATATGAAGATTCTCAATCACAGTTATCAGAGCAATCTTGTCTTGTTGGTGGCTGGAACAGACCTGTTCGGGGAAGGTTGTGCTTTTTGTTTTTTTATCTCTGACATTCATCACTGGACTAAAATTAGACTTGTTCAATTCATTATCTTTGCAGTGAATGAAAGACTCCACATTGTGAGAAAATGAACAGCAATTTTACTAATTTAATGCAGCAATCGAACAAGGCTACTAACAGTTCACCTTATAAACTAGCGTACTCGACATTGAATCTACTCGAAGGAAGACACTTCTGCACATCGTTTTTGCCTCACTGGCGGTATGCAGTAAAATATAAAAGGAGACCTGAGAACTAGGAATTACTGAGGTAAATTAATAGGAAAGCGTGGTTAAAAATTACCTCAGTTGCCATACACGCGACAGTCCCTCAAACCAGCTGTTTTGTGACTGACTTTTAATTTAAAGGCTGAAAATTACCCCCCCTTTCAATAACTGGCAAAATCACACAGCTCAAACATTCATCATTTTGCTAAATTAGCTTAATCTCTGCTGTATCGTTACTGGAATAGCCGCAGTTAGCCATGTTTGAGCACACATTCCTCCAAGACATCATTCAGAAATAGCTCAGCTGCACCCACATCACAGAATCACAGATACTGATATGAGTGCTATCAGAAAACTATCGGGAGGCACATGACTCCCGCATCGTAACACATCCAATCCAACTCCATTCAGCATTAATCACGAGCGATAAAGCTGCCTGTTCCCTGCACCCATGGCAACCGAGAGACCCTCGGCGGGATCGGCGAAACGCGATGCAACGCAGTTGTCCGCTCAGGCAAGACAGACCTCCGCTGGGGACTTCTGGTTTGAGACATTTTTGCGTGTGGAGAGTCCGGCCAGTACATGGTCGCTTCATAATCAGTAGAAAAAATGATGACCCAGTCTCTGTAAAGTCACCCATCGACTTTCTTTGGATTCGTTGAAAAGCGTGCCGAACCCCATAATTGCATTTTTGGGGTGATGCCATGCTGGACAACATGGAGACCGCGGCTACGCAGTTGTGTTTTTAAGCCTGTCATCCACTAAGTACACCAAATGCAGAGATGTGACCCACTCCTTACTCGACCTCTGTTGTCCAATAGCACGCTAGCATAACAAATCCCTCTTCTTCTCTTCTCTAATCATGAAGCCAAGTTCGTGTTTATTTCAAGAGCATTGAGCACGAGCCTCAACATACTTTACATTAAATATAGGGCAAATGATAATTACTGTTAACGCACAGCGATTAAGTCATGAAATGAGCAAATAATAGAGAAAAGTTAGACTGTTAAAGCAGGAACTTATTATGTCTTTCTCTCTCTCTTTCTCTCTCACTTTTCTCTCTCTCCTTCTCTTTCTCTCTCTCTCTATCACTCTTTTGTCTGGATCAGGTAAATTCCCTCTTCCCTTTTTGGGAGAGATTTCCTGCGCAAACAGGACCTGGGATGCCTGCTACGGTTTGCTTCACTCTGCAGTAAAGCCCCAATTACTCCAGGACAGAGATCTGGTGACCGTCTCAGCTCCGTGATAAGATCAGGGGAGATGATGATCATTTAATCCTCTAAAACCCTGAGCGGCATTAAATTCATCCTGGCCTCCAACATCTCCTGAAAGTGAGTGCGTCGGAAAACGGGAGCCATCGCAGAGAGCCAGTTCAATTTAAAAGAGACTTTCTTACCGGAATGCAAGGTAATGAAAGGTCGCAGACGGAGTTAGCATCGCTAATTGCTTTCGTGTTGCATTAGTAGTGCAACAATTTCTGATGACTTTGTTTGGACTGCCATTTCTTCAGTGGTGCATATATGCAGTCAGCCTATCCACTTCTCCAGGGACCACATCACCACAGCAATTCATCCCTCTCACAGCGAAACAACTTTCTGGCAACAGAGATCTTAGTCTAAGGTATGAGGTCATCCATTTGGGGGAGGGGGGGTTATGGGGGATGAAGTGACTCAGTCTCATGCTATTGGGTCATTAGCAGGAAGGAACTAAGAGGCCTAAGCTGTTCGATGACAAAAAGCCTGAAGCCAAAGAGCGTCCACACACTATTGGCCATGCAGGGCTGAGTGGAGCCAGCGAGTATCATTACTGCCCTTAAAACCCCGAATCTCACTGCGGCGGGAGTCATCGCTGCACTAATGCATGAAGAGGACATGCGCACAGGAAAGAAATCAGATTCTGCAACAGAAAGGAAAACTCACCCACCTGAGAGATTTCAAGAGGTCAAGCCCACGGTAGGAGGCTGAGATCTGTCGGAGAGATCAATATCTCCGACTGTCTCCATCAATCACGGAGGCCGCGTAAGAGATTTGTTGCCGCAGGGTAGAGTGTAGAATTTGTTCTGGGTTTTCTGTCTGGTTGGAGAGAGGCAATAACTCTTGAGTTGAAAGATGATTTTAGGAGGAAAACGGGGAAAGTGTAAAATTCTCCCCTGGGCTACGGAGAGCCCCACCCTGATTTCCAGTTACTGAGTATCCCCCCCAGTTCAATACCCTGGGTCAACACTGCAAAATGAGAAAAGGCAGCAGTGTATCAGGTACCTACTATCGTTATGTTTTACCTAACCAAGGAAAGTTCCATTGCAAACGTTTCTCTTTTTGAAGGACACCCTGGGAGTAATGACTGACGGAACAGTTACAAGTATGCCAGCGGACATACCACTGCTCAATCTGCTCAGCCGCGTGGCTGAAGCTAAGCAGGTGTGGGCTTGGTTAGTACTTGGATGGGAGACCACCTGGGGAAACCAAGTTGCTGCTGGAAGAGGTGTTGATGGGCCAGTAGGTTGCGATCTCCCCTCTGGTAGAATAATCCCCAATGCCCCAGTGCAGTGATGGGGACACTGTACTGAAGGAGATGCCATCTTTCGGATGAGACGTTACACCGAGATCCTGACTCACTGTGGTTAATAAAATCATATGACACTCTTTGATAAGAGTAGGGGGTTCCCCGGTGTCATGGCTAAAGTCCCAACCTGGCTCTTTCAACCTGCCACCTAATCATCCCCTGATCTAACTGGCTATGCAATTTGTCCTCTCCCTCTCCACCTCACTCCGCAGGGCTCCCTTGAAAAAGAGATTTCAATCTCAACGGGATTTCCCTGGTTACATAAAGGATAAATAAAATTAAATTAAAAAGTAGTGAGAGAAAGAAACGGGGGTCATCTCCCTGGAGCAGTTTCGAGGTTAAGGGCCTTGCTCAGGGGCAAAATGATAGAGCTGAACATGATATCATACCTTTGGGTGCTAGACAGAATCGCAAAGACCACCTGTTACTAGGCTAGCATGCCACAACTCATGCTCCACAACCACATTCCATTCTCTGTGATGCCAAAATGTGTGGTCCAGCTAGTATTTAAGTGCGAAAAACAGCTGACTACAACCTGCAACGTGAATAGTACAGTTTTGTTCCCGGGAACTACGTAAGAAACATCATTTCCACACGAAAATGATTTTTGGATACCAAGTTTTGCAAAAAAGTACTCAGGGCACTCTCGGGATAGTGCAGCTGAACTTTATTTAGGCGAAAAAAAAAAAAATCACCAAGCTTTGGTCCAATGACTCGTCAGAGGTCGAATGACGAAGGTCATTCAATCGAAAAGCTTGGTGATTTTTTCGTTGCTCTTTTTTTTTCCGCCTAAATAAAGTTCAGCTGCTCTATCCTGAGAGTGCCCTGAGTACTTTTTTGCATCAGTTTTCATCATCTTTGGCTGCACCTCAGCTAAGTCGGATGTGCGGAGGATCTACTCGTATGGATACCAAGTTTTAAAAATGTGTCATATGAAAGAGAGGGACATTAAACTTTGATGCAAGTAAATTTATAACAATTATACCCTATTACAGTGTTGTGAAATAGCCGTCCCTGTTAATCAAATCCGGTTCTGCCTGAGGGCTGTGTCATGATTTAACAGCCCACATTGAATCACTGTGGCCGTTTTTAGAAACTTCTAAAAGCTCTCCTTTTAACTTAGGTTCCACGTATAGTGACAAGCACAGCACTGTTTTATCAAATTTTATTTGTTGACTTCAGTTTAATTTGTTTATTTATGCCTCACTTTCTCCATTTCTAAAATCTCATTTTATCTTACGAGGGTTGTGCTTTCATTCACTGTCATCTCTTCCAATTTGCTGTTTGTTCATTTATTCGCTTACTGCACGTTAGTGTTTTCATTTTGCACTGAAAATGATTATGTAATTCATATGCATTGTGTTGCCCATTGCAGAACAACACTTAGAGCTATGATTCTTTTTATAAAATCTGACATGGAAGTGAAGTTATTGTTACAGTAATTTTCAAACCTGATTCTTGATCTTGCACACCCAAAATATTCCAGGAATTCCTTCAGCCAATTAAAGTCATACCAGTGCCCTTATCCCAGTTCACACATCTCAGCTGGCATGGCATCTCCACTAGCTGGGCAGTTTTATTAGCCATCTGGAGAAATGCAAGAATGTACAGCTAGTCAGAAGGTCAGGGCCCAGTGTGGATACAGCAGAACACATGGTCATTATTGCCATCTGGATATTATGATTTGAGAGGCCAAAATAGTTTAATTAATGCTAGCCTAGTCAGTGAATTTCAGCTGACCAGATCCATTAAATATATTTTTATGTTGGTAAATGTTGTTGAGGCCAATTAATTAAAATAACATGGCATCTGTTTGTAATGCTAAATAAACATTAATGTTGGAACTTTGGTCGAGTGACTGTGTTTGCGTGTACTGTATGTACGCAGGTGTATGTTCTGGGGATTTTATGCAGCCTTGTCTGACTCCAAGACTTCATTCTGAGGGCCTTCAGAAATTCACTTTCACAGAGGGCAAGACCAAGCGGATCTTACACAGGAAGAGAAGAGGAAACAAACCCATGTCTGTCGGACCATATCTATCATTAATTCATCCATTATTTAACCAACTCCGCACACACCACTCACTCACTCACTCACTCACACCCACAGGCAATTTAACCCCATCAAACCTGATGTTAAATCTAGCTCCTACATTCAGAACTGTGGGATTTCAGGCCTATTTCACATTCTAGTGGGCGGAGATCCCAAGGTTTCCAACAGTCACAAAAATGTCCTGCTGAATTACAGGGAAACGTGTAAAAAATGACAAATCTAGATTTTTTTTTTACATATGCTGTTTTGCTGTTGCGCTGTTGCCATAAAGACATGAATATTGAATATTTCACTCAATATACGTGCGATGTAGCTTAGTGCTGCGGCTAGTAGATACAGAATATGCAAGTGACATTGTCCTGCAATATGAAAAAATGCTTTTACTGACTTTGAATCTATTAAGGGAAAACTTAAGTGAAAAATTGAAGTTCAAGGGGTTAAAATCTCCGATTGGCCTGAAATGCCTGCCTTTGGACCATAAGCGGTAACCCCAGTGAACATGGGGAGAATATACAGACTCCACAGAAAAAGGCCCCATTCCAGATTCAAACTCATGAATGACCACCATCTCCTCTTGCTTTGAGAAAACAGCCCAACCCACTGTACCACCATGCCACCCTGCTCCATCATCCACAGGTGCGATTCATCCAGCCTGAACTCTCCTCTTTACCTCTTCTCCAAGACAAATCCCGATCTCCGACTTCAGTCCTCCGTCTGCACTCGGTTACTGGATTTACACGGGGCAAACAGCCACTATTAACCCCAAGTCCTGTTACTGAGTCACCCAGGACAAAGCAGCTGTTATCTGTCTTATATAAATAATGAGTCTCTCCAAGGCGTCCTCGTCAAGCCCACGCTGAGACAAACTGCTGATCCGATGTAATGTTGGGGGAGATTTTAAACACCTCAGCCCAGTCTGATTAACCGCAATGCAGGGAAATAACAGCTCTGAGGGGGAGGACCTGAAATGAATTAACTTAGGAATGACAGTCGAGTTTGTGCCTTTTTTCCAACAGTTTACAGCTGCTCTCCCGACTCAAGGCTGAAGACCCACTGCCCACAGAGGTCCAAACAAGATGCACCTTCAATTACACTGTCTTTCTTTAGTTAGTCTGTCTTTCTTTAACTCTTGAACTGAAATAAATGCCCTGGGAGAGCGTGATTTCGAGTGATATCACTTCAAACTTTTGGCTTTGTCTCAGGGGGAGTCGTTTTCAGAGAACATAAAGTCAAACCTGACTTTTTCCTCAGCTGTCTCAATTCTGAATGATCGTATGAAAACATCTCACATTAATTCTGAAAAAAATAATTGAAACTATGAAACTGAAGCACAACCTTTTTAAAAAGTAGGGACAGTATGGAAAATGCAAGTAAAAGAGGGCAGTTATTTGTGAATAATCTTTGACCTTTATTATAACTGGGCATGACAAGATATTTAATATCTTACTGGATCAACTTAAATTTTTTTTTCTTAATTGAAAATCTCAGGGTTGGAGGGGAAAAAAACTGGGCTTTATTTTCACAGCTCACTTGCAGGTCTCGAGGAGAGAAGTCCCTCATAAGTGCCACATTAGTTGGTTTAAATATAGGCGTTAGAGATCCTTTGCTAGCCTAAACTAAATATTTTATGACAGAAAATTCAAAATTGCAAATATACTAAGTCAGTTGGTGTTTCCCCACAGAAAATGGAGACTCAATAAGGTTTCCTCCTCGACTGACTCACGGGCAGGTTACATCACGGCATTTACGCGTTTATTAGAAGATTAGGACTCGCGGTGGCTGAACTGAGCAGACTTTAACTCAGTTTAGAAGTGTCCAAATGAATTGTCCTCGCTCAAAAGAAAACTTTTTTCACGAGGTTCGAGAGACGGACAGGAGGACGAACGGAAATGCATCCATATATTAGATTTCATGGAAAATGTTGAACGGTTTAGAAGTTCTGGCCCGGAAAAGAAGCGTGACATTCGGGACATGCGGACCAACATACTGTATCTCTCCTCCACTTCATGGAATAATAATAATAATAATAATAATAATAATAATAATAATAATAATAATTTTATTTATCTGAACAATGCATATATTCTTACATAAAATGCAGCTGAAAATGCTTTATAAGCACCAATGCCTTAAGTTTGTCCGCTGCTAGGGGAATGCAATTACACTAGTGCAATGCAAATCAGAACCCACAGCTCCCTCTACTGGAATAAAGGGGGACACCAGCTCACTCCGGGGTGGCCTAGTGACAATAAATATCTCATTATAATCGACCCCGGGGCAGATGATGCTTTACAAATATCTATTACGAATATGCAACATCAGTTGCAGAGCACAATGAAGTCAAGTAAATTAAATGATGGAAATGAATTCTCCAATGCCAAAGACAGCCTGGCGAGGGTAATTACTGCAGTTCTTTAAGTGGATGTTTAAATCATTGAGAAGCCACAAACCGCACTAAAACAGACATAATGGGAACTATTCTGAATAATTCAAACGGAAAATACACCTTTATTTGGGTATTATCGTTGGATGAAAAGAAAACAAACCTCTCTCAATCTGTACAACGCATTGTTCATAAAGACATACGGCGTGTACGCCAAGCTTACGCAAGCTGAGTCAGCTGAGTTGTGATTGGTTGGTTAGGAGCACTATTATTCATTGGACAGTGACATTTTTTTATGTTGCACGCAATAACCGCTTGAAGTCTGAGGCATACGCACCACCATACGCTGGGTATCTTTTCTCGTGGTGCTTCGCCAGGCCGGTACTGCAGCCATCTTCAGTTCCTGCTTATTTTGGGGACGTTTTTTCCTTCAGTCGCCTCTTCAGAATGTAAAATGTATGTTCAGGTGGATTCAGATCAGGTGATAGACTCGGCCAACTGGACCAAAATAAAAAAAATGTTGTCACTGTCCAATGAATGATGGAATTATTATTGCAAATATTCTGAGTCTTATTCTGTGGTATCTTTCAATAAAGTGGTCCTGGGTGTGATCCCTCTTGTGGATCCTCCAAAATGTAATTTGCAATGTTCTCCCTACGTTTGTGGGTTTACTCCCGAAATAAAAACAACTTTGTTGCCAACTCTCCCGAATTTTCCGGGAGTTTTAGTGGCGTATTCACGTTCCTGTGGCTTACTCAGCAATTATTCAATTAACGCGTATTAAAGAGGTCCGCCCACAGAATTGACGTCCTTGTGCGAGGAGGTTTATCAGATTCACGTGTGTTAAGGTGGATTTCACCATTAGTATTGTGGATATCGATTATGACTCCCGACTTTTCACTCTTTTCTTTACTCAGGGGATGGAAGCAATTAAAGATGTTTCACACGGTCTTGTATCATTTAAACAATTTAAACAATCATTAAACCCATGCTTTGCTTCTAACCCCTGAGAAAAAGTAAACCGCGAGAAGCCTCGAGTCATAATCAGTTTCCATATTACTAGTGGTGAAATCCACCGTAACACAAGTGAAGCTGATAAACCTCCATCCGCAAGGACTTCAATTCCACGTGAGAATCTTTTAAATACGCATTGGTTGAACAATTGCTTACTATGGCACGGGAACATGAATATGCCACTAAAACTCCCAGAAAATACGGGAGAGTTGGCAACACTGAAACAAGTAACTCTACAGCTGAAAATTAGAATTAGGTTTATGGAAACATTTATGATTGCTTGTTGTCCTTGTCAGAAAAACGCATAAATAAAAAATGAGTGACAGCTGTGGTACTGAGTGCAGTGACTAGGGCAATATTGGCAAAGCCAGCCAGATTATGGAAACACAGTGAACATTAACACAGTGTGATGTCCCAAAAAATGTCTAGTTGACTGTTGCAGTGAAATATTCTGCTTTTGCACTGAGGCTAAAGGTATCTCATATTGAATGCGGTTCTCTCCAAACTCTGGGCCCGCATAGCAACTTGAATGCCACCTCTTGCAGCTCAAAGACACAACAAGGTATTTGTTTTCCAATGACAGCATTATCAGTCATAAAAGTCAACAAATAAGATTAATTTAGCAGAAATGGTAATTTAGTATACCTCTGACAGGGTAAGATGGAGCAATTGTGTTAAAATGAAACCAGATCTGCTTTCGACCAATTCCAAAATCTCAGTAAAGACATCCGAAAATAAATTGATAGACTGCGTACTACCCTTCAGTGGATACATACACAAATTGATCCACTCAACAGTTTTGTTTTTTAATGAGGTTCAAAAAATTTTTGACACTGTAATAAACAGATTATTTAACATTTCCCCTCTATGGACTACAAGACGTTTCATGACGGTTTCCACAAGAGGGAGACACGCAGCCACACATTCCAATATTGTGCGCTCAAGAAAGAAAGTGACGAGGGCAATTCGATGACAGTGCGACGGTTCAAAATTATGAAAATCTTCAGATTAATGTTGTAATCAGAAATATTTACTTAATGCGGAAATTCATTTTTTAACGTGTTTTCTGAATGATAGAATTAAGACAACAATTTGCGAAGAAATAAAACGTCAGATTGTTTATTGCGGATCAATCAATATTCAATTTCAGACATCTGAGCTAGGACGTCGCCTGCTCTTTAGTCTGTTAACATCTTAAACACACTATTACTAAGATGTTTAATTTTTTCATTAAGTTATTTTTGTGGGTGAGTGTACGGTAAATTACACGACATCAAAACACACAAATCCCATTGTCTTTTAACTAAAGCAGTTACTAGGGTAACGCAAACAAAAGCCAACAAATCATCAAATCTCAGAGGAGGCAAAATGATTCACATAGCCTGGCAGTTACTGCCTTCGTGGGTTAGATTACAGCGACGCTTTTCAAGGAAAAAACGGTGCTGATAGAGGCGAGCTGCTTTAGTAATCATCATATTCCCCCGTGCGATGAGACATGCGCGATTCTGCGGCCACACTAATCAAAGAGAGTGAGTGATGAACATCGCTTGCTGGAATTGAGAAGCTATGGAGAATACTGGAGTGTTGATGGCCAAGCACTTTATCAGAGCGACAGAATGGAAATCCTGGGTACAGCACCGAGATGTTTTCCACCAGCCAAATTTATTTCTGCGTCGTGTCGCGTGTTATCTCAAGGAGACGCGGTGAAACAGAATGATCCGGTTGCGGTACTTGGGCACAGCGCCTCTTAGGCTGTTAATAAGTGTTTCAATTCAGCAATAGGTGTGATGTATGTCTAACCGCTTAGTGATACGATTCCTGGTTTGTTTCCAGGGCAACATAGGCCTATTGCTATTTAGAGAACCAAGTAAGTAAAAGCCATGATTTGAGGTCGATGTGGAACGGGACTGCGTGGAGGAATCCTCATCGCGCGGAGGACAATCCGTAGGAAGCCAGGTCTTCTGCCTAGAACACTTTGGGCTCAATCCATTTGCTAATTTAGTCATACCCTTATCACCCTGTAGCTCATCTTACCTGGAAATCATTAAGGTTCATCATCTTCGAGTACACTTAGCATACCATGTTGGCGCATGTGCCAGCGAGCAGGATTCAATTCAAATTGATGGGCAGCCATATTTGTATGCTGTATCCAGTTTTATGGCATACTCCTGTTCATTCAAAATGCCATTGAGACGGCAGGAAATAGGAGTCAAGAATTTCCCAAAGAAATCTTGAGCACAGGAAAATGGAAAGTCTATGAGTACATCTCAATTCTTTTATTATCCCCCGCCACACGAAGTGGCCGGGGATATTGATTTGACCTCCGTCCGTGCGTGCGTGCGTCCGTCCGGGATAAAGGAGAACAACTTTTCACAAGAAATATTCGAGATAGGATAACCAAATTTGGCATATAGGTTCAGACCATGAAGGCCTTGATCGAGTTCGAAAAATGAGACCAGCGATTATTTTTTCCAGAGTTATTGCCCTTCATTCGCATTTTTGAACTCTGACTACGGTGTCTATAAAGGAGAACAACTTTTCACAAGAAATATTCCAGATAGGATAACCACATTTGGTGTGTAGCTTAAGACCATAAAGACCTTGATCGAGTTCGAAAATGAGACACAGCGTGATTATTTCTCCCGGAGTTATTGCCCTTGATTTTTTTTTTTTTTTCAACTCTGTTCACAGTATATGTAAAGGGGAACTACTTTTCACGGGAAATATTCCAGATAGGATAACCAAATTTGGTGTGTAGCTTAAGACCATAAAGACCCTGATGGAGTTCGAAAATAAGAAGCACGCTATTATTTTTCCCACACTTATTGCCCTTGTGGCACTTCTGGGAGCCTCTGTTCATAGTATCTTTAAAGAAGACATTTTGGCGGGGGATGTTGTTGACCATGTCTACTTGTTTGATATTTCCTCACTCCCTGATCCTCGCTAGAACTGGAAGTTGTTCCGGAGCCGCCATCTTGTTGGCCATCTCAAAGCTCTTATTTTTGCTGCTAGGAGCAAGAAGTGAGCACTGAGGAGCCATGCGAAAGGATACACGTGAGCAGCCTTGCTGGAGGACTATCAACTGAAAGCCACTGCGTCAATCGATAACAACAAATGCTGGCCGCAGATCAAGCTGTGCGGCATCGTCACAAATGGGCGTCATTTCTCGTGACGCTACGGAGGAAAGGACTTCTCATTTCTCGATAAATATATTTCCCTGCGTCTTCTTTACTTGCGTCTCTCAGTGCCTCTCCGGTGGGAGGGACCATGATGCTAGGAAAAGCCTTGAGGGAGGGAAACATGGATGTAATTTAACAGAACTATGATGAACCCAACTTTGACAGAAGTATTCTTCGTCTTGACACACAATGTATGACATGATTTACCTGTGGCTCTACCTCCCTAAGCCACGCACCTGATATCTTTCTAAGTGCCGTCATGTCGAACTGCCATTTAACACGTTGACTGCCAACTACGAGATAATTCGTAATGGCGGGACTTGAAAATTCGGGGAAAATTATCCATCCCTTTATTTGATGGCAATTAGTCCTGGCTAATTCTAGATGGTTTTCCTTTATAAGCACGTTTTCCAATTCGAGAATAATCAAGTGGCAATTGAAGACACGGCTTCTCTCCCCCATGCGATCTAACAACAAATAATGGGCTACATTCAGTAGAGAAAATAATTTAATTATAATTAGGTCTATGCACTGGCACTCAGCAACGTTAATTTTTTTTTTTTCCAGCAAGAGCGGCATTTCAGAACTCTTCAGCGAATTAAGGTAATTCTGGTGACAAGTATACATGGTTTCCTCCGTTTACATTTTCCAGTCTGACAGCCGTCTATTTTTTACAGCAAGTTGCGTGACCGTGCTGCAAAAACAGGTGTAGGTACTTGTCGCCGAAATTACCTTCATTCGCAAATAAGTTATGAAATGCCGCTCTCGCTGGAAAAAAAAAAAAAAAAAAAAAAATAACGTTGCTGAGTGCCAGTGCATAGACCTAATTATAATTAAATTATTTTCTCTACTGAATGTAGCCCATTATTTGTTGTTAGATCGCATGGGGGAGAGAAGCCGTGTCTTCAATTGCCACTTGATTATTCTCGAATTGGAAAACGTGCTTATAAAGGAAAACCATCTAGAATTAGCCAGAACTAATTGCCATCAATAAAGGGATGGATAATTTTCCCCGAATTTTCAAGTCCCGCCATTACGAATTATCTCGTAGTTGGCAGTCAACGTGTTAAAAGAGCCAGAATGTTCCATTTTGACTACCCACAGCACTCCAATCTCCCAGTCCATCCTTCCTGTCCTCACTTCCTGTCCTTGTCTCCCCCCACCCCAGGCAAAAGCAAAGTCTGTCTCAAGCCCATGTGACTCATCAGGCTGGTGCTTAACTCCAGTTTCTGTAGGATGAAGTGATTAGGAGTATTGCTACTCCCCCTGGACAGGATGCTAGTCCATCACAGGTACTCCCCCAGCTCTTAGTCAGGTTTCCCTGACAATTTTCTGGTACACAATTATACACCTGGGTAGAGTGGGACGCTGTGGGAGTAGAGTGTTTTTGCCCAAAAACACGCCACAAAAGCCATGTCAAGGACTTGAACTCAGGACCTTTTGATCCCAGGTCAAGCACACTTAACCATTTCGCCCCCACGTCCTCCCCCGAACCCCTCCATGACTCAAGTGATGACCCAAGATGGAGGGTATAAAGACAGGAAGTGGGATGAGAAATAGAGCATTTGGAAAGTGCCCTGCATACGTCAACCCTCCGCCTTCCCAAAAAGCTTTAAGCCCAGGGGGTAGCGTGGGTGATTCTGGCAGAATGGACTGCTGCAAACCTCCACAGCTTCAGCTGACAAAGAGAAAAGCCGATACGCCATTTTAATTTGTAAGAACACGACCACTTCAAACAGCTCACGCCAAATCAAATAGATGGGAACAGTATTTGATTTAGCACTCCTGAACAAAGGACTGCTGAGAGATTCTCACCAGAGCAGAAATGGTTTTGAGAGGCAGAAATCCTCACAGAAATTAGAGCGCCCAAACCAGCCAGCTGTAGAACTGAAAGAAATGTAATTCTTGATTTGACATAGCTAATCATTATCTGACGCCGTTAATCATATTAATGCTTTTTTTGTTTTATATGGGCAGCACAAAACCTCCACTTGTCCAGAAGATTTCTCTTTGACAGTTACCCACAAATTTCGAAAGACCCCCATGTAATAGTCTGTCTCAAATTTTAAGTCTTTGAACCAAAAAATTTTTTTTTTTTTTTTTTTCATTTGATTTGGATGGAAGACACAAATTAATTTAAGCCTGTTTGGTGGAGGTACACCACTTTACAAGGGGGCGGCATGGCTCAGGAGGCAGAGCGGGTGGTCTAGGAATCAGAGGGTTCCTGGTTCGATCCCTGGCTCCTCCAGAGAACGTGTTGAAGTGTCCTTGAGCAAGACACTGAACGCCACACTGATTCTGATGTGCAGGTTGGCACCTTGCATAGCAGCCACCGCGATCAGAGAGGCAAAACTGTAAAGCGCTCCCACTGCTGCTCAGAACTTGTGAGGACAAAATATAGATGGCAGCCATGTCATTACCGAGAAAGCAACATCATCATCATTCCAGAAGCCATCCATTGTGAAAACAAATGTATTGACGTGGGATGACAATTATCCCCCAAAATCACAAAGAGATTAGCTCTGACCTGGTCTTCCGATATTTGAAAGCCCAGGAAAATGCCAGGAGGCCAGGGCTGTGTTTCCTGAAAGCCTCTTAATGCGAAGAACCTCTTCAGCTGGCTCGTACGAACATTCTTGGGAACAATGATGCTTTTGCAAAGACCTTGACAGCTCAACTGTCTCTAGCCAGGATAACCTAGTGGCAGGTGGCTTGACTGGTGACTGAAGAGCTGCTGGTTCACGACTCCAGTGGGGTTTGTGATTCCGACGTGATCTGGAGAGATGAAGTTGGGAAGAACTCTGCTGTTGGGCCCTAGAGCAAGGCCCTTAACCCCAAAACTGCTTCAGGGGCTTTACACCTGTTTCTCTCTATCTACCTAAAATTTCCCCCAGGGCGTTCTTGAAAAAGAGAAAGATGTTTTCAATGGAACTTTCCCTGGTAAAATAACGATTGAAAAAAAGAATTAAATCCGAAGCTACGAATCCTCTTGACCATTCGCTCTAGGCCAAAAATGTCTGAGATCCCTCTCACATGCTGTCTATGCATGTGCTATGAATGCACTCGTACATGTAATCCTTTCATAAAAGCCGCATCTGAATTTGCATACAACCACTCTATTGGTGCCTAAATGGCTATGTTTCTTGCATGTCCATATTGCAGCTCACAGCATATTGTTTTTGCTGGGACTGGTTCAGATACAACTCTGTTCAGTTTGCAGTTTATTAGAAATTATTACGAACAGCGTCTCTATTGGCAATCCAAGTGTCCGTCTGTTGCTGTTGGAGAGCTTTAACTTGCGGTCGCACTGTACACTATTTTTTGGTGTTTGGCATATGTTCTCATAATTTATGACACAGTTCCCTCGCCATCTTAAATAATTCTGTTGTTTATGCGGCCGACGAACCAGCAATCCGGGCACCAACCATCTGCCCTCTTGGAACTGCCAGTGTCCTCATCATGTTTTTGAGACAAAGTACTGCTGGTCGGACATTTTGGAGCAAGCACATGCTACTAATTAGCATTCAAATCAATGAAAAGGACCCGTGTTAATGCCTTTGTAATTTTATGCAATTAATTCTTTTGTGCACAGACTGAAGCATACCGGAGCGTTATTAATCTAATTTCACCCGGCTGATTAGAGTCACCTGCTTTCTACATGTCACATCCCTTTTACAGAGCATTTCCTTCTGCAACCTTTTGGGCCCCATACATATCCATTGTGGGCACATTCCGGCAAACTGCCGCCATTGTGGCGGAATTGTAGTGAGGTAACATTTTTTTTTTTCCAAACGAAACATGTCACCGTGGAGACAGCCTGACTTGAGACACATTTAAAAATGGCTAATATTATACTGTCCCTGGGTCTAGCTGGACATGCGGATGAAATCAGAAGATGATCTCGATACGATGGTCACGTGTGGCGACGGCACTTTGAAGTCCTCGACCAGAGCAGTTGCTAAGGAACAAAGGAGTCCTGAAGTGGTGAACGAGGGAGAGAGTTGAATGACAACAACATATTATTTCATGCCGGAGAAAATGAGTGGCAGTTTCAGGGCAATTCTCTGGCTGTTAAATAGACTCTTGATTCATTCATCAGAAAATGTATTCACTTTTTCAACTGGCAGGAATATTCAATCTTCCAGACAATTGGAAATAAAATAAAATCAACAAGGTACTACAACTCACAAGGAACTCACTTGCAATAAAGTGACAGGGCATCACACCACACAGTCTCTCACACACAATATTTCTACAGTATTATCCATTGTCAGTATTCTGTAGAATGAAATATTATAC
Organism: Gymnothorax javanicus; assembly: GCA_029692085.1. NCBI lineage: Eukaryota > Metazoa > Chordata > Actinopteri > Anguilliformes > Muraenidae > Gymnothorax > Gymnothorax javanicus. The sequence goes on along the minus strand of CM056198.1, from coordinate 9,479,368 downwards.
TGCGTTGACCTTAAAAAGTGATTTGGATAAGCTAAAGTGTTTAATGCATTTTAGCATGCATACTCCTCAGTTGAGGCGTAGCCAGTGGGGGGGCAAAGACACGTCACTTTATGACAATAATTAGTCCTGGCTAGTTCTCAATCATTTTCCTTTATTGACGCGTTTTCCAATTATTGTAATTTGCAACTGAAGACACGGTTTCTCTCCATATGCGATCTAACAGAGATTAAACCATGGGCAAAATTCAGTACAGTTGCAGAACAAGAACAGAGAATTGGGTTGCACAAAACATCTGTTTAAAACAATTTTTAGTCCTGACCTGTTCTCAGTCATTTTCATAACAGAAGGTTCACTCCGAGAGCACTCCACACTTAACAGGTGCTGCTTGTTCTCCCTGATTAGGTAAGACGACAATCATTCCTCTGGACTCGTATTTGCTGTATTTAAATCAACGTCATTCAAAATTGCATACCTGCGCAAATAGCTTGAGCCGCATGCTTTTTATAGCCTGTTTAACTGCTGAGTGCCACTTTTTTTAATCAACCCACGCAATATTGAGGGTGAAAGTCCATGTTTCACTGGAACACGGATCAGTTCAATCAACGCGAAGCATTGGCCTATTAATAAGTATATTATTTTGCTGTACTGAATTTAGCCCATGATTTCATCGTTGTTACATCGCATATGGAGAGAAACCGTGTCTTCAGTTGCCAACTACGATAACTGGAAAATGCGTCAATAAAGGAAAATGATTGAGAACTAGTATTTAAACTGTATTTAAACCAAAACTTACAGTAGGATCCAGTGTTATGATCCATTCCAGGAATCAAGTGCGGCGGCAGAGTACAATCCAATACGTAAGGGATAATGCCCGACGAGGTGTCCATTATCAGAAATTAATGGACGACGCGGAGGCGTGAACCGTCCGACGCGAAGCGGAGGACGGTTGTTTCCGCGAAGTCCATTCATTTCTGATAATGGACACCTCGAAGGGCATTATCCCGCTTATACCATGGTCACTTACGAAAGAAATAAATATTAAATCAATTATTAATACGTTAATGTTGTTTTTTTACCGTTTTACCGTTAAAATCGTAAGTTTATCTCTCGTTGTGATGCGTTGCCAAGGTAACCGGCTCTGGCCACAGAACCTGCAGCTTGGTCGGCCGCAGCTTTCTGTTGCCACGGTTACCAACTAGCGTTTGAGCCAGCGCAATAATTTAGAACAATCAGGCTATTTTACCGGAACTTTTTTATAGGTGTCCTACAACACTTTTTAACGGACACACTGCAGCCAATCAGAATCGAGTATTCACCCAGACCATGGTATAATAGGGTTTATTGATGGTAATACGGTAACAGTTGGATGGAGATCAGAAGACGAGGGCGCAGATCAGTTCAGATGATGTGGGCGAAGCAGGGCAAAGCCCATCTCTGGCCAGTGGGTTTTTGGGATGACTGCCAGGTGTAGTGCAACAGAGCAGGACTATCCACGAGGAGGATGGAGTGGCTTGAGAGGAATTTGGTTCTAGTCCTCATGACAGTAGAAGGATTGGGAGCTTGTTCCTAACAAAGTGGACAGAGGAGCATACTTGGACAAGATTAACAAGAACGCGGTGTCAGTGCTGGACCCTGCAAAGGCTTGGGAGCTTGTTCCTATTAAACTGGACAATGTAGCTGACTTGAACTGGGTTAACTTGAACATGGTCCCGATGCTGGGCCCTGAGTAGGCTAGAGAGATTGATCTAATGAACTAAGTAAAGCCACTTTCACACAGGACGCGGAACAAATTTTTCGCAGGACAGATTACATTCAAAGTCAATGCAAAGACGCAAATACGTATATTCGCGTCTTTGCATTGACTTTGAATGTAATCTGTCGTGCGAAAAATTCGTTTCGCGTCCGGTGTGAAAGCGGCTTAAGGAGGAAGGCTTCCGCATGTTTAGCTTTCGGAGGATGAAGCGCTTTCACTAGGAATATTGACTGGTTCAAAGTATGAATAGCAAATTACAATCCAGCAACTTGCAGCTCAAAGAAGGGAGTTTAAATGCATGTCACATGTTCAACAAGAAGTAACCATGAAACAAAACACGGCCGAGGAGGGAACTAGATGCAAGACATGTACCAATCAAAGGAGACATTAATCCTAATGGACACGCAAGTCGCTGAATGGGAAATATTTGTTCAATAGTAGAAATTGTTTGCCAAATGCATGAAAAGATTATTCAATATCACCTATACTGAATGTTTGAAATGTTAAAGAAAAAAAAAACTTGTCTTTGAATCTGAGATAACACACTAATATTGAGCTCTTAATTTATGAGCTTGTGACTGTACTCTTGTTTTTTCCCTGTGAAATAATTCCTCTTAAGATTTTGTTTTCTTTTTTCTCTTAATTGCTTAATTATTTTGAGCACATTAGTGTCTGCAGAATGTTAGTTGTTTGTTCGACCATATCAGGGCATCAGGACCCTCATGGGTCAGACCAATTTTTATTTTTCTTTCTTTATTTATTTATTTATTGGTCACGCTTTATATGAAGTGTTGCTCATAAAGGCTTTATACCAGTGGCGGTTCTAGAACGGGGAATTGGGGGGGTGCAGACACGTCCCTTTATGACAGTTAGTTCTGGCTAGTTCTGAATCATTTTCCTTTACTGACGCGTTTTCCAATTATCGTAATTGGCAACTGAAGACTCGGTTTCACTCCATATGCGATGGAACAGCGATGAAATCATGGGCTAAATTCAGTACTATGGCGGAACCAGAACTGAGAATTGCGACAAAACACCCGTTTAAAACAGTTATTAGTCCTAACCTGTTCTCAGTCATTTTCATGATTAACAAAAGGTTCACTCCGAGAGCACTCCACACTTAACAGGTGCTGCTTGTTCTCCCCGATTATGTAAGACGACAATCATTCATCTGGACGCGTATTTGCTGTACTTAAATCAACGTTATTCAAATGTGCATAGGTGTCGACTCTCACGCAAATAGCTACAGCAGCACGCTGCCTATTTAACTGCAGAGTGCCACTTTTTTTTTTTTAAATCAACCCACGCAATACCGAGAGTGAAAGGCGATATTTCATTGGAACGCGGACCTGATCAATCAACACGAAGCACTGGCCTATTAATAAGTAAATTATTTTTCTGTACTAAATTTCGCCCATGATTTCATCGCTGTTAGATCGCATATGGAGAGAAACGGCGTGTCTTCAGTTGCCAATTATACGATAATTGGAAAACGCGTCAGTAAAGGAAAATGATTCAGAACTAGCCAGGACTAATTGTCATAAAGGGAGGTGTCTGCGCCCCCCCAGTTCCCGGTTCTAGAACCGCCACTGCATGTATAATGCCTTCATACATGAGACATAATGTCCTCATAAATCATGCATAAGCAAATTTCATGCTTTGTAAAGGGTGAAATATCACATCCTTATTCAGCATGTGATGCCAGTTGTGACAATGACAATGTCACTCAGCTGACAATGTCACCCTTTATAGTATTTAGCCAATAGCTAAGTGACATTGTCAGTTATAACACATCTGGCATCACATGCTGAATAAGGATGTGTTATTTCACCCTTCACAAAGCATGACTTTTGCTTATGTATGATTTATGAAGACATTATGTCTCATTTATGAATGCATCATACATGCTGTATAAAGCCTTTATGAGCAACACTTCATCGAAAGTGTGACCTATTTATTTATCGAAGTGTGTGGTTAGTGTTCCCTTTCATTCTTCATGGTAGATGCTCAATGCATCCATATGAACCAAAAATAATACTTCCATGATTGAGTCAGTTTTTGTGACACTGCCTTCAAGCAAAGTCATGACCACCCTGGACCAAGGAGTGTCTACATAGCTTTGGCCAATTAGATTACGCAGATACAGTGAGGCACATTCTGTTCTGGCACTGGCACAGATCATCTCTCCGTTAGAGAAGGCTGTGTTCCAGCTCAGGCCTTGAGGCTTTGTTTTTTTCCCTTCTCTGTAAATCTCATGTCCGAAAAACTGAATTCCTCCATCTCAAGATGAGGGGCGAAAAAAATGTCTTTGTGACACCGAACAGGTCTCTCTCGTGGTGAAAATGCTTCTGTGAGATAATGCCTGAGGATTCCATCAAAAGTTGCTAAGCAACCACGACCACCGTCTTCTCAAGCTCCATGAGTACACAGTATGGAACTCTAGCCACTTTTAAGGGTTTAGAGTAGAGAAGACCATTGGCAAGAGGTATTTCATTTCCAATCCCGCTCAGGACACTGCTATTTTTCCCCCCTTGAGCAAAGAGCTGAACTTGAACTATTCCAGCTCGAATCATGCCTCTGTCAATCGACAGTGTATAAAATGTAAGCCCTGTTTAAATGGACCCGATATCGACTAGCTATGGCAAAGGTCATCAAATCACGGTCCTCAAAGTCTGAGAACTACTGATTTTTCGCCCTCCTTCACCAGGTAGTCAGGTGTAGGGTCAGTCTGGCCGATCAAAAATCCCTAATTGTTCAGTTAATTAGTCAACTACCTGAGAGAAACGAAAACCATGGCTGGATTTTTGATCGAAGGTCCGTACGTGGTGATCCCTGAGCAAGTCATTTAATGCAATGTACTCACTATGGTTTGCACAGGGCAAAAAATACAAGTGTTTACCGCAAGAAAAATAGTTTCATTCCCAGTGATGACAGTTAGAATTCTCAATTTTGAATTTTTTTCTCTTCTTTTCTCCCATCAACTGCAAAATCTACAGTTTCCCCTCGAGCAGTTAGCTTGTACACGGCCCACCCACACAAACAAAACACTCCTCTGATGTGTCCGTCAGCGGTGTCTTGCACTACACACCACGGACCTTAGTTCCACAGGCAGCTTACAGCGATCAGAAGAGAAGCATTTTTATCTTGGTGATAAAGACCGGAGTCCTCCGGGAGCTTCGCGTTCAGCCCTGAAAGAAGGTAAAGCTGCAGAGGAAAATTGGGCTAATTTACCCGAACAAGACCTCAGCTGAACTTGGGCAATTGTGTTCAACCCACAGCGAGCTAATGGCTCAGGGCAAGGCTTTTACCTCTTTTCTATGGGCAGTGTAAGCTGCATTAGCGCTGAGCGCCCCCAGGAAATGTGGAAAATGAGACAGCCTGCTGGGTCGCTTTCACAGACATGACCAATCGCTCCGTGGGCATGAGAGTACATGATTGTGCAAGTCCAGACCGGTGACATTTCCCAAAGGAAAAACACATTATATGAAGTCGACACCGAGGTATGCAAGATATTATAATGAACTTTATTTGTGCAGCGACTTTCAAACAACGAACAGTATGTGGCTCGAAGTGCTTTACATAAAAACAAAATTAAAATGCAAATATAGATCAAAATAGAGAAGGGTCAACCATAAAATAAACGTAGTGATTGAAATCCATACGGTTCAGTTTAACAAACGTAGCGGCATAAAACAAAACTTTAAAATGAAAAGCCTATATTTAAAAAACTGTAAATGTGCTACTACAACTACTACTACTACTACTACTACTACTACTAATACTAATACTGCTATTAATAATAATATAAAATAGAATCATATGAATTTCTCCCAAGAGTAAATTTGGCATTGCCATCAGAAGTTCCCTGTTGAATCACAAATTCAGGTTTTTGGTACATTATTACAGTGGCTCTCTACCATTTTACCCCGAGCGACCCCTCTTCCCAAAGACATGATGTCCTGTCAGCCTGTCACAATAAGGACTCCCATCTCTGCATAGTCCAATACAGTCAGTCAAACTATCTCTATTTATTGTAACTCCATAGAGGTGATTATGGCACTGTAAGTTGGCCATAAAAATATTATGACTAACATATGAGAGACTGACATCCACAGCTGGGTAAAGTTATTGTATCTTAAATTGTAATTGCTTACTTTGTGTGACTTACTCACAGCGCAACTGAATAATTGTTTTGGTTTTGATCTTATGTGACTGAGGCTTTCAGTACCTTCCGGTCACCTCAAGGGCCCTGGGCAACTTCTTCTGGCCCCATTTCAGGCCCCGGACTCAGTGTAAGTAGTGTCCCCTGCTATACCAAAAATATCAACTGCACCATAATACTGCCTGCTATACCAAAATACCCACTGCATTATAGTACCCTATGCTGAGACAAAATACCCGCTGCATTATAGTACCCGATGATATACCAAAATCAACCCTGCACTATAGTACCCCATGTCGTGACAAAATACCCACTGCAATATGGTCCCTTATGCTTTACCAGAATTCCCACTGTACAACGGTACCCCATGCTGTACTGAAATTTACCACACTAAATTACCTCATGGTTTACTAAAAACCACTGCAATATAGTACCCCATGCTAAACTAATAAACCTCTGTACTATAGCACTCCACGTTATACTAAAACCCACCACTCTATAGTACCCCATGCTTTACTAAAAACAACTGCAGTATAGTATCCCATGCTAAAGCAATAAACCTCTGTACTATAGTACCCCATGCTACACTATAAACCGCTGCACTATAGTACCCCATACACTGCTAAGAACCACAAGGCTATAGTACCCCATTCTATACAAAAACAACTCTGCACTAAAAACATTAAAACACTCACAGATGCAGTGAATAATGTAGATTATTTCATCACAACAGCACATGACCACTTCTGCAGACAGGTCTTAGACAGTATTAGAACATTTGAAGACCACAAAGGAAAAACGATCAGAGTCCAAATTTAGCATTTTTGTGTATTTTATATATTATTATAATATTTATAATAATAAATCCATAATATTATATATTATAATAAAATTTTATATATTTTATGTTTTTTGCATATTTATTTCAGTGCTTTGTTTCTAAGATTGTTTTGAATTTTTAATTCATTATTTCTCCACAACGTGAAAATGTGACTGATCATTTTTCCATTGTGGTCTTCATTTGGTTCTCATATTCAATGAGTTAGAAGTGGAGAAATGGGAGCTGAATGACTTTGACGAGGGCCAAATCGTTTCGGTCTGACAAATAGGTTAGAGCATCTCTGAAGTGGCGAGACCTCTGGGGTGCCCCCTGTCGGCAGAGGTTAGAACCTACTGACGGCGGTCCAAGGAGGGACAAACCATGAACTGGAGGCAGGGTGTTTTGCGCCCATGGCTCATCGATGCACAAGGGCTGTGAAAGCCAACCTGTCTGGTCCACACCGACAGAAGGGCAGCTGTGGCACAAGTAGTTAACCCTTTCAGCGCCGTGGGCAACCACATTTGCCCAATGATGTAAGATATCAAAGTCAGCTGCTGTTGAAAACCTATCATGTTGCAACTTGTGGGAGCTCTTTTAAACAAGTTGCCACATGATAGGTTTTCAACAGCTCAGGATAACTGCATTTTTAATTCCTTGAAAATGTATTTGGCGTTCAAAGGGTTAAGAATTTCAGTAACATTTGCATAAGGAATCTGTCAGAACTCACGGTGTATCATGACCCCGCTGTGCTTTGGACTTTTTAGCTTACAGACCGGTCAAAGTGCCCGCTCAAACCCTGATCCACCTCTAACAGTGCCCTCAACGGGCACGTGAGCTCCAGAACTGGACTTTGGAGCAGTTGAATAAGGTCGCCCGGTCTGGTTAGTCCCAATTTCTTTTACATCATATGCTTGGGTAGAGTACGTGTGCACCACTTACCTGGGAAGAGATGGCATAAGGATGCATTGTGGAAGGAAGACAAGTTTGGGAATCGAGGAGCCCTGACAGCGGGAGGGAGACCTTCACTATATTAGGCAGTTGGATTTAATCTTGTGGCTGATCGGTGTAGTACCCCATGCTATACTAAAATCACTGCAGTATAATACTCCATGCTGTACTAAAAACCACCACACTACAGTACCCCATGCAATACAAAAAGAAAAATCACTGTAATATAGTACCCCATACGATACTAATTTCTGCAGCATTATAGTACCCCTTGCCATGCTGAAACCACTGAATTATAGTACCAAATACCACATTAAATACTGTTCAACTATAGTACTCAGTGCCATATAGAGAACCAGTGCCCTATAGTACCGTCCGTTGGCAATTCACTCACTGGACAGTGTCAGTGCAGGACAGCCAATGGCTGGTGGTAAGAGTTTGTTGGGTGGTGGATCAAAGTAACCTCGACACTGACATGAGCTGCACTCAGAGTGATGCCCGGGCTGTGATCCGAGATAGAGGAGCTTTCATCAGCCTCTTCTCATAGTACACACACTCTCACAGGGGGGTCGCAGTAGTGTTTGGGAATAAAAAGCAGTTTGTGCATGTGTGTGCGTGTGTGTGCGAGAACCTGTGTGTGTGTGTGAGTATGTTTGTGAGTGTGTACGTGTGTGTGAGTGCGCTTGTGAGTACGTGTGTGTGTGTGGGTGCGTGTGTATGTGTGTATGAGTACATGTGTGTGAGTGTATGTGTGTGTTTGTGTGTGTGTGTGCGTGTGTGTGTGTGTGAGAGTACGTGAGTGCATGTGTGTGTGTGTGTGTGTGTGTGTGTGAGAGAGAGTACGTGTGTGCATGTGCATGTGTGTGTGTGTGTGTGTGTGTGTGTGTGAGTAGGTCTGTGTGTGTGAGCGTGTGTGTGTGTGTGTGTGTGTGTGTTCGCGCGTCGGCTGTCTTGTTTCGAACAGCCCTGCCTCTCACATCGCCTCCAGTTCCCCAGCTGCTCAGCTGCCTCCTGTCATGCATTAGCACAAGCTGCAGAGTCATCAGCACAGTGGCCTCCCTCACCCATGACCCGCACCCGCACTTCCACACAGAGCCATGAAACAGCTGACCTCACCTGGGATAACTCCTAAAAACCCCAGACAGGATCACAGGCTCTCCATCTCTGCTCAACTCAAAGGACCCATTCCAATGACGTCACTCGCACAGAGTCGCGCAGGTGCATTCACCGGACAGCGCGTTCATCGAGGCGAACTTCTGCGGCAGGCTATGTTTGCAATGAACAGAAACAGCGACTTTTCAGTCTTCGTGTTAAGTCTAAAAACTTGGTTCACGCACGCGATTGCTGTGCGTTTGAAAAAGTGATGGGAAATCCCTAGAATGGACAGATCTCAAGGGAGGAGGTCTAACATTGCAAAGAGTGCATCAGGTATTATATTAGATTATTAGATGCATTATATTAGATTTGTCTTATAGGGATGAAGTAAGGGTGGTTGTTCATTCTTTCCACTTGAATCTCAAGTACCAGAAGTACGCAGCAAAATGGAGCACGTAAGATTTTCTGACAGCGTTTCCCATGCCAACTTAAATTAAATTAAATGAAAGGCCATTTTCAAAGAAAAAAAAGATGCTGTTTGCAAATTTAAGGACTTTTTTCCGAGTAAACAAGGCATTTTTGAATAAACTTGTAAATCATGGAGAAAGAGACAGCCTTGGGGGGGGGGGGGGGCATCAATGCTGAAATCAAAACAATTTAGAATCTATTTTAAAGCAAATTAGATTGAAAGCGGCAATGTGCAGAGATAGATTCTGGGAGTGGAATAAAAGGAATAAAAGGCAATTTATTTTCTGAGTTACTGACTTTGGGTTTACACATCAGAAATGATCAAGTAATGGACGGCAAATTCACGGCCATACACAGTGTTAACCTTTTGAGCGCCGAATACATTTTCAAGGAATTAAAAATTTAGTTATCCTGAGCTGTTGAAAACCTATCATGTGGCAACTCTTTTAAACAAGTTGCCACATGATAGGTTTTCAACTGCATCTGATTTTGATATCTTACATCATTGGGCAACTATATAGTTGCCCACGGCGCTGAAAGGGTTAAGTTACTGTTCAGTCCTGCTAGCCATTTATCTTCAATAGATAGTGTTATATGCCGACTAGTGACCATAGTAACATCCAGTGTAGAGTGGTAAATTTCCTCAGCAAGTTTGTCAGATAGGCAAATTTATCAAGAACAAAAAAAAGGAAAGAAATTCCCGAATTTGGCCAGGGAGGACCTCAGGCAGACAACCTTTGATTTTTTTTGGGTGAAGTCAGTTCCTTTGGGACAGGTTTGAAAGATTTCCAATAAAACTACCTAAAATTCTGAAAACTACCTTAGATGTTACTTTTAGCATTTGTCATGAATCTCTTCTGTATTTCTCTATACAAAATATGTTGCCTAGTAAAATACTTTGAAAATTTAGGACCTTCAAACACATCAAGAACCCGCTCAACCTCACCCTGATGGCATGTTCATGTAAAACGGGACAGCTAGTGTATTAAAATGGGATACAAGGCTGGACTGGTAATCCGGTGTCCCGGGCAATGCCCAGTGGGCCGACACACATTTTGGGCCGATGCAATCATAGTTTATAAAATTGTAATAACATCGATAATTTTGAACGACCACACCGGCCTTTAAAACACAGAAAGCGGCCCATTGGTTCATTTTCTACACAGGGCTGGCCCAATGAAATGTCTGAGCCCTCCCTCCTCAGGGAAATAAAAACGCAATTGCATACGGCCGGTTGGTAGCCAGTGGCCTACATTAAGGCGAGCAAACAGCAGGATGTTTTCAGGTAATTCGAAGTGGAATCTCATACAGAGAAAATCAATACATAACTCGACGTATGTCGATGGCGCGCCATCGCAAATCTCCGCGCTCCGCAATGTTATGGGAGTAGCAGTAATGTGTCAGAGGGCAATTCACTGAACTGGCATTCTGCCGTACAAATATAAACTGCTTGTTGCAGTGACAAAGCACTGATACTGATCAGAGTTATAGCAATGTGATATAGTTGGTTAGTTGGATAGAGTACTTTTTGAGTGTCTGTTGAGGGCATAATTTACTCTTCATTTTGAAATTAGAGTATTATGAAAGGAAAGGATGTATGGTACAGTGATTGGCACACCTGACGCCATTTGACCTAGAAAACGGTCAAAACAAGGTCAAATCAAAAACCCGTCTGATATGTGATGAAGGGTCATCCCATGCACCTCCCATAAAAATTTGAGCGTCCTAGCTCACTGCATGAGGTAGATACGGCCATTTTTCTTTTTTTCACAAAAAGCCTCCTAGTGGCCAAAATATGAATCACAGGATGGCAATTTTTGGCATGCAATTTGCTATCACCAAGATACATATCCAGACCAACTGGCAGCCTTCTACTGCAATGGCTGGTAAAAGTGGAGTTTCAGATGCAGCGGCAGGCGAAGGTGCAGCAAGCCCGGAGCCGGCGCAGCTGAAAGTGATAGATCAAAAATTGGAAGGGCAAGGAGCTCGCGTTTCTGAATACACAAAAGACTTAAGTGCCAGAAATGAAGCGAGCAACCACAGAGGAAAAGAAATCTCAATAAACGAGAAAACAACAAGGCACTAGACAAGTGTGCCATAAAAACCTAAAGAAGCAAAGCTTCCCAGAAATAAAGATAATACATATACTGGCAATCCCTGACAAAAGATTTCTCGAGCCGAAGCGAGTAAAATAACATCAGACACTCCAGCAAAGGAGGCGTGGCGACCTCCGGCTTAAATAGACTCCGCGGAAGGACCGCCCAGAAATAATCAGCCAGCTGGGTAAAAAATCCGATGGGGAAGAAAACGATGTCGTCAGGGACGAGGGTAACAAAGAAAGCAAAAAGCACATACACAAACCATGACATTTACATTGAGTAATAATAAAAACGTGCCATCCTTTTCAACGATTGGCACACCTGACGCCATTTGACCCAGAAAACGGTCAAAATGAGGTCAAATCAAAAATCCGTCTGATATGTGATGAAAGGTCATCCCGTGCAGCTCCCATAAACTTTTGAGCGTCCTAGCTCAATGCATAAGGAACTTATGGCCATTTTTCAATTTTCACAAAAAGGCCCCTGGTGGCCAGAAGAGGTAATGAAATTAAATTCTAAACGCGTTGTGCAACCCTCTGGGTCACTACCTTACACACACCAAAGTTTCAGGTTGGTTGGTCTAACAGCCTAGGAGGAGTTACTGTTTCGGACAGACGGACAGACGGACGGGCAGACGCCGAACTGTACTACAAGATCTCCTCGCTTTTTTCGGAAGCGCGGAGATAATAATCAGTGTCCACCTCCTCTTGTATTATGTTACATAGAGCTCTCCCAGAGATTTTTTTGCATTACTTCAATTCGGTGACGCATGCTTTATATACCATTTTTTATTCTTCTACTTCACTATTCCGATTATCTTGCATCTTGGACATTTTTCAGTATCTATTTATATATTTGTTTTATGATATAGGAATTACCGAAGAAACTGTATTCTTGCAGATAAAAAAATGATGCAAAGGCTTAAGCCATGTACAGTTTATTTAATGTTGTTGTTTCGTCCTAAAAGTTTAATAAGGCAGGCTTGCTGGGAAAAGTGTTTGACCAATGGCCTTGCTTGTCCCCAGTTGCGTTAACAGTCAAAAAATGCGTTTGAACAACAGACTGTATAAAAAGATGGACGACGCAACCATGACGTCACCCATTGGTTTCAGCATAGAGACGACCGGTTCAACGTCACCAAGAGCTCAGCGCAAAGGCCACGCCCCTTTTTGGGGGAAAACAAACGCCCTTATGCTTTGAAATCAATGAGAAATAAGCGCGATAATTGAGCAGTAAAATGCCCAAAAGTTGTTGTGTGCCGGGTTGCACCTCCAGTAAAATGATCAGTCCGGACCTCAGGTTCCCCATCCTACCTGGAAAAGGGAAGAATAAAAAAAATAGAGTTAAGAGAAGATGAATAGTAAAAGCCATGTATCCAGTGTCTTCCCATGTTTGTATGTGTGGGAAACGCTTCATAATAGGCCATGCCACTCTTCTTAAACTTAGAAAGTAACGTAAGTACCCTTTAATATGTAAGACTTGGTACTATAATAGGTTTATTCGCTACGATTTTTGTCTTGTGTTATTTATTCTTTAATTGCTTAACTAGCTAACGTAAAGTAGCGTCAGACAAACGAGTCAGGTTTGCGGTCTAACGTTATGTGCATTTGTTAGTTATTTTTAACCTCAAACTAACACAGACTTCGAAATTCGCGGTAGTGAAAGGGCAAGAGGGTGGACCGATCAACCTTAATTTATTAAGATAACGCGAACGCTCAGGTTCGGGCAAGGTAGCAAAATAATCGCTAGACATATCAATAAATCAATAAATGAATATAAACAGGAAATTTAATTAAATAAATCGGACAAGTTTTACACCTGAAAACACATCAAATTAAATAAGGGTCATTGGGAGCTGAGGTTTTCTATCCCCCAAAAAGGGGCGCGGCCTTGACGTTTGCCAAAGTACCCGGATGTGCCAGTCGTCTCTATACCATTTAGGAAGCCTCAATTTTAGATATTTGAATGGCGCCATTTTGTCATTTTGAAACCGATGTGATTCCTATTGGACGAGAGCGTGAATTGAATATCCAGGGAGGAGCGAGGGGTGGATGTACATGTAGATCTGACTGTATCGGACAAGGACCAGAGGATAGCCACGCCCCTAAAGCATATTCTGGCTTTATCCTTTATTCTAGTCTATTTGGGACCATAATTTACAAAAATGAACATCATAATATCGAAGGAGACTTGAAACTTGCGGTAGATACAATAAAGTATTGTGGAAAATCATTATTTAAATAAGTCAGATGGGAAAGTAGAGTCATTTTCTCATAGACTTCTACTGGATTGAACTTCTTTCTGCAACCGCCGACGTCGCCATCTGCTGGTCATTAAATAGAATACAAATTTTTGAGATTTCCGCATTGGCCCAGTTTTCAGACCCGAGTGCTGCGTATATCTTTTTATACAGTCTTTGGTTTCAACGACTACGAGATCAGACGAAAATGTCAGAAAGCATGGAGAGGCGGAAAAGCTTCGAGAATAAAGTAAACAGACATTGGAGCCTCAGGCTTTCAAACGCTAAAAAAATGACTAGCTGTTTGGCCACGATGATCATCATGAAGCAAGCAGTTTTCATTTGGAGGGGGACACGGAAAGCGGTAAGACTGACGTTATGTATTCGGTTAAAAGTATGTATTCGGTTAAAATTTGCTTGAGCTTACAAAATGCCCCTACTGATGAACCAGCTGTTAATAACCTACTATTTGATGCATATTTATTCGTTGTTTTACGGTGGCAAATAAAATTTGTCCTGGAATACAGCAAGGAAGACTTTCAAATTTTCCTATTTATAACCCTGTCTTGACGTTCAGAATGACCTGCCAGTAAACTTGCAACCAGCGAGTACTGCGGTTCTGAAGCGAGTGAGCTATTTTATGCCCTGTTGAGTCTGTAAGATATGTAACGTTATTTAAAAAGGTTATGTATGAATCAATCCAAATGGTGCAATGGTCTTATTGAAAAATTATAAATGGCCCCAAAGTCACATTTCTTTTTCACATTCATTCATGTCAATACGATAATAATAATAATAATAATAATAATAATGATGATGATGATGATGATGATGATGATTATTATTAATAATAATAATAATAATAATAATAACTTCTTCTTTGTCATGGTAGTGCAGTGATTAGCACTGCCACCATATAGCAAGAAGGTTGAGGGTTTGATTCTGGCCTGGGGCCTTTCTGTGTGGAGTTCCAGGGCATGTAGGCTACGACTGAGCTTAATTTTAACTTTTGGTAACAGCAAAGTGTGCGCGTATGGCGGGCCGTCACGTCACGATCAGGTTGGGCCGCCATGGCCGAAAATGCCAGGGCCGTTTTTTTGTCCCAGTCCAGCCCTGATGGGACGGTCACTTAAAACCCTATCCCGAGAAAAGTAGAGGATTATGAAAATATTTTGATTATAAGTCAAACAGTTAACAAAATGAAACATTTTACAACCATTTTTTGGTGTTAAACCCTTAAGCCGCTTTCACACCGAACGCGAAACGCGTGTATTCGCGTCTTTGCATTGACTTTGAATGTAATTTGTCATGCTAAAAATTCGTTTCGCGTCCGGTGTGAAAGCAGCTTTATTGTTATAGCTGCAGAACTATTATTACCTAAAGGAGAAAATCAACATACTACATGGCTTGCCTAGCAAGTTCAGGGACCGCTTTTTTTTTTTTTTTTTTTTTTTTATCTTACCTCTGCCCACCCTCATTACCGTAGACAAATAAAAATAATTGTTTCATGAAAAGGACATTTGCAGCAATAATGCAATACCATGTTTGGTGACAGGCTGCTACTATTTAAAAAGTCCAAACGTTATTTATCTTATTTTACCTGATGTCCAAAATTACCTGCCTTCACTGTACATGTACAAAATCCGCATGCACACACTATACTGTGAAGTCCATGAGTATTTGAATGGTGACTCAAAGAGGGCACTCGGTAGAGCGCATACCTCTGCCACGCCATATATCTGTTCTTTTGGTACCCGCACAGAATTTAATCCACTGTTCCCTGGACTACCATCTATCATCCTGCCAAAGTTCGAGCCAAACCATTCACAACCTTTTGAGTTATCCGGTCAAAAATATCACACAGACCCGCGTTAGACAGATATATTTAAATTCTTTTGGATCCAGAATCCAGAATATGTTCTGGATCACTTCTGAAATTGAATCAACACATCCTGGGACTACCACCAATCATCCTACCTAATTTCAGGCCAAAACATTCTAACATTTTGAGCTATCCTGTTAAATTACAGATAAGCGAACAAACAGGGGTGAGACAAAACCTCCTTGGTGGAGTTAATTATGTTTCACTCCACATGAAAGTAAAACTTCAGCACACGCTGACAAGGTTAATTTGAGGGTAATCACATCCATACAGAGCCAACCGTGTTAGAACTGCAGCACTCCAACCCTCTGGACACTGTGTTATTACCTGCGTACTTTTCCATGTATGTTTTTTCCTAACTTAGCTCAGTGAGTAAAAACTAATGTAATACACACTATTTGGGGGGGGACAAAATGGGGTACCTGTCCAAAAAACCGTAAGCAAGCCTCAGTTGGTCAAGGATGATGTTATGTGGTTAAAATTCACCCACATATGAAAAGGGAATAGACTATGACTGTATCACAATGAAGGGGACATCATCTCATTCCTTTTTACTGACCACCAGCTGGGCTTCATAGGCATTTAAAGGTTTCCTATTATGAAAATTTCATTTTCCACGCACTCAGACAAGTAATTTCGTCTCCCCTCAGCCAAACTGACAAAACATGAGAACAGATTGACTCAGCGCTGTTGCTGCAGCATCCTTCCTAGGAACTCATGTTTGTGAACAACCCGTTCTGATTCTGTGCACCATTCGATGTCACCAGGAGAGTCATTTGCATAGCCCCTTCCAGACGTTTCAATTTCTGACAAAACATGAAAACTGATTGACTCAGCACTGTCACTGCAGGGTCCTTCCTAGGAGATCATGCTCGTGAACAACTCGTTCTGATTCTGATTCTGTGCACCATTCAATGTCACCAGGGTAGTCATTTGCATAGTACAGCCCCATACAGACATGTTTCAATTTTGGCAGCCATTGTCAATTTAGTACCATGATGAGGCAGCCAATCAGGACACAGTTTCATTTTCACTTACTCACCACCCACTTAAGGGGTCTTCAGGGCAAAAATTTCAATTTTTTTTGAAAATTTCAATATTTTTGATTTCCACATTAAAAAAATAAAATAAATAAAGTAATGCATTGAGATGCCAGTAAACACAAAGAATCTATGTTTTTCGTCTGCCTCAATTGTTACTTGTGACTTTAAATGCAAAATGACCGAAAATCACAATTTTGACTGATTTTCAACCTTGTGGTATTCATAAAATCATTAATATTCATCTGATTGATTTGAAATTTGGACTGATGTTGTATCTGTTGGAGATCTATGAAATGACAGAATTTTCTAAATAGGTGCATCCCTAGGGGTTAATTTTGAAAATGAAGCAGGTTGATGAAAGCGATTTTCATTATGGTTACATAACAGAACTCATTAAATATTCATAAATGTTCCAAACAAAAAAATCCTATGTCATTTCATAGCATCATCATTTTTCCCACAGCGCACATCACTGGCCTAGGGGCGCTCCTGACGGGGACAGTCTCTCATCCACCAGTCGCATTAATGCTGTTTTGTCCATTATGATTTTCTGCGCTTGGAGTGTGTCAATGCCTAGTATTTTCTCAACATTGATCCATACTTTCCTTGACGTTGTGACATCAAACAGTACTTGTTTCTGCAATGCAGTTCTCCAGCCTGCATATATGTCCCAAATATTTAAGATGTTGTCGATGGTAGAAATTCCTGATTGGTAATGTGTTCGTTATTTCTCGAAGGCGTTCGTTTGAGATTTTATATCTCCAATCCAGCTCACTGTCCATTTCCTTCTGTTTACTCCTCCTGCTTGGTGTATTTATACGCTCATATCCACCCTTTACCATTTTTCTCAGAAAACCATGCCATATGATCTCCGACGTACATAGCTCTTTCTCCGATAATGACCATGCCTGGATACTATATAGAAGGCGAGAGCGTACACATAGTTAGGAAAGTCACTCGTGTCGATAGCTTTATTCGGCGATCAGTTAATATACGTTTGAGTTCATTCCATTTCTGGAAAGCAGCTCCAATTCTTGCATACAGGAAACGAGATGTATTCAATTCTTCATTTGTAATTGTATACCCAAGATATTTGAAAGTTCGCACATTCTTGGTTTTGTTATTACCGATGGTTATTAAACTTTCCTGGTTCTTGATTTCATCGTCAACATTGAATGCCATTGTTTCCGTTTTACTATATGACATTTTCAAGCCGAAGCGTTCAAAGGTTCGATCGTAGATTTCCATGATGGACTTCAGTTCTTCCACAGAACTGGCAAAAATAGCTTCATCATCAGTATATAATAGCTCGGTAATCTGGATAGTTCCAGGTGTTGGGGCTCTCTTGCGATACTCCCGCAGCGGTACTTCATTGGGTATGCAGTACTCTACTTTCATACCTGATTCTGGATATTTCTTCAATATTTCATGATGTGCAACTCGTACTACGAAGTCCATGTAGATGTTAAAAAGGACGGGGGATTCCAGTGCGCCCTGGTGGCATCCTACCAGTGTCTCAAAGAGGTCCTTGCTTCCTTTTATGTACGCCCTCGTGCCGGTGTAAAGTGCACGTAGTGCCGGCACAAGATGGGGTGAACTGTCTTAAACCTTTCATATGAGACTAATTTGAGTAAAATCTGAACATGTGTTATTGAAATATCAGTACCACAAAATATTTTCAGATTTTGTCATTAAAGTGCCGTTTCCATGGCAACCATGTAGATTTTTTATCAAAATACTACGTTTTAAGAAGTTAAAATCATGTTGAGTATGTTTATTTCTTAGTTTTTACATTATTATGGTTATTTCTACACTTTACCCTGAAGACCCTTTAAAACAGCACAAAGTTACTGAGGGAAGAAAATTAGAGACTGGATACTGGCTGCAGATGCTGAATTGATGTTAGTTTACCTACAAGCTTCCATACCTTCAAAAACTGACTGCCAACACAGTTTTACAGGCAGCAGGGACTTGTCATGGTTTTGTCCCACTGGATACAAACTGCAGTCCGGCGGGCACTGGGACCGGGGGCCCATATGGACAGAAGACTCACCCGCCAGGCTGGTTAAAAAAAAAATCAAAGTTTTAATTAATAAAACCAACTGAGCTACACAAAGGGAGCAGCAAAGGAGCAGACGCCAGAGCAGCTATCAGCAGCAAAAAACAAATGCAGAAGCAACTAGGCCTGGCAACAAGCCAGCCCCGAAATACTCTGGCTTCACCTCCACTTCAACGAGACACACCTGCTGCCCGTCAAAGTGGAAGCGAAGCATGCAGCAGGGGGAGGGACTGCAAGGCCAAACCCTTACAGGACTAGTATTAAATTGCTACAAAATAGTACTTTTGTGAGCTTTAGAAAATATTATATACTTTTTCATTTTTTGGACACCTTGCATGGTCTGTTTTGTTTGTGACAGGGATGGGTGAAAGGAATCAGTCACAGATCCGAGGGATGTGAAAACCGGAGCTTTATATTCAGAAAGACAGTACAGAGTCCTGTACTGGCAGGCAGTAATGCGGAGAGACCAGAGTGTGGTCACGGAGCAGGCAGAAGTCAGGCAGTGGCGATTAGTTTCCTAGGGAACATGCAGGGCGAAGTTGAGAACCAAAGCTGGGGTCAAAACCAGGAGTTTGGACAATGAGAGCAGAGAGGATGGAAAATAGGGCAGGCGATGGTAAAGAGGAAGACAGGGTGACAAAAACAAACACAAGCCTGGGACAATTATGAGGAACCAGGGAAACTGAGGGACCAGGATCAAGACCCAAGACCTGACTACAGCAAGGGAACGTAAATATGCCACTAAAACTCACGCCGAATGTGTGAGAGTTGACAGGCATGTTTAGTAATGAAAACTTGCCACACCTGATAATGTTAAGAGTTTTCAGAGTTTCTGTCATGGTTATTTAAATGAATGATTGAAAACAGGTCATGAGCAATCATTATTTTTAAGGGATGTGTTTGAGCCTCCCCTAATGCCAGTTCACCAGCCGCCACTGCGTAGGACAATGTCACATTCATATTCTCTATATACTTGTTGCAGCTCTTCACTGAAGCTACATCACACTTATATTGAGAGAAATATTCAAACCCAGAATGCCATGTTGATGGCCACAGCATTAAATAAAAAAAAATCTAAAGCTTGTGCACCATTTTGTTCTGATTTCCCTATAATTCAGCTGGATATATTTGGGGGCTTTGGAAACCTTCTGATCTCCACTGCAGTTTGAAATAAGCCCAAATTTCAAGAAGTTTGAATTGTGCAGCCGCACTTTACGAACCCATATATGGTTCCGTACCCAGATATAGGTTTTATGGGGTTAAGGTATCTGTTTGTTACAGACTTATAGTAAGTTAAATTACTTCCATTTTATTTTGTGTTTTAATTCATTTTTCTGTACAACATGTAAACGTTTGCAGCTATTCTAACACAATCCAAACTCTCCATTTATTATGACAGTTCTTATGCAGAGACTGAGCAAGGAACCCTGAGAGAGATCTTGTGAGTTGCAGCGAGATGTCAAGAAGGCAAAATTGATTCAGGAGCAAAACAGACAAGACTGTGAATATACAAATGTCACTCATATTCTCATTTCCCTGAAGTGGTACCAAGCTCTTAATCAGAAGCTGTAACTGTGTTTAGCACAAACACTAGTGATAGCAGAGGTTGAATCTTCAGGGCCACGCCGCGATGCTTGGAGCACATTATTTCCATCTTGTGCATGCTACTTCAGGTTGACAACCTTGATATGTCCACAGTAACATCTGCGCATTATTTGTGGTCTGAAAACAACAATGCAGGGCATGACTTATTGACTGAAAACTTGTCTGTGGCTAGTCTTCGCAACCATGGCAACAAACCTCATTGTCATTTCCTGGGTATATTGCGATATGGTTTCATCTTACGATATGAGTAATGTACTGAGTAAAAAAAAATGCCATCTAACAGTTGCTTTTGCACACTGGAAAAAAAAAATCTCCAAATATGTAGCCTGAGGCCTTGTAATTTCAGCTCAAAGATGCTGTATGTGAGTCTGTGCGCGCTTTCGTTTATGAGCGCGTGTGTACGTGCGTGTGCGTGTGTGTGAGTGCATGCACCTTCGTGCACGTGCGAATAGTGTGTGAATCAGGGGTTGCGCGTCTGGACTTAATTGTGGAAAATCAAGATTCAGCCACCCTGCAATCATGTTCCCACAACGTATTCCTGATTAGTGACAGTCAGCACAACTCAGCCAACCTGCAAACATACAGGTAAGGGATGAGATTTTAGATGGAAGTAAGAGCTTAGAAGTAGCCCTAATCAGATCTACAATCAGAAGAAGAGTCGCCAGCGCAAGTCACTTACACTCTGAAGCGGCTTTGTAAGGATCATTCAATCAAGCCATGCTGATATATTCAAGAATTATGTTCAGGAGACTCTGCCCTTCTGTCTTGAAAATGACATAAATCCAACAGCCAACAAAGGCTAAATATATCCCAAATTATCCTTATTTACTGTGATAAAACATGCAGTAATACCGAAGAAGTTACATTTTTGAAGAGAAATTTTCCCATCGACCATTAGAGTGCTAAATGTAGCTATTTTTCTCAATAATGTAAGATATCAAAATCAAAGCTGCTGAAAGCCTATCATGTGGCGACTTCTTTAAAAGAGCTCCCACACGGGAGCTGTTTTAAACAAGTCGCCACATGATAGGTTTTCAACAGCACAAGATAATTCAATTTGTATTTTTAAAAAATTTATTTCAGTGCTCCAAGGGTTAAATTGCAATGGGTGAAGCTATACAGAAATTTCAAAAATTTCCTTCACAACCAATCATAGGCTTGAAGAAAAAAATTTTGCACCCAGGATTGTTCAAAAAAATTGATGCTCTCGAGACAAAGCTAATGATAAAAAAAAACCGTACAAGATGCTATGAGCTCATCAGAAACCAATGATACACTGAGCACCCATTCAGGGATGTGCAGACATAACCCAAAAATTTCAGATTTACTGTATGTGTAGGAAAATCTATATGTGAATTGACAAAACTTCTGATGGAAACACCCACCCTGCATACAATTTGGCCCGACTCAATGTGTTCCCGCATCAAGACCTTATGGGCCTCTTTTGTTTTGTTTTGTTTTTTTTTGTGTGCTTTTGTTTTAGCATTACCCAGTTTTTTCCTGTGTCTGTAACCATGGATACTACTGGTAGATTTTCTCATTGGAATTAAGGGAGAATGTGGCTCCCGTGGGAAGGGTCAACAAACTAGCACTTCCAAACTTGGAGGGAAAAAAATTAAATATGAAGGATGTACATTTTTGGGACCACCCAAATATATTCAAAAATAATGTCTCCGCTCAAATATTGTGGACAGTACTGCATCAAACTCTTAGTTAAACAGCACTGATAGATTCAAGGCAAACTCATATTTGTAGCGAGAAAACTGCTCAATAAAGTAGGAAACATATTCTAACTCAGTTCAGTTTCATTTTATTTGGTTTCATAACTCTTCGTGCTGCCTCGTTGCGAGCAGCGATATAAAAAAATAATAAATCGTAGAAATGCAACCCATGAATATATTAAACATTAAAAGCATAAAGGTTGCCCAAACACAGAGGCGTGGAGTGTTTGACATTGGCTTGGGGGCGCATTAGCAATCCGTGTTCCTATTTGAGCCAAAATCATCGCAAACAGAAAAAGATCAAAATTTCTGCACAACACCACAGAGTCAGAAACAATGACATGTGATAGCATTAGCACCTCCAATGAAAAAATATGCAGGTTGGTCTAATGATTTTAATTTACCAATATCAGCTGACTACAGACACAACACTATATGGAGAGGATATTCAGAGGCCAATCAATCCGATCGTCTCTTGCCAAATAAAAGTTCAGAGGAGTGTACCACGAAGTGGGATTAGCGGGTAAGCATGGTATGTTGAACCTAAACCCAGGGTTTTCAGTGTCTCAAAGGCGGCTCTCTTATAACCTGCCATGGTAACTTTTGGCATCTTTGACTGCTAGACTAGGGCTTGTCAAGACAGTTCTCACAAAGTAACCCTGGCTAACGTTGAACTTGGTTTGTAGTAGGCCCCTTGGTTGTCTGTGTATGGAGTGATTATGAAAACAAACAACTGCAGTGTCCTTACCCACGCCTCTGTCAGTTTTGCTTGTAGTTATTCATTTGACAGTTAAATTTCATTGTGAATTAACATCACAGTTCTGTACCAAATTACACTGGCATCATGATAACGAGGCCAACTGGACAGGAAGCTATAATGCAGCGCTGAAATGATTCTTGGTGTCAGCAAAATGGCAGCGGTCAGGCGGACCTTCACGTCTGCATTGT
Source organism: Gymnothorax javanicus (assembly GCA_029692085.1). Lineage (NCBI taxonomy): Eukaryota > Metazoa > Chordata > Actinopteri > Anguilliformes > Muraenidae > Gymnothorax > Gymnothorax javanicus. The sequence goes on along the minus strand of CM056198.1, from coordinate 9,456,526 downwards.
CTTCATCAAGAAAAGGGTCGCACCGGAGATGTGACATAAATCTGCACTGTCTGTCAGACACTTGTGACAGAAAAAAGGGCAGATTTCAGACTACTGTCCAGTACAGGAAAATGCCGCAATCAGGCACTGATGTGGCCTTTCAGACAATTGCAGGGACAAGAAAACCGAAAAGGCGGTATATGGTTACGTGTTAGTTGAAAAATGCATGTGCTCGCGCGCACGCACACACACACACAACACAATTGCATAGATAAGTCATGGAATATCTCTTGCCCTGCATGCTTATCTGAGAGACAAAGCAACAATGGCACTGGTAATACAATCTGACTCCGTCAAAATGGCCTGGACCTTAATGAAAACTGCATTTGTTAGCGTCCTCCCCATTCATCCATCCCCCTCCATGTTCTGTACTTTCTTGTGTTATTTTTATCTTTTCAGTGAAGGAGATCGATAGCACTGTCATGTTTCTGTCCATTCACAATGGACACATGTCTGGCTATTATCTATCAGCAGGGACACTATCTCAAATTGCCCTCAGTAGGAAGCCACAAGAGGCTTATTTCCCCATTCACACAAACACGTTACCTGGTGGGCCTACAATGTCAGAAAAAAATTAGAACCGGAGGGCACTCAGAGAGCATGTAGCTACTGTACCTCCGCCAGCAGGTTTTGATCCACTAGCACTCATAATTGGCATCCGGATTGGTCTGGAAATTTAATCACCTCTTCCAATTCATACAGCCCAGCTTCACCTAAAATTTTGTGGTTATCCACTGAATAGTTTTTGTGTAATCCTGCTGACAAATGCGCGCACGTAAACACACACATGCACCCACACAAGTGATCACAATATCGTCTGGCGGAGGTAAGAAGAGCTGGGAATAGAAATTTGATCAAAACCATCTTTAAATCACAATTTCCATGCAGGAGGGCAAGGAATTTGCAAAGGGCAGTAAATGGTGTCATTTGCTGCAGTGTGGACTTGAGATTTTGACTGGACTGCTTTTGACTGGGGATTTGGGTTGTGTACATTCTGAAGCGGAGTAAAACGGCATAAATATTAAATTTGATGTCGCTGACCAAATCGGGTTGACATTTGCTCAAACTACCGTCCGGTACCCAGATTAAACTAGAAATTCTCCAAACACATTTCAAAAGGTCGTGAGACACCTGTTCTCCTTTGGACGTAATGGCGCAGTGCTCCCGCCGCCAGGAGCGTGTGCGCGACCAGAAACCATGCGCTATACGCCGCGGACCTTTTCTTGGTCACGGTTCTGGCCAACGTCTAATTGAGCGTTTCCATAACAACAGCGACAAGATATCCTCAAATTAAGCGGAAACAGACATAATATGATTTTGGATGAACGAATATAAGCTTAAGTCTGAAAAGCATGTTAATTGTTCACTATTCACTCCTTCAGAGAGAAAACATCCACGAGCTACAGGATGTTTGCCTGAAAATCATAGCATTTTACAAATGTTATTGCTTGGCACTTCTTTTTGTTTATCATTGCGCGTGAAGAAGTGCGAAACTTAAATTCACTGCTGATTCCACATGTTTACTGAAAATAATGTTTTATAATTCATTTGAGTAAACTCAATTAAAAGAAAAAAAAAACCAATACGATCTAAATTTCAGACACATAAAGTGTACAGCAGTGGTTTGATATAAGGTATAGTCTATTGGTTTTTTTAAGAAAAGCAGGAGCGTATGAAGCCATCTGGTTGCTGGTCATAATCCGTTTCCAGCCATAATAAAACCTACAGTGGAGGGAGTCACTTGCTCGCAGCTGGATCGGCGTCCGATTCTGAGCTCCACTCCAGTGGATGCAGTAATTAAAGATAATTCGCTTAAATGAAAAGAAATTAAGCTGCGCTTCTCAATCATTAAAGACAACGATACTGAAAAGTCGCCTCGCAGCTGCTTTGCTCGTTTCGGGGAATATCTGCTGAAGACTCGGAAGTGCGCGCCTGGTCTCGGATATTCTGCTTGGTCCGCTCTGTTGTTTCAATGATGCCAGAGTTGTCACAGCAGCGTATTTCGAAGAGAAAACGCATATTGTAGAACAGAAAAAAAGAAAGGAAAAAAACAGAAAAAAGTACAGAAAGGTTAGCCTGTCAGATCTTTGAATGATGAGGATTCATAGGATAAGAGCAATTTAGTGGAAATAACTTTGTGCATCGGTTGTAAAAAAAAAAAAAAAAAAAAAAAAAAAAAAACAAAAAAAAACCTAAATCTGTGGACTCCTAATTTCTGCTTATGGATCGAACAGAAACGCGTACAGAGGAGAGCCTATATAATCTCAGCAAAGCTTTAAAATTAATAAAAAGCCTATCTGAACATTAGCGTACTTTGGAATTAGTCGAGCTTTTTCATCTTTTCAACTTCGCTGCGCACGAATTAAAACATCTTCAGCAATGTGCGCAGACGAATTGATTAAATTATTAAATTTGCGAAAATGATATTTGGGTTGGAAATAGTGATGCACTCATCTGCGAGCTGTCTACTCAGCGACTTTCTTTTGCTTTGCTGTTCTCCTGATGTCTCGTACTTCTAAGCGTCACGCCGTCGCTTACTTTGGGGAGCCGCAGGTCTAACGTTCGGAGTTTGGAGATTGGGAACACAGTTTATTTAAAGATGTGACTGCTTACGATGAATGAGGGTCCTCTGGAAAATCTGAGGCAATGTGGAGACTCCATCGTCCTTTCCCACCCGTCACTCCATAATGGCTTGTCGGAGTGGGTGCTGCAGCGGTTTCGGTCCAGTGAACGAGGATAATGCGAGATTTCTGATGCTGGCGCTGCTCATAATGATCTACCTCCTTTGCGGGGCCGCCGTTTTCTCGGCACTCGAGCACCCGAAGGAGAGGCAAGCGAAGGACAGGTGGGCACAAAGATTCGAACATTTCACCCACAAGCACAATCTGAGCAGAAAGGAGCTGGAGAACTTTCTGAGGTTCTACGAGGAGGCGAACATGGCCGGGATCCGCGTGGACACCACCAGACCGAGATGGGATTTTACCGGCGCTTTCTACTTCGTGGGAACTGTGGTTTCCACCATAGGTAAAGCGACTGTCTACATACTGCTAGGCGGCTCCTATATGAGCGGATGGTGAATCGATGCATTCCATTTGCACACCTGTCCATGGAGCAACACAAGCTTAAGATATTTTCTTCATGTAATTTAAATGTAGGCTAATTAAGTTTCCACCCTTGTCGAGCGTATTTGTTTTTTTTATTTATTTATTTTTTACCTTTCATGCAAAGGTAAAAAAAAAAAAAAAAAAAAAAAAAAAGGGGGGGGGGGGGGGACTTTCCAAAGACCGTTCTCTACAGTATCCAATCAGATAATTCCCAGCTACGCTCCTTGTACAATTGTGATGAGAATAATAATTGACATCGTCATTATCATGTTCTGATCTGCATGGCCTTTAAACTTTGTAACACTGCACGCACACACACACACACACAAAAAAAAAAACTCTTGACTCCCACACATAGATTTGCACAGAAACAAGACAATGATGCTTAAATTAAATAAGTAATAACATTTATATGTAGATGTAAATGGATTTTTGTCACAACAGTGCACTCCCTTGGAAGATGGTGCAAGGAGAAAAAAAATAAAATAAAATAAAAAACTTAAAATGTTGTCATTGGTGAAAAAAAATCATTTTGCCACAAATAAAAACTTCTGAGACCACTCTGACTTTGAGAAGATTACGCCTACAATGATAAATAGACAGAATATTCTCATACAAAAAATTAATTATGACATAAATATGCATCAACCTCAATATAGGAATTGGAAAAAAATGGATATAGACATTATTGCATTACAAAATTAAATTATTTGAGCCTGCCTAATGTGATTTTAACATTTTTTTTGCTACCTTCCATTTGTCAGAGATGAAACAGGCTTGTGTGATATATTGCCCTTCGTGAAACCCCTCATTTTGTTCACAGGACCTGTACCAGGGGTGCTGTCAGAATTTGGGCCCCATCAATAGATCTTACGGACAGTCAGGTCCGTGAAGGGTACAAGGAGACTCGGAATGAGGAACCAATTGCAATCCACTCCAGAGTTTATTGACAGATTTGAAATCGACTGGCAAATCCAGAATCCGCAGTTCCAGGCAAGGCTTCGGTAACCAGAATATCAGTTTGAGAATTGACATTACCAAGGGGTGAGACAGATCTCAAAAATCCAGGGGGCAGAACTAGAGATTAAAAAAAAATACACAGGAGATCAGTCAGAGAAGCAAAGGTACCAGAGAGAATGCAAAAATCGAAAATCCAGAGCGCAGTCCAATCATATCCAGAATATCCGTCCAAGGCAATCAAAAATTGTAGACCAGAAAACAAAAAAGGTCAGAACACCGGCAGTAGATAATATAGCAGACAATGCGAAACACTGAGGTCAACAAAGAGAGGTAACACACAGGGAGACTAATGTGAGCAGGAACACTGGATTGTAAGATTGGAATCTTAGACAAGCTAGAAAAGAATGGCTATGCAGGGGGCTCTATAAATACACAGAGGGTAATGACACACAGGTGGAGAACATCAGGAAATTAACTGGGAAGAACTATGGGGATGTGGTAAAGGGTAGGCGAACAATAATACAATTAACATAAAAATAACGAAAACAACAATGAAATGTACAGGGGGGTGTACCATGAGGCTGGCTTTGTGATTAAGCCTGACTTCAGCACTTAGTAAAACCAGGAACCTCTTCAAATCTGGAACATGGACTAAAGTAAAAAGAGCTTCTCCGGGTTTTACTTAAGCTTAAAGTCAAGCTTAGTCACAAAGACAGCTTCGTAGTACACCCCTCAGAAATGAATATGGGGACTACAAAGTGCATAACATAACAAACACAACAATGTATGGATTGTAATAAATGACAGAGTTTAAACAGAGAATGAACCGAAACTAAATACGTACATGGAAACTGAAACAGACGAAAAACTGAGGGCATGAAACAAAACACAGGTGGAATCTGCAGAAAACTGACAAGGACTAGGTAACTGCTGATGGCTTGACACTGACAGGTGTTTGTTCATTTTGACACGTGCTGTCATAAGTCACTATTGACTTCGTCTCATTAAATTAATTAGAATTTTTTTTTTTTTTTTTTTGCCTGATACACCGTTGAATTTCAGCGATGACTGCTTAGCCTCTTTTAATGAGTTTCAATATTAATTACCTCCACCAAACAGTTGGGCTTGGGTTATGTCAGGGCTCCTCAAATCACGGTCCTCGAGGGCCGAGAACTGCTGGTTTTCCACCCTCCCTTTACCTGGGAGTCAGGTGAGATGACAATCTGGCCAAGCAGCAGCATTAATTGTTTACTTAATAGCCTGGAAAGAAGGAAAACCAGGACTGTATTTGGATTCGAGAGCCGGATTTGGAGAGCCCTGGGTTATGCTTTCGTCTCCGTTTGTTTTTCTAGCCGTCCGTATACGTCAGTTCGATAGTAAGCAGGATGATCAAAAAAGTTCTTGACCAATTTTGGTGAAACTTTGTGGGAGGGAAATGAATAACGATAGTGAGAGGTGATTAGATTTTCACAGGTCAAGGTCAAAGGTCAAGGTCAACACTGCAGAAAAGGTCAAAAATGACAGTGCAGGCAGAGATATACACTCTATCATGGGCCCTTCTAGTTTCCTGAAGGTGTTTTCAAAGCTCACATATCAAAGGCCTGGTCCTCTGTCTGAGCAATTTAATTGCGGACACATAGCCTACTTCTAATTGGTATTCAAATTAAATATGACTCACCTCTCGCTGCACCAGTAGCTGCCTTTGTAATTGTAATTTAGTTCTTCAAAGTTGCCCTTTTTCACAAGGTGTCTCTGTAATGATGTCCTGCTCTTAACCGCACATCAACCCTGGCCAGAACTTGGTTCACTGGCTTTTAGTCCAATAAACAGGGCACAGTTGTCAAAATATCAGGAAGTTTATGACTTTGCATCTCAACTTACTGTAAGAAACATCAATCAACCCACTCCCAAATAAATTTTTTGTAGTGATGGTATAATTGTCTGAAAATATCATGAGTAAAAAATAATATCTTGCTCGTGAGTAGGTTGTCTAGGTGTTACAAATATCCTATTTGTTATTTTTTATTTACTGACCAATTATTTTGTGTTCAACCCACAAATGGCCCGTAACGGATCTGTAAACAATCAATTGCAATGAACTTGAGGCGATGAAAATTATGACTAAACTTTGTATTGAATGTTATCTATTATGCCATCCATTTGCAAATTAGGTCAGCCTAACTACAGCTGCTGCCTTATCCATTTGAAAACGGAGTAAGTTTAGGATTTGACCCTCCTGTCCTGCATTGGACTCAAACCCATGAGCCTCTGGGTACCTGCACTACAGCTTTCAATCCTGATGTTCCGCTGTACTGTCAAATGAATATTACTTTTTAACTTTTATGTAAGCAAGGAAAGTTCCATCAAAAACATGTTTTTCTTTTTCACGGATGCCCACGGAGAAACGCCAGACAGCACAGTTGCAAGAGAGGAGGGATAGAAAGAAACAGGGGTAATGTCCCCCAGTAATTTTGGGGTTGAGGGCTTTGCTTAAAGGGCCAATACCAGAGTTCTTACCAACTTCATCTCTCCAGATCAAGTCAGAATCGAAAACTGCTCTAGGAGCTAAAACCAGCAACTCTCCAGTTACCAGTCAAGCGACTGACCGCTAGTTTATTCTGCCACCTGCATAATATTGCCATGAATTTTCCATCGTGCAACAGTTATTTGACTGACATTATTATGCAAAGCAAGGTACCATTGTCTCCCTGTGAAGCAATGTGGGGTTTGGGGCCTTGCTCTAGGGTCAAACAGCTACAATAATCTTATTGTGGCAAGATTGTGAACCACCAACCATCAAATGATTGCCATAACTCAGTTCACTGACAGATATTCACATTAGTTCTGAATGTCTGAAACCCACATCCAGTCATGATAAAAAGAGAGCATATGATAGTAAGATATGCAGAGAATTATTGAATCCCATTCCAGAGGTCCACATGCGCTTGACCTGCTGCATGCTGATTGGCAGATTTTTTTCCCAATGTGGGTTGAGGAAAATGCATTCGTTGAGCACGAAAACCTAACCTGATGAGTTAACATATTGTGGCATTGTTAGCTTATGGTTAAAATCTATAAATCTCTTAAAAATGCTCCATGGACGTGTACGTGCTCCATTAATTAATTCTCTATCAAGATTTTATACAGGTTGGGGTGGATTCAAATTTCTTAGATCCGATTTTTTTTTTAACCACTGATTGTTTTACAGTCAGCGATTTTACTATCGCTGTGGGGAGGAAAGACGAAGACGCAAGAACACATCGGCAAAACAAATGAAAAAAACAAAATAAACCCGCCAATAATGACCTTTCCCAACAAAGTTTTCTTTCATTTCTGACAGCATGGACTGGAATCCCCATGGGGCGGGAAGTGGGGGGGTGTACTAGAGGGTTGACAGCTTTCATCTTTAAGGAACAGCGAGAAAACCGTAGCGTCGGGCCCACACAGCTGCAACATTAGCATATCTGTCAATGAGAGAGAACGAACGGGACGAGAGGATTCGTGAAACCCGTCGTCAATAGCAACCCAGTGGGCAAGCGCGCGAGTGGTCCCCTGATGATTTGAACAGCATGCTGTAGATAGCACAAGGTAGCGCTGCAAGAGAAGTTGCCGGTGTGATCTTCAGGGTGGCATTAGCCCAGATTTTAATCAGTTAGTGGAAAAATATAAGTTCGGAAAGTTAGTCCTCTGAAGTATTTTGATACAGTAACTCCGATTCGGTAGCTAGGTAATTTAGCATTATTCTTTGACCGGGAGGTAGGACTAATGGCTGATATCATCTGCCTGAATTCATTGTTAGAAGAAGCACATGGTAGGGCTGTACAATGAAATATTTTCAGACCCTTGGACCGTACACCTCTGTATTATTTGTGTAGTTCACAAGTGCTTTGGATAGAACAAACTGTCTCTAACCGGCGCGTCTGGACTCATGAGTTCGAGTTCAGCCATGTCTGCCGCTGAGATGTGTGCATCAGTTATTTTTCGGTCATCGCAGCATAGCGCTCCCTCAGATGGCTGACATCAATAAGGAAATGAAGGAGACCCGTCGGCTTTCATGTTCAGGCGACTGAGATGGGAGAGTCTCCTTTTAAGTCGGCAATCATTTCAGACTAGCCTCTGAAATATTACTGTCTGGCTGCTGTTCTTGTTTATCATGCCGGGAATGAAATAACTACAATTTCCGCATTAAAATCCCATAGATATTTGATTTTAAGTGCATGTAGCCCTTCGGCTGTATCCCTCTATCCGTCTCTGAAAGGTCACTCAGCTATGTCATGTGCCCCATTCCATCAGAAAGGATGATCATATTTTCCTTGTTTTTTCTTTATTTCTCAACTGTTGATACGTTCATCTTTCTTATCATCCCATCTCCACCGTTCTCCACACCTCCATCCCTCTCTCTCTCACTCTTTCTTTCATGAATCCATCACTCTCTCCATCTCCCTCTCTCTGCCTGTGTGGATTGGTTTTTTTGTTTGTTTGTTTGTTTTATATTTCCGTAATAAATGTTTTTGAACAGTGCCTATTTGAAATCTCGCTCTCTCTCCCTCTCTCTCTCTTCCTCTTTCTCTCTCTCTCCCCTCTCTCCTCCTCTTTCTCTCTCTCTCCCTCTCTTTCTCTCTCTCTCTCTCTAATTCTCACCCCTGTCTCCCCCTCCCATCTCTCCTCCCATGAGGTTTCGGTATGACGACTCCCGCCACTGTGGGAGGAAAGATCTTCCTCATCTTCTACGGGCTGATCGGTTGTGCTGCCACCATCCTCTTCTTCAACCTGTTCCTGGAGCGCCTAATCACCGTCCTGGCCTGCGTGCTGAAGTCGTGCCACGAGCGACGGCGACGGGGAGTCCTGCCCCACAGTTTGCCTGCCGGGGCGGAGTCGGGGCCAGGCCTGGCGGGCTGGAAGCCCTCCGTGTACTACGTGATGCTGATCCTCGGGTTGGGGGCGGTGCTGGTGTCGTGCGGGGCCTCGGCGATGTACTCGTCGGTCGAGGGCTGGAGCTACGCCGATTCGCTCTACTTCTGCTTCGTGGCCTTCAGCACCATCGGCTTCGGCGACCTCGTGAGCGGCCAGCGGGAGCGCTACGAGAATCAGGGGCTCTACCCGCTCGGGAACCTCCTGTGCATCCTGACAGGCGTCTGCTGCATCTACTCGCTCTTCAACGTCATCTCCATCGTCATCAAGCAGGTCCTCAACTGGATCCTGGCCCGCATGGCCCACCCCTGTCGCTGCTGCCCACGACGCCCGGCGGGGGGCGCCCTACGGCACCGCCGCAACGTGGTGGCGCCCGGCCACTTCCGGGGCCCCCGGGATGCCTCCGTCGACACGGACGGCATCAACGAGAGCGAGACGGATGGGCGGCGGGTCTCCGGGGAGATGATCTCCATGAAGGACTTCCTGGCCGCTAACAAGGTGAACCTGGCCATTATGCAGAAGCAGCTGTCAGAGACTGCTAACGGGCACCCTCGCCCGTCGGGGTCTAACGCCCGATACAATGGCTTCTCCGGGGGCGTGGGGGCACTGGCCATCATGAATAACAGGCTGGCTGAGACCAGCGTGGACAGGTGAGGCGTCCAGGCTGGGTGGGCTGAGCAACGGACAAAAACCTTGACGCTAAACAGATCACATTTGAAACATCATAGTTCCCTTCAGTGCACGTCCTCCCTTTCACTGCATTGTTTATTAGCTAACATCTTTATCCTAAGCAGTTTGCGACTGATTGGACCCAATAACCCATGAAGCCGTGTGGGGTCGAGGGCCTTGTCCAGGGGCCCAACAGCTGCATTGATCCTGCTGTTGCTACACTGGGGATTGAACCATCAACCCTCGGGGCCCGAAGCATGCACCTTAGCCTGAAAACTGTAGGCCTCCCCTGTACTGTAGAGGGACTGGAGTGAATAACGGGTGAGAGACAAGATGGTCTCTAATTATATTACCAAAAGGATTATAACATTCAATGGGAGTGCAATGGAGTGAAAAGTGAATCTTTTCAGAAACTTTGAAGACTGGACATTGAAACTCTTTTGAAGCTCTTCACACTGAACACACTGAGTCACAAAAGCTCGGTTACACAGAACCTCCTCAGAGTGACATATTGGACATCATGTCTGGAGAAACGGGAGTATCAAAGTCCTTCAGGAGTCGCGGGCTCATTGATTCATTTATCACAGTTGAGAGTGGAGAATCACTGTGGAGAATTGCCCAAAGATGCTTTCTCTTTTTAATTTTTAGCACTTTCTTTCCTTCTATTAAAGTTGAGGTACTCCATCTTATCCAGAAAGGGCTGGTATGGGGGCAGGCTGTCATTCCAGCCAAGATCTTGCACTCAATTCTGCCATTTAATTTCTTTAGCAATGACTCTATGGATTGATTAGTGAAATCAGGTGTGTATTTACTTGGTTGCAATGAAAGCCTGCACCCACAATGACCCCTTCCGGATAAAATTGAGCACTCCTGCATTAAAGCTATGTTGCTAATTGTGATATCTCAGACCATAGTCAAGAGCCACGCCAGGCTTTAGCCACCATAATCTTTTAGATAGCCGTGAAGGGTCATAAATAAATAAAGCCGACATCATAAGCATTGCATAGACGCATGACTGCAACGAGAACTACATGTTTGCTTCATGTGGACAAATATTTAGATGGCCAGATCCATGAGCTGTTGTCAGTAATATTCCCTGGCATTATAGACCGTGAATTAAAGAGGCAGTCATTTTGGCAAGTCTTGCAGGTCATTAAAAATCTAATTCGGTGGTATCAGACCTGCTCCTAATGAGCCATTGTGCTTACTTGTATTTTTCACCGCTAATAAGTACATCAGGAGCATTTAAAATGCATGTTAAAATTCTGTCACTATTTTGAGAGTTCATGAACTTGGCTGATTTGGCTCACTGCCATTCTCTCCATCACTGAAGTCAACGTAATTTTTCGTAGGTAGATTAGCAGCGGTGACCAGGTGATCATGGATTCAGCCGCTGGGACCACAAGAATTTTGATAAAAAATGGACATTTAATCGGTTTTCCACTCTTGCACGAAGTTGATTTTTGCTCTGGGTTCAGTGCTTCAGGAACAGTTTATTCCTGCCATTTCTGTTTATTCCTGTTCCAATTGCACTCAGCAGGAAACAGACTATTTAGCTCGACTGGTGGTGCATGCAGTGCACTGTAAGCAGTGTAATGTCATACAGTGAATAGCATTAGCGCTAGCTAAGGTGGCTGCATATTGCTTATTCCCTATCACAGTGTTATTGTTGCCTGGCAGCGCTCTTAGACTCAAAGTGATTGGGGCGCATTTCCTCAGCGGTAGTACAGTCGACACAATCCGTCATGGATGCTATTAAATCGGCAACTTGTATGGGCCATGTTTCACTGACAGTGATTATATAGCCTGACTTCATTGTTTACTGTCTTTTTCTTTTGTGAAGAGGATAGCGTGACGGCGTGAGGGAGAGAAATGTTGTCCTTTCCATTCCACTTTAATTGTGTAAATTAATTAAAGGTATATGGAGTAGGATTTTCCTGAAGAAATATACATATCGACTCATCAAAACATAACGTCACTCAATCATCACTTACGACACACCAGAAGTGTGTGGGGGTCTCTGCAGGCCCTGCCATCTGCCTATGTTTTATTGCACTTTGCATGGGATGTTTCCGGGGGTCAACCTTTGAGATGTGGGCATGTAGCCTCCAGCCAATGACAGCGGGCAGGCGACTCAAGATCCTGAGATGAAGCTACAAAAATGACGGACAGGGCGGAAGAAAGGAAACAAAGTGAGGCGAAACACCAAGCAAGAAAAGTTAGTCCCAAAAGAAAGTTAAATGTGTGGTTAGCTTTGGCCCAGCCACCAGCAAAGACTTAACGGATATGATGGGGATTAAATGCGGCGCTGTTTTTTTGTTGAACTGGTAATTACCAGTTCAACAGAAACAGCGCCGCCGTTAGCTTAAGTAAGCTAACTCAGCAAACCAGTTAGCTTGCTAAAGTATCTGCTTTTCCTTGTTATGTTCCAAAAATTGTAGCTAGCAAGCTCACCCTTCATGCAAGCATGTATGTACACATTAATTCCTACTCTCAACCAGTACAGATAACGCTTGAGGCACGTAGTGATAAGTCTGATCTCAGAATCATTCTCTGTGGAACACACGCCGGTCACAGCAATCGCTATTGTAGGAAGCTCAGGGCTAAGTAATGTAATGAGCAGGTAACTTCAATAGGCTAGTTGATTTACCTAACATTACTGTTGACAGTGTTTTTTTTAATAATGTTGCAGAACTAATAGAGCAATGTTCTCATTTACAGCATTGATCAAGAACCATAATACAGAGTAATTTTGAGCTAAATAGTTAAAAATACATTTGCAGTAGCTACCTTAGGTTTGTACAGGATGGTCTAGCTCGGACCACAACAGGGGGTGTGCGCTTCTGGTGTGGTTAAGTTACCGAGGAGGGGCCAAGTTTGAATGTTGTGTTTACAAATAGCAACAGACAAATCTGACTCAATGTACCTTTAATTAAAATGGGATTTACCTGAATGTAGGTGTGGCTGCTCGAATACAGATGGATCTTCCAGAATGGAATGTCAGGAAGAATACTGTATGTTCTAGGTCCCCCCATGAATAAGTTTTTATATTTTCTTTACAGTGCTATCAAGCAATATGTAAAAAAATGCTGTCATACGTACAACCCCAATTCCGAAATAGTTGGGACAAAGTGTAAATTGTGAATTAAATCAAAACGCAATGACTTTCAAATCACACCAGCCAGTATGTTATTCGCAATAGAACAGAGATAACATAGCAAATGTTGAAAATGAGAAATTTTACAATTTTATCCACAAAATGAGCTCATTTCAAATTTGATGGCTGCTACAGGTCTCAAAAAAGTTGGGACAGGGGCCTGTTTACCATGGTGTAGCATTCTCTCTTCTTTTTAACACAGAGTGGAGGCGTCTGGGCATTGAGAAGACAAGTTTCTTGAGTTTAGCCATTGGAATTTGATTTAATACAGGCTTGTTTAATCTTGTTTAATACAGGCTTCCAGCTGCTGGAGAGTTTTGGGTCTCCTTTGATGGACTTTTCGTTTAATTATGCGCCAAAAGTCCTCAATCGGTGAAAGATCAGGACTGCAGGCAGGCCAGTTCAGCACACGGACTCTTCTACTACGAAGCCATGCTGTTTTAATAGCTGCAGTATGTGGTTTTGAATTGTCCTGCTGAAATACACAAGGCCTTCCCTGGAATAAATGTCGTCTGGAGGTGAGCATATGTTGCTCTAAAACGTTTATATACCTTTCAGCATTCATGGTGCTTTTTAAAACATGCAAGTGTCCCACACCATATGCACTAATGCATCCCCATACCATCAGAGATGCTGGCTTTTGAACTGAATGCTGATAACAGGTGGGGTGGTCTTTCTCCTCTTTAGCCCGGAGGACACGACGCCCATGATTTCCAACAAGAATGTCAAATTTGGACTCGTCTGACCACAGGACACTTTGCCACTTTGCTACAGTCCATTTTAAATGAGCCTTGGACCACAGAACATGGCGGCGCTTCTGGATCAAGCTCAACAATGGCTTCCTTTTTGCATGATAGAGTTTTGGGTGGCATCTGTGGATGGCATGGTGAACTGTGTTTACAGACAGTGGTTTCTTGAAGTATTCCTGGGCCCATTTAGTAATGTCAATGACAGATTCATGCCGGTGAGTGATGCAGTGGCGTCTGAGGGCCCGAAGATCACGGGCATCCAGTAAAGGTCTTCGGCCTTGTCCCTTATGCACAGAGATTTTTCCAGTTTCTCTGAATCTTTTGATGATGTTATGCACTGTCGATGATGAGACCTTCAAAGCCTTTGCAATTTGACGGTGAGGAACATTGTTTTTAAAGTATTCCACAATTTTTTACGCAAGCCTTCTCAGGTTGGAGAACCTCTGGCCATCTTTACTTTTGAGAGACTCAGCCTCTCTAAGACATCCCTTTTATAGCCAATCATGTTACACATCTTGATGCCAGTTAACTTAATTACTTGCTAAATGTTCTTTCAGCTGATTCTCTTATATATTAATTGCTTTTTCTGCCCTTTTTTGCCTGTGTCCCAACTTTTTTGAGACCTGTTGCAGCCAGAAAATTTGAAATAAGCTCATTTTGTGGATGAAAATGTAAAATGTCTCAGTTTCAACATTTGAAATGTTATCTATGTTCTATTGTAAATAACATATTGGCTCATATTATCTGAAAGTCATTGCATTTTGATTTTATTCACAATTTACACTTTGTCCCAACTATTTCGGAATTGGGGTTGAATGAAAACTGCTGTAATTTCTACTTGTTGAAACCAAAGCGCACTACACTTGTTGAATGAAATCAGAGAATCTGCACTTTAATCGAGCAGAATTTATTTAATTATGAATCCAAGAACCTGGTGTACAGCACCAACTTCAGATAACAAATTCCTTATACTGAAACATTTACGAGCTCACTACGCAGTGCAGTACAATCCATATTTATTAGGACAGTGACCAAATTTTTGTTTTTCTTTCGTATGCATTGGACTTGAAATTATACAAAGAGAATGAGAAACACAAAATGTCAGCTCTAATTTAAGGGTATTTGCATGCATATTGAGCGATCCTTGTAGCAATTATAGTCATTATATACGGAGCCCACTACAATTTAGGAGGAAAGAAATTTGGCATTTGGCTGCTCAGATGTTTCCGGACAAATTGTGTTTTCTTGCATCATTAATTATCCTCAAGAGAGTCAACAAAAAGACAATCAGATGGTCGGAAAATGCTCATTTTAACTTGTAGTCAGTTACTTTGGTCTCTCAACCTGAGGACCAAAACAGTGTCAATGCCATTAAACCTGGCATCCGTGAGGGTGGAATATAACAATAAATCAGTGAAATTGCCACTTCGTGTGAAAATCTTTAACAGTCTTGTGCAATAATCATCTGTTTCATAGAATGAAACATTAATTGATGACCTCAGCAATGGTAAAAAAAAAAAAAAAAAACATGGAAGGCCACAGAAGACCACTACTCTGCTTAACAAGGAAATACCTCTTCAACCATTGAGCAGAGCCCAGAGAAGATTTTGAAAAAGCAGATTCAAAAACATTTTTATATGATAGAGCTATGTGATATGGAGAGAGGAAATGAGTATGAGACTGTGGGAAGAACAAAGTGTCGAGAAAGAGAGGAGCTAATCAGGATCCAAAGCATACAGTCTCAGAACATTCTGGAGGCAGTCCTTAGCCATGGGCATGTTTGGCCTCTTCTGAAATTGGCTCACTTCGTGTGGTAACACACCTGCTGGCAGCAGGATCAATTCTCGAGACAAGAAACATCAGATATATCCAGAGGTTGAAAAGTCAAGAGTTCAGAGAGTAGAAATCTTAACATGTGCTGCTTCTAACCATGAGCTCACCCAGCTGATTTCGCCAATTACTTACACCCTCCTGGATGAAGAATTTGGCAGCCTCATGACTGGAACAAAATAGTGCAGAGAACATAATCATACTGTATTTTAAAAGTGCATCAGGTGACCAAATGTCTCAAAATTCATTGGATGACACTTCATCTTTTCTACAGGGCAATTTCTCCAAATATATTTGATTTTCCTGGACCAAACGTGGAATGTTTTGGAATGACACGCTTGATGAATCACCCAACCTGAATCCAACTGAACTTGCTTTTCATCTGATGAAGGCTAACCATGGGGCAAAATGAACCCCGCCCAAGACTACTGCAGCACAGGCTGGCTAGAGTATAAGCTGGGAAGTCTGAGTCAGAGTCTGGTGATGTCTATTGATCAAACTTCAGGCACGGCAAAAATGCAAAGGATTTACAGCAAAGTGGGGTCCTAAAAATGTTATGTCAAATTACTTACGTCACTGAAAGTGATGGACTCCATGTAAATGGCTATAATTGTTACACAGATGATTAACAATGGATGTAATGTCCCTCTCAGTAAAACTGATGTCTGCACTTTCACCCCAAATCCATTCTTTGATCTCGGACCCAATGAGATGCCACAGTGTGGAGCCAAAACCTGGTTACACATGCTAAATGGTTCAAGCTAACTTTTGAATATAAAGTTGGTTACACCACCCTTACCAACTGA
The DNA here is from genome assembly GCA_029692085.1 of Gymnothorax javanicus. NCBI lineage: Eukaryota > Metazoa > Chordata > Actinopteri > Anguilliformes > Muraenidae > Gymnothorax > Gymnothorax javanicus. The sequence continues at coordinate 9,440,301 of CM056198.1, read as the reverse complement.
ACATCTACAGCAGCCTGCCAAAGATAAGCAAACTGCTAACCTGTCAACATTTGAACTGTTGCTCTCAATCAGGAAATTCAATGAAAGCACTTTCTTGTCATTGTCCCATCATTAGTATTTTTATTATTATTATTATGTTTCATTTTGCTGCATTATAGGCAGTGAATGTCAATTTTAAGTGTGAAAATGATTAACTTGATGGACATATAGAACTGAAGAACTGTTACTCTTCTTTAAATAAATAGAACTTGGAAAAAATGTGTTGCTTCGTCATTGAGCTCTTTTTATTTGAGTGGCCTACATCAAAAAACAATTGAATTGCACAAGCTGTGCATTCACATGCACTCTAATAATGATTAAACTATTCTTGCACACTGAAGCCAATTCACCAATGACATGAGATCAAATAATTGAATCTATCAGTCTTGTGGTTTCAATTTTGATTCAGATTCGTGCAGGTGAATACAACACTTCATTACCTCAGACATTATTATTACCCCCCGCTGTGAAGTGCGATGGGGGATATTGGATTGGGGTCCGTGCGTCCGTCCTTCCATGCGTCCATCCGTCCGGGCCACAATGGGGACAAGATTTCTCTGAAACTATTACACCAAGATGCGTGTACAGTATGTTTAATAAGGTACCCACGATCTTGTGCGTTGAAGCATATTTTTTTTATGGAGTTATGGCCCTTGATCGTGGCGGGGATAGTGATGACACTGCCCTCTTGTTTAATGTTCCCTTGGTTGCATGTGCCTGACATTTTCTCAAGTGAAGTAATTTAAAATGCTCCTGACTGGGTGGTATGGAAGAGGTCCATATTCAGAGAGAATTAATTCAAAAGCGTTGATGGGGCCCAGCCCACAGCATATCTTACCTCTTCCAAATTCTGAAAAATATATTAGCATATTGAAGATAGTGTTTGTATAATGTTGCTTATAGTAGCAAAAGATAACCAATTCCTTAAGTATATACATACTTCTTAGATCTAAGCACAGTTCCTCACCAGGACAGTAACTGAGGCTGACGCTTCAGGCATTTTCTCAGACAAAATGACATCAAATCTCTCTATGTTTAATCTCTTGTGTGGTATGGTCTTCAAGTTAATATTGAATTAAATTACTTTCATGGCAGTTATTTCTTAAGTGGGATAAAATACTTTTTGTAGGCAGCGTGTGTATACGAGTATTAATCATCAAGCAATTCAGTATATTTATCATGCAGCAGTTGTAGTTTTGGTGGAAATTTGAGCTCAAATTTTATTCATATTTGAGTATTATTCGTTAATCCAGATTTTGAATGGACAATATCAAAAACGTCCTTTATGTTATACTTCTGTTATACTTGCTTTGAATTCAAGTAAGTCTATGCTGTATAATAGAATACCTTTATTATATATACCTTTATTATCTTTAATCTTGAATTTTGATATTTGTTGAATATTAAGATGAATATGGAGTTCCATGAAGAATGAAACATTGCTCGATATTTTAGTTTTTGGGAAATCTGCAGTCTCCTTGAAATTGTTTTTATTTTTTTCCAAGGTCAGTGAATACTGTTTTTAACACAGTGTCATTTTACAGGTGATAAGGGGCAATTATCCAGACACTCAATGAGGAAGTATTTGCCCCATCCTGATTTCCTTTATTTATTTTATACTTGACTTCAAGAATTGTTTCTTATCTTGAAACAAAATGGTGTCCTGCGATTTATTCAATCCATCTACCATTTGTGCAAACTCTTTTTATGGTGATCAATGAAATGAAAGCAGTTCTCTCAATATAACAGGACTTTATCTGATCTAATGTACTATCCTCAATATACATTTAACATGATATATTTTGTAAATTTGATAGACACGGACAAAATTAAGCCTGCTCTTGAACTAGACTAAACATGCCTCTGTGATTCCAGTCCATATTCTGTGCTTTGAACCTTTTTTTTAATTGTCAAGAAAGGTATTAATATCCTTGTCAACTTTCACAATTCACTCAAAATGCATCAGCATATGCATCAGCATATGAGTACTTGCAATATATGTTAGAGTAAAATGCAAACTTCATCATTGTAGCAAAGGGACTGTTGATGAATTTATACAAACTCCGCAAAATGATGAAAGGGCAGAAAATCAGGAAAGCCCATCAATGCACACAAAAACTTCTAAATCTTTATTTGAATAAAAGAAACTGGTGACCCAAGGACTCAGCAGTGACAGTAAATGGGGGGCACAGATACAAGGAATAGCTCAAATAAACGTGACTCTCTCAACACACCCTCACAAGAATTGATCAATTGTCAATTACGTCAATACAGAAATGAACATCGAAAGGAAGGGGAACAGTCGACCTCTAGTGGTCAATTTGAGGACCTGCAACACAAATAGCCACGAGGCGAAACGGTGTTCAGCAAGCTTGGGTACATAGTTCGCTCATTGGGAATTCCCGACTCGGGTGGCATTGGAGATGCCAAATAAAACACACACACACACACACACGCGCGCGCACACACACACACACACACACACAAATCAGTAAAATCACCTCTTGCCTCTCACAGGCCATGAAGGAGCAATGGGCTAAAATGTCAATGGATGAAAGAAACTCAAACCAACATTTTCAGAATGTTGCCATGTCAACGGGAAGATCTGGTCCAAACTGTTCCCCTTTAGTACTTCACTAATACCGTAGAAAATGTTTTTGTGGGATAATAGGTTAATCTTTTCCGTCTTGTGACACCTCTAAATCAGTACAGGAGACTGTTGGACTTTGGGTCAAGTACTTCTACCATACAGCCACCCAATTTTATACTGTTATGCCTGAAGAATAATCACCTCAAAACACAACATACAATCTAAAGGGAATCATTGCATGATTGCAAAGGAACTCATTAAAGTCCTTAAAATGCAGACTTCTTGCAGAAAGTGACTGAGTTAACTAAAGGTCAGGCTTGGTTTGGGGTGGTGGTGGGTCACCAACTGGGAGGTCTAGGACCTTAATTTTCAGTCGATATTCAGATGATGGTTTGCCACATTACAATTTATTGCAGGCAAAGTGTGTCGCTAATTGAAGATGAAAAATAAAAGAATGGTTTATTTGCCATTGGCTAATCAGTGATAAATCAGAAAAGAATAATTTCTTTTTTGTTTTACACCGGCTCTAAAACATGTGAATCTACTTATCATGATTGCGATTGAAGACTTCAGTTTAGCACTTAAATCAGGCTAAAAAAAAAAAGCCTGGTGCCACACTAGCTGAATGCAGATAAGATCGGACACTACCTGTATCGGCAGAACAGGAAAGGACCAAGGACTGCACCTTGGGGGACATACTAAAAATGTATGTGGACACTTCTTGGTCTGACTGTCCTTCCCCATTTCAGCATGGCATTGCCTGCATGCAGAGAGTAGAGTTCAGAGATGCTTTGTCATGAACTGTGTGCAAAAGCTCGACTGGCCTGCACAGAGCCCAGAGCTCAACCAAATCAAAGCTGGTGGAAATCAACTGTGAAGCCAACTTTGAGCCAAATGTAATCACCAACCATCACTGCCCACCCACACTAATCCTTTCCTGGCTCGAATGGAAGCAAATTCTCAAATCCCTGCTTTAGCATTCAAACATTGAACAAAAAACATTCCTAGATGAGTGGAGGCAGTAACAGCAGCAAAGGGGTGATGAACTCCATATTAATGGCAATGAATTTGGAATGCGCGGTTGGAAAAGCTTGTGAACACAAACTTCAGCCATGTTGTGACCAGTTGAGCATAGAGCTAAAAATCCCTGAATCAGTCAGGAAAGACAGCAGGTATCAGTAAAATCAAATATAGAAGACAGATCAAAAGGATTGAAAACCAGAGGAGAAAGCAGTGAGTATTGTGGATACACAAATCCTTGTTGATAGGCTCAAAAACTGATCAAGAGCATAACATTGCATCTTCCCAGCTGAGCTAAAGGGACACAAATGCGACACTGAGTGAGAGCCAGTGTTAATATTTCATCTCCACAACAACAGCAAGTAGAGCAACATGAAACCAGGTGAGTGAGTGTGTGTGTGTGTGTGTGTGTGTGTGTGTGTGTTTAACAGTTAGAGAGAGGGAGAGAGAGAGAGAGACTTGTCAAACACTTTCACAAGCTTTCCTTTCCTCTAGCTGAACCTTTTAATGAGCTCCATATAGGACCACAAGACTTCTTTGGTTTAGTTTTTTTTTTTTAATTATTTAATTTAATGTAATTTTATTTTATTTTAGTATAATCTACCCTGTCTGTATCATGCTGCTACACACTGGGCATTCTTGGGCAATTGTCTGCATCATAATCATGAGTACTCTCACAAATTGTCATTAAAAAATATGTCCATAAACGTTTCAGTAACTTGATAAGGTTCACCGACTTACCACTCATTATTTGAATATAAAACAAGAAGATGACAAATTCTCTCATTTTGAAAGCATTCATCCATACATTATTTAACCAGCTAATTCCACGCCAAGGCCACAAGGGACTGTTATCAGAGGTTTATTGTAAGGTGGGCTGAAAAAGTCGTGGACCACGTAGTAGAGGAAGTCCAAACTCAGCTTTCTTCGCAATGGCGCAGCCATTTGAAAATATATACAGATGGATCAAAGGATCCATAGAGTGGAAGAGTAGCAGCTGGTGTTTTTATCCCAGAGGAGGAAATTAGAGAGGGCTTCCGGATTCCTGACTTTATGTCAAGTTTTACAGCAGAAGTTTTGGCAATCGTTTGGGCACTTAGGTGGGTGGAGAATAAAAAACCAAGTCAATCAGTTATTTGTACTGATTTGTTGTCAGTTCTATTAACAATCAGAGAGATGAAGTCCAAGTCAAGACCTGATTTGCTTGCAGAAATATGTCTATTGCTGTATAATATTCATGGGGCAGGCTGTGAGGTGGGTTTTATTTTGGTTTCAGCTCATGTGGGCATAGAGGGCAACGAGATGGCAGATACACTAGCAAGAGATGCTCTGCAGAAGGATAATGTAGATATTGAGTTGATGTATGGAGTTCCAGATTATATGGAGGTTATTAATAGAAAGATAAAAGAAAAGTGGCAAAAACCATGGGACAATGAGGGGAAAGGAAGATTTTATTTTGCGCATCAGAGAACTGTAGCAAGAGAAGCAGGTCCAGTATGTGATAAAAGAAAAGATGCGGTTATTGTAACAAGGCTGGGACTTGGGCACTGTGGGTTAAGGAGTGGGCTGGCTCCAATCGGCAAACACCCTGATGGGAAATGTGAGTGTGGTTCTACTGAGAGTGTGCAGCATGTTCTTCTGCAATGCGAAATTCATTCCCACCATAGGAGGGAATTGTTCAGAGACTTAGGTGCAGCAGGAGTTTCTGTCTTCAGTGTGCGTAGCTTACTGAATCTGGACAGTTCTGATAAAATAAAAAGGTTGTTGGTGTATCTACATCGAACAGGTCTCCATAAAAGGATTTAATTATGAGTACGTAATTACGATCCAGAACTGAACAACAGATGACAGCAATGTGCCTTTGTTGCACCTACGCTTGCTAACTCGAAGAAGAAGAAGAAGAAGAAGAAGAAGAAGAAGTCGTGGACCTCATCCGCCTTCGCATTACTGCCAGGAATGTCTTCTATTGCTTGCCGTACACTATCCGTGACGTAATTTCTGAGAGACAACACTGCGAAGCGCAATGGTGAGTGAGCAAGCACTTATGTTTGATAATTTACTGTAGAATAGGTTGAAACGTTTCTAATGTAATTCCTCTTATGTCATGTTACTTCCATTGGCGTTTGAAATGGTTCTAATGCTTCCACAAATCAGGCCGGACATTATTTGATTTGGAGTTCACTTATTGTAATTTTAATATCACTTCCTACCTAGTGAAGCCAGATTTGTTAGTTCAATAGGTAACTAGCGACGAAGTCGAATAATGATCTTGTTTGCCAGCTGGTTCACTCGTCAAACAACACTGTCGATTCGTTTAACACAGTTCTTCCCACAGCATTGCTGTTGCTGAAATATCAGTCTTCTTGCAAGCGATCGCGGTTGCCTGTCAGGGACAATCATAGTATCTTTGTTCTCCCACAGATCTTTCCTCTGGCAGTTGGCCAACTCTTGCAAAAGTCAGCTTGTCCCAACTGTCGGGCCTCCTAAAACTAAACATTATTTCGAATCGACAATTTTAGAGCCAAATATAATGGTTGACATTTGGGATTCTCTAGATGTAACGAAACATTTGTCTTGCGGTGTTTTCTAAGGCATGTTGTTTTGTTAAATTTTGGTTGACTGTATTATTCTTTCACAAAGTTAGTATTTAAAATGTGTGTAGTGGAGCTGCTGGATTCTGTCAATTAATGGTTGCTGGTTTCAGTTTTGTTTAACTCTTGGTTACCTCATTCTTTATGTTCTCACAGTAACCTCGGTAAACCGAATATTAAACTGTGAATTATATGCCGTGAAAAACTTCATACAAATTTATGCGGCGACGAAGGATTTTTTTTTTTTTTTTGCTTATCAAATCGTTAGCCTCATAGCATAATTGCCTATCTCATTTTTTAAATTCATTTATTGTTATTATTACTTAAGAGATTGGATTTTAACGCATTTTCTGCCAACGCGAAAAGACTGGCTGCCAATATCTCAATTTAGCAAAACTATGACCTTGGCAATTATGCGATGAGGCTAACAAAATGCCTAAAGGGGTGAAATTTAACACCAGGCATGCATAAGGTTTAACCTCGGGTGAACATCTGTTTGGCGCTTCTGACATACCGAGGTGGCCAATCCAGTGCCCGAAAGTTCAAAACCTGCCTAGTATTTCATCATATGCATCTGCAAGTTGGCGCCATTATTTAGCCATACAGACAAACTAATGGGTGAAATTCAGGGCTAGAAGATACTTGTATCTTATGTTCCCTTGGAATTTCCACTTTTGCTGGCATGGAAATTTTTATTAAATCATTCATTATGAATGCTGAATTAATGTGTGAGTTACACATGTGTTTGTAACTATAGGGCCAAAGTCAGAGTGGTGGTCACGGACCAGGAGGGGGAAAGAAGGATGACAAGGTGAGCTGAATGTTTGTGCCTCTGGTTAAGATGAATGTTTGTGCCTCTGGTTAAAGTGTGTTTAAACGTCGCCTCAGTAAATATGCTGCTTCAGTTTAGACTGTCTCATTTTGTCAGGACAAGAAAAAGAAGTACGAGCCTCCCATTCCCACCAGAGTTGGGAAACGGAAGAAGAGGACGAAGGGACCAGACGCTGCTAGCAAGCTGCCTTTAGGTAACGTTACCTTATGAGCAGCGCAGTGCCTGCAGATCGTTCCTTTTGGTCTGAAAGCTTATCTGTTCAGACTGCAATTACCCTACTTATAGTTAAAATTCTGACAGTCCCCGTCCCCTAAAAGCAATCTGTTTTGTGTTGTAGAATTTATTACTCTGTAGTGTATGTTTTCAGTTTTCATCTTCAGCTTTTTTGCTAGCCTACATTTTTTGTACTACTCTAATGTTTCTGGCCTATGCCAGCCATGTTTTCAATGCGTTACTTGTTCACGACTGAGCTGAACTGAATCTTATCTGATCTGCTGAGTATCCTTTTAAATGTCCTTATTTCGTGCACTTTCTGTATGTCACTGTGCATTCAGGCATCTGCCAAGTCAATATATTATAATGTACTAGGAGTTCAACCTCATACTACATACCTCAATTGAGATGATCACCTGCACTTCTGATAATATACTGTGCAGTCCGTAAGCATTCGTAGAGCTGCACAGTTTTCTCTTTGCTTTTTGACACTGTACTCCTGGACATTTCATTTGGTAACTATGAATGTGTCGTTAAAATAAAGACCGCCTACTTTAAAGTGTGGGCATTTACCTCCTTATTGTGTGAACTGTGTAGGAATTTCCTTTTTATGCAGCTTCACCATCCAAATGCTTGCAGACTGCACTGTATTTCTAATTTGCTCTGTTCACCTCAGTTAAGCATGTTGTTTTCGTCTCGCTTTGGCATTCTAATCTGGCCTCGACCTGACAGACACTTCAAGGATGAGCTAGAATGTGAATGAATATGTTATTTTTTTAACGGTGACTTGTTGGATTTCTCCCCCTCTGAACGCCGCAGTGACTCCCCACACACAGTGCAGGTTAAAACTGCTGAAACAGGAGCGGATCAAAGACTACCTGCTGATGGAGGAGGAGTTCATCCGAAACCAGGAGCAAATGAAGCCCCTGGAGGAGAAACAGGAGGTAACGGTGACGCGCTCTTCGCTGCTGATGCTCCACACAGTTTGATTTGATTCAATTTTATTCTTATAGCACTTTTTACT